>JBAHVQ010000238.1:78386-106338 GCA_036872915.1 Nanipora kamurai | reverse complement strand
GTCGAAAACCTGTTAATTCAGTCTAAAACAACGCCTCGTTTGGTTGGGGAAGATTGTTTGGGGTAACGGCGTAAAAACCATTTCTGTCTCTGAAATTGAAAATCAATTACAGAAAGGCTAAGACATAGAGAAGTTGAAAGAACACTACTCAATTAGAAACATTAATAAATTTGTGCTCTTAAGTTAATAGTTTCTGAGCTGAAGACTAAAATGAAGTTTGTAAGTTCCGTTTGTTTACTTGTGAATTGGTGAAAAGTACTATATCGTAAAAAATGAAAAAAAAAAATAATGAAAAAGTTACACTGCTTAACTTGCACACTTACTTCTTATTCGCCTTTCTTCTTTAGGAACATTAGGACATCCATGAACACTGGTTAAAAAATTGGAGGAAAAAGTCAAAAAGCCGAAAGGAACAAATGACTTTAGCGGCGTTCCATACCACTCCGCTGGTTTATTACAAGCTATACACTCAGGGGCGTACATACTGCGGGTGTGGGTGGGTTGTGACATCCCAAAACATTCGTTAAAAACCCGAAAAATTTTGGCAAAACTAGGTCTGCTACAGCAGGGTAAATAGTAAAATATGATTCGGGCAATTTTTAAAAAACAGAATGTTGGGGCAGCAAATCAAGCTGGACATCCCGACCAAAACGGGTAATATAAAAATTAGAGTGCTGCGTCGGCAGTATTGAACGGCTCGTAGATAATCAAAAGGTTTGGGAAACTGCCGTTTCATTCCAACGAAGGGCCTTCGCTCGAAACGTCAGTTTAAGCATTCTTAAGTTCCGGCAGTTTCCCAAACCTTATGATTATCTACAAAACGGGTAATGTCCGTTCCTGTTTACACCGAGTCTACCACGGCTGTGCCAGTTAATCCCCCTCGGTCAGGATGTTTGCCTACGAAGAATAAATCGTCTTGCGTTAGCCAAAGTAAAATAAGCTGGTATTAGCCAGAGTAAAATAACAGAAGGCTGGTCCAATCTGCAGTTCAACCTTCCCTTCTTAGGGAGCAATCAAAACAGTATGGTACGTGTAGAAGATGACGTTTCGATCGAAGACCTTTGAAAACTTTATATATTTTAGCAGAGTAGCATAGTTAGCAGAGACTGGTATCCTGTACTGACTGGGCTACACTGATAAAATAACTGCCACGAGATCAAACCAGCAATCTTTGATATTGTCACCCAGTACTCTAACCTTTGATACACTAGTTCAACGTAAGACACAGCTAAAGCCCAACATTGGAACATAAGCACTGGAAGATTATAAATCACTTTAAACTACTACAAATTACTCTGACATTTATATCGACACCAATGTTTAAAAATTTTAAAGATACCTTCTGTGACTTGCAAACTTTCCACTAACATGCCCTTTGCCATCACAACCCACAGTTGGACACCTGTTGGCAAGAAAATGTCACTCCTGAATGACCCCCAGCTTAAGATCAGTCATCAATGGCCATTAAACTTGAACGGTTTTGGCTTATGGTTATTCAGACCTTTCGAGAATGCAGAAAGTGTAGCCTGCATGCAGACTCCACCTGACAATTAAATATTTAGTTATCAGGTGGAGTCTGCATGTAGGCTGCAAGAAGTGTGTAGAATTTTCCCTAGGTTTTTAGCATTTTCTAGACCGTTAAAGGATTAGTGAGATGGAATATCGACATTTAGGTGCCATAGTGCATTCAGCCATTCTCGTACTATGTCGCTCGAATCTTAAGTTTCCTATCGAACATAAATGCTCATAGCCCCCCAGAAATTTTATCAACCAAGTCTAATAAATTCTATGACGTAATGTGCAACATTTATGACGTGCTGTTGTACCTTTATTATGACGTCATCGATAAACTTCCTCGCAATATTCGTATACGTTTAAGTTGCATTATTGTTTAGTCATGATCACATTGTGGATCTGTCTTCCAACAAAAAAATTATACGTCGATTTTAAAAATGTGCCAGAGACATTGACTTTTTATGTGTTCAGTTTTTGGTGATGAATTTGAAAAACTGATGAACATCAAATACTTTCAACAAAAACAATTATATCATTCACTGGGATGATGCTGATCCACTACACTACATGATGCATTTCTGGAAATTTCTACTACAATTACCTGAGAGGCAACTTGACTTACCCTATTAATTCTTGGACAGATGCTACAACAAAAATGTAAATATTATGAATTAAAACATTTAATCATTGAATACATGTGTCAAGTCTGATTTGGGTGGATTTTCCATTATTCTGGTGCAGCATTTCCTGTAGACTTTCAAAAAGACAGTTACAAATCTAATTTTCTTTTGGCAGAAATCGGTTGCTTCAGCTTGTGTTTATCCCCATTTAGTTTCCATCAACAAACAAAACACAGACTTTTACATGGGTATAAAATGTACTTGATACAGTCTGGTTTTTTCAAAATTATATCACAAAAAATGTAGTCATCACAATAAGTTGGTTGTAAACAGAGAACACTCAACAATATATTTCTCTTAGTCATTCTATAACATTAAAATAGCCATTTCCATAGACTTGAAAGTTAATTTAGCAAATAATTGTGCTGCTCAGCTGCAGCACAGTTTTGCTTCAAACTTCTCATGGCTACCATTAGCAAATGTATCGGAACATTTGAATCTGTTCACTTTCCTCATTGTGAACCAATCAGATGCTCTCACCACTTATAATTGTAGAGACTCATGGGTAAAGAAAGTGAAACATGTGGCCCAGTTAATCATCACTTCTGACCAAGACTTGAGTGAGGAAGTCAAAAGCTCAAGTGAAAACTTTCTAAATTCGGAGAACTTTCATATGTATATATATCTATGCATATGTATATATTTATATGTATATGTATGTGTATATGTATATGTATATGTATAGATACATATATCTACAGAAAGAGAGAGAGATATGTGTAAATTTGTTGCAGCCTTGACCTAACCTAACAGATGTTTCATATTAAATTATAGTCAGGTTTAGAATACATTACTAACTTGTGTCTGAATATCAAACCTTTTGGTACTCAAGTATTGCCTGGTAGGATATTTGAAACTGTTGAAACTGGTTATTACTTGTAATTGGTAAAATACCAAGATGATTACAAACCATACCTCCTTTTTACCATATATGGACTGTCTTTTTAATTTAGTACATGTTTCTGACATTTGATCATAGGGTAATTCAGATCTAGGTTAGGGTCAGGTCAATACACTTGTCAGTGACAGACTTCAAATCTTGTTAACGACTGAAGAGATGTTGAGTTGACCTGATTCTTTATCATCAATTTGATGTATGTCCCTAAGGTACAGTACCACATTATCACAATATAATATGGTAATACAATTTTGCATGTATATTGGTGATGTGATCTCACCTCCTAGACCATTTCTTCTAGCTTCTCTGTTATATTTCCCTTGGAGTCTTTCTCTCATAACATAATCTTTGTCATTATCCTTTAATGTCAACAAAAAATGACTATTTTTAGGTAAAGAAATAAACTCCTGGTAAATTCAGTTGCAGACTGTGAAAATAATATAGAAGAAAAGTTGGGTGGAAAAACTCTTTCCTTTGTAAAAGGAATTCTTTTCAACATAAACATAGCAGATATCATGAACCATTCCCTCTAGAAAACATTAAGAAATAAGGCAAACTGAGAAAAATGCAACTGCAGAATACCAGATGTACATCCTCAGTAACAACGATGTCATTGCCTCTGGTATAAAGACACCAGCTGACAATTTAACAGCTTTGTTTGCAATGTCATATTAGATTTGACAAAGACTACCTCAAACACAAAGGAAATCATGACCGATACATGGTTTGCTTATCTGAAGAAGAAATTACAATAATTTAAGTAAATTTCCACCTTGATTTCTTCCTCAAATCCTGATCAGTTTGAGATGCAATATAATACATTTGAAAGTCATGTTTCATCAGATATCCAAACACCTCAAAGTTTGTAAAAAACCTCAGCTATTGTCTCAGTTTTCAACTCACTGTTAGGTTTTTGGATATCCTGATGAAATGTTAGTTTATGATATATTAGTTGAAATAAAGTTGAAATATCACCATGAAGTGTTTTGTCTAGTTCCATATACAGTGTGTGCCAAAAAACCTACCAACCTAGCCATGGTTCGTTGATTATTTTCTTTACAAATTATCTTTTGTATGGCAAGTGATTTCTGAAGAATAATCCTAATTCTTAATAGGGTAGCATTTTTTTACACACTGTATAGCTCAGACATTGAGTTTACAAGATGTTCTTGATCAGAGGATGTATAAAAAGGATCAAAATTGAGACTTGACTTTGACTAACTCTAATAAAACTGGAAGTACTGGTATATAAAATTATGTAATTATAACTGGGATGACAGAGTGGTGCTAATCAATTCAAAATACTCTGAGTTTGCTTAGCACTTTTGTTTCATTGTAATGCTGTAAAAAGGCAACAGGGATAACATACAATTAATCTTTCTTACCTTGGGTATTAAAATTACATCACTTTCTTCTCCATCTCTTTCCCTGTTATCCTTCTCATCAACCTCAAAACACTCAATACTGCAGTAAAATCTGTCACCAGGCAGATGGAATTCTGCTGTCTCCACAATCTCTCCACATATTTCACATAATTTCTCAAGAACAGCTGTGTCTGTATCACTGTCAGATAATGTATTTTCACTAGTTTCATCATCTGAAAATGACTCTTGCTGCAGTGGTTGCTTTATTTGTCCATTTGAAATTCTCAAAAGAAGTCTCGGTCCTTTTGACTCATAATCCTAAAGCCAAGTGACAAAAAATATTGGTCATGGGTTCTCAATAAATAAATTGTTCATGGGCAGGTTATGGTAGTCTGATGCATATTTTCAACTGTTAATCAGGAAATCATTTTAGAATCCTCAAGATAAACTACAAACAAATTAACCAAACTTCAGTAAAGCAACTATTAATAATTATAGGTTTTGGGAACCACTGAGTATTTTAATGAAATCCACCACAACAGTGAAACCCAGATAGTTGAAGATACTGTCTCACAGGCAAATATGAATATTTCTACTAAATTATGAATTAATATCCTTCAAATCACTGTACCATATAAATGATTAGTCATATGCTTCATTTTTCAGAGCCTTCTGCTTCTCCCCTTGGTGACACCCCATTGGATTAGCAACAATGTAGCTTTCATGCAGTCAGTAACAACAGCTGGTAACAACTACAAAGTTTCTGTAACTGTAGTTTTATGTTATCAACCAAAGCTGATGGTCGACGCAGATAACAATATTTGGGATATGCATGAACCAAATTTAAGAATTGGTTTCTTCAAGATATGTGTAGCAGTACAAATGAAAATGTATGAGCAGTACTGGTAGTAAATGCCAAAATACAACTAATATAACTTTATTAGCATAGTTAAGCTTTTAAGAACAGTGATACAAGGTGAAAACTAAAGAATTGGTGATGCAACAACTCACTGTTTGTAACTCTGTGAGCATTTATGCCAACTCGATGAGCATTCATCATTTTTAACTATTTAAAGACTAAAATTAAGGTCTATTACTATATAATGAAGACTAGATAAGTTCAGAAGATAAAATTTATTTAAAATAAATCTTTAACCCTTAAGGCACCTAGCCTTTGAACTTTTATTACAGGTAATGCTAGGTATTTCTATTTGCCAGCAGGCTGTGTCTGAGGATTGAAAGGTCAACTGTCATCTCCATGGTAGCCTTAAAGGATTTGTTCTGTCTATTATTCGAGGTGACTTTTGTTCACAACTGGAATTTATCTGGGGTTCTAAGACCTAAAGATGTGTAGTTGATCAATAAAAAATTTCCTAAAAGTACAATGTAGTAGTAGTAGTGATATCACCATCACATATTTGCATGCTTCCAATAAGTTTCAATATCCAGCATTTCTAACATGACAACTGTTGGATCAACAAAGATTAGCTAAGAAATTTTGACCAATGAGAAACAAGGGTGTGCTTTGGATTTGTAAAAAATATGGATTATCTAAACGTCATTTCACAAAAGAAATTGAAAGTCTGCATTCCTTAAAGAAATAGGATTGGTTCCTTTTTTACACAACTGCCAAATGTTAGGAAGTGATTAGTCAATGAAAGCCTGTCTACTGCTTAGAAAATCTCAAGACATCAGCTATGCCAGGTAAAAACATCCTTGTCAACTAATAAGAGTCTTCAAGAAATTGGGGCAACTTTAGCAAATTTAAAAATATCAATCATTGTATTACTAGGATGCTGAACTTCCAGATTTTCAGGACTTGTTTGTTTTCTATTTGCATAAAAATAATCAAGTTCTTTCAAGCACTGACGTTTTGAGTGAAAGCCTCTTATTGGAGTGAAATGTTTCACTCGTTTAACCATACTTAAGTTCTGGCAGTTTCTGGAACCTTTTGATTATCTATAAGCCATTCAATACTGCCAATGCAGCACTCTACTTTTATAACAGTTTTTTTGCCTGATAGAAACCAATGTCAACTACTTTAATTTTATAGCCAGTCATTTACAGAATATTCTCAAAGCATCAACATAAAACAAAGATATTATAATTATAGAAATACAACTGCAAACTGTGCACTTCACAAGGATTGAATAATCTATCTCATATTCATTAACAATTCATGAAAAAAACACAAAGGAAATCACTACCAAGATGTTGTTTGGATATGTGAAGAAGAAATTACATAAATTAAGCCAACTTTCCCCTTGATTTTCTTTTCAAATACTGATTCTTTTGATATGCAATATCATACACTTGAAAGTTGTTTCATCAGATATCCAAACACCTTGAAGTTTGCAAAAAACCTTGTCTATTGCCTTGGTTTTCAACAGACTTGTTGGTGTTTGGATTTGCTTATGAATACTCCTTCTCATTTATGATATATTATGTCCAAAATTATGCTGAAACTGGTGAGAAGTTCTTGAACTTTTAAAGATTGTAACAATTCTTTCCTGAGAAAAAAATGGCCCAGATTCTCTAGCCTAGCTGAACTTTGACAAAGTGATGTTTTAACAATGTGTTGCTTTCACTGATAACGTGCTGATTTCACCGATATTTATAAACAATGAATTTAGCAATCACATGATCATTTATGCTTTACCATACTGAAAAATTGACTGTCTCTATTCTATCTACGAAAATTCATTCCATTTGTCAAATTTCCAGAATATCTTCCAAATCTGAGTTGAGTTTTCAAGATTATTGAGTATTGCATAATTCCTTTGTTGACCTCAGGGTCTGCTGCGAACATAGGTCATTATTTTACCATACACTTGATTCAAAACATTACCAATTTTATCATGTTGGTTACAGAACTGATCAGCATTACCCTTAATAAACGAAACGAAATTCAGAATAACAGGTTGAGAAACCCCAGCCGTGAAAACAGCTAAAGAAAGTTCATTTCATCTGTTTAGACACACCTGCTGTTAAATTACTTACCAATTTGTTGGGTCACCCAAAAGGAGATACTTAAAGGTGATATTTCTTACATACTAGTTTCGTTTAGGCGGCTTAACAAAACTACAGATTTATTAGCCTTCATAGTACAACTAAGAAGCCATGCGATCCTTTACAGCTGTCTTTGGTAAACAAAGATTGTTGTATTAACACATCTCCCGACTTGCTGTGATAGTATCATTGTATCGGACAAAAGCTTGAACCTATGTCTAAAGTTCAGGTCGTAATCATTTGGAATAAAGCTGACCTTTTTTTGCAAAAAGTAGTGAGGACACACCAGTCGTGACTGAAAATGCACTTCAACGAATTTCGCCCCCAAAATTACAACAAAAAAAACTTAATATATTTCAGTTTGGTCATTATGTATTGACCACTAATAACACCTTTAATAGGAAAGATCTCCCGGAAATCTCAATTCACTTCCTAACTCGATATACCCCTCGGAAACCCTGCTTCATAAAATAAATAAGACCATACATCGCAGCAACTGTTTAATTAAACCAACCGTGGATGGCACATTCCAGAATTTCATTTCAAGTTGGTGTAAATAATCTTTTAATATATACCAAAGAACATGACACACGAACTAAATGAAGTAAACATTGACAAAACAGTAATCTCGTAGTTTGGTCTGGCGGAAGGCCACAATGATTACTATAAGATGTAGACAAAACCAAAACGGGTACTGTAAAGTAATTTTGTTCATTTTATTGGCGTGAGCTTAACAAAATAATTCAAGGTATCGATTTTCAGCTGGGGTCGTATGCAAATAGCCTACGGGCCTCTGGTCTCTGTGTCGGCCCAAAGTGCGGAAAGAATTTTTGTGCATGTTGAATAAAACTAGTCTCTACATAAGACTTTTATGTCAAAAAGCTCAACCACTTACGTTGTGACGCAGCCAGAACACAAATAACTGTGTGTAGTCGAGTTTTAGTAAGTGTATGTCAGAAGAAACCTTAAAACTTTGATTGAAGTCTACTCTTGTAAAGCATATCTGAAAACAATTGAGAACTCTGTATGCGGTCAAATTATTACGGCGAGGTCTCCTGCAAAAAGAGATATGATTTCAATCAATCGAGCCGGCAGTCAAACACATAAATTTTGTTAACAAGCAGTAGTTTACCTCTGAAACTTCATTTTCTGTGTACTCGAATTTCCTCTTCATTCCGTTGCGACTTTGATGTTACCACGCTCTAAAGTTCAGCTGGAAAGATTGGTTTTTAAACTTCTTTGCTTTGGTAATTTAATACGCTGGGAACCCTGTCTGGAAACGACAACAAAACTCTCAATCTTTGTCCTTTAATATTCAGCAGTTGAAATCCATCTATGTTCATTTTAGCACCAGAGCACGAATTAATTTTGAAATCAGTTTTGAAAAGTTTTTGCGCAAGCCAGTGATGTAAATTGATTCGTTCATCTATGCTGAGAATTTATTCAAAATACCTTTTTGAATTATAATTAGAAAACTTTTCAAAAATCCACTTCATGCAACCGCATATTTTAAGCCGTACTTTAAAATAGTGAAAGTTTTCGACGACACGAATCAAAGGAGAATTAACCTAAAACGAAAGTCTAACAACGAGGAACTGCTTTGTAGTGAGGAAAGTTTTCCCTTAACTTTCTTGCAACAAAGGTTCTTTCTTCAACAACCACAGTAATGAACAATACAAGGGGTTCTATTATTTCGTATGTGCGCTGACAACCATTTCTCGCGACAGTTTTCAAACAACTTCCTTAAAACTAATCAAAGTTTTCTTTCAACCAAATACACTACCGCCCGAGACACGAAAGTCGACTTTTCTCAGGAGTTTGAAATATTCAAGATGCTAAGCACAGCTTCAATCTGCGGGCAGCTTTTCAAATATCACTTCAGCGTTAATAAGCAGACTAAATTATAAGTTCAAACTCCGCAGAATTTCACCAAATCTTTTCTTCGTCAAACAAGAGTTAACATCTCCTAAACTTCTTGTACTTCAGAGAGAATTCTCAATCGAAACGAAGAGTCCAACTGAGGAAGTCACTTTAAGATATTTAAGCCTCAAAGTAGTTTGTAAGCTAATAAGGCTTTCAAAAGTTTGGATTAAGTGAAAACATATACTTACGTGTTGTGCGCTGCTATGAACGAAAGCCAAGGAACACCATGTCTAGCAGTTGTTAGAGTTTTTAAAGTATTAATCGGGGTTCCATTCGGTAAAGTTTGACGAGAAGTTTCGTCTACGAAATTAAGATGTGAAACTAGAGAAACACTCAAACTTCGTTCGTATATTTGTTTGGCCTTTTGACATGCGTGACTGGTCGGTGAAGTTAGTTAATATTTACGAATGACTCTCCGGGGAAACTCCCACCTGTGGAGATTGCCTTGTATTTCATCCAGTTTGTTGAAGAAGCGTATTGTTGTTAGCCCAGGCTTCTTCAGTATGATACTAATAATAATCCGCTTAAAAATTTTAAAGTTAATGTTCACTTGTTCAATGTCTGTATGAACCGATAGTCAGACTAGTGTGGATAATTCAGGAATGCTTTATAGAAACATGAGTTCATTGATCACTATAGAATGCTGAATCGTCCTTAACGATGACAATAGTCAGGAATAGATTTGTTCAATGAAGATGGGGTGCTTTTATTTCGAAACTACAGAACAATTTTCACGTTTCTTCCTCGTTGGTTAAGGTGCTCTTGTAATCAACAATAATCAACAATAATCAACAATAATCAACAATAATCAGCAATAATCAACTATTACTTCCACGAGAATTCGAAAAGATTAACAAGAAGGACAGGAATGATTAGCATATGCCGGCTAATACTGTAGATCCAAACACAATTTAAATTATATCTGCCTCAAACAATGTATCTTTCTAGGGTAATGAACTTTTTAACGTCAGTGACAAATCTGTGGAAATTGATCGTCCAGGTTTGTGTAGTCTTGAGAAAGACTGTTGGTAGAAATGACTGACGTTTCGACAGCCTTAGCGGCTTTCATCTTCAAAGTCAAGATGTGAAGTCAACATGTCATGATTCTACCAGGTTCAAACCATTTACTTTAGTGACAAATCTCATACTTTTGATAAAGACGATGATGATAAAACTAATATTTAAAACGGTGATGATATGATAATGATAATGATGACAATACGGATGGCGATGGATATGGAAAAGGTGATGATAATGAAAACAAGGGCCGCGGCAAGCTCTTAAAAAGTGCAGAGAGGCATGCAACGACTAAAACGGGAACCATCGTGATTTCAAGAATGGAAATTGTCAAAATTTATGTCACTTTATAGCTTTTCTTCTTCTCATCAGTGTTGTTTTGCTTCTGCTAAAAAGATGGACAGTCGGTCCGAAAACCGGGTGCTTTCGACAAAACGATAGTTTTATTTCGTAAAACGGACGCTCTTATCCCACAAAAAGAACACTATAAATTTATCCATTCTGACATTTTGATAAATTTATCCCCAGGTTCTGCGTACCGTGAATGACAAGAACAATGATAATGATAATTATGATGTCATTGATAATGACAGTAATGATTATAATGATTGTAATAGTGATAATTATGATAATTATGACAATTGTGAAAGTTTTATGATAATTATGATAATAACAATAATAGTGGTTATGATAATAATAATCATAATAATCATAATAATGCTGACATTGTACATGATATTGATAATAATGATAACAGTGATAATTATATAATTGATTGTCATAATATTAATAACGATAGAGATAATGATCAAGATAATGATGACAAAGATAACAGATATCATCATAATGATGTTATATAATGATAATAATGGTAACAAGAACTACAGCGATGATAAAGATGAAGATGATCAAGATCAATGTCAATGCCAACAAAGATGATACATTATCTTATGATAATTATGATAATAATTATGCACATAATAATTATATTGTGATGGGGGGTGATGATTATGATAATTGCAACCAAAGTAATGATCATGGCATGCTAAACTGAATCAGTCACGGTACTGATAAAAATGATTACTCTAATGATCCTCGCCACAATATTCCTTTGTTCTTATTCTTTATCTCGTTCCCTTTCTTCTTTTTCTTATCATTATTACACATCTGTGCTTTCTCGCCTTCTTGTTCTTCATCTTCATGTTAATGTTCTTGTTTTCATTCAAATTTTTGCTCTCCTTATCAACGCGTTCTTTTTCCTGTTGTTTTATCTTTTCTCTTTCTTTCTTTCTTTCATTCTTTCTTTCTTTCTCTTTTTCATATTCTTCGCTTTACGGATTTTCCTTTTCTTCTTTTCACTCCAGTTCTTTATCTTTCTATTCTCTCCTTTCCGATTCTCTTTCTTTGTTTCGTCCGTCATCTTGATCGTTATCAAACCCCTCATGTTCCTTTGCTTTTCTAGTTCGTTTAACCGTTTGATGTCTGAATATTAGTTCTTTTGTTCTTTATTTTCTCGTTTGTTCTTTTGTTCTAGGTATGTGCAATATATCGTACACCATATGAGAAAAGGTTAAACTCGTTTTGACGACTCAGACACAATTTGTTTTCTTGCTGCTATCTTTTATAACATAAAACCGAATACGCTTATGTACACTTTTGGAGAGAATACCTTAACTCTATTCGGACCGACCCGTCTCAAATATAGGACGTGAGTTTACTATGAAAACTTTTGCAATTTTCACCTAAAAAAAAATTGAGCAAGAAAAGTGGTTTTTCGCGCACACAATGAATACTGACATGAAGTTTATCAAAAGTTTAAAATATTAACTAATTTCTAAAAACTCGTCGTTATAATAATTACAAAATGTATGTTTTAAAAGAGGTTGAAGTGTCTTTATTTCTAGTGACAAACAAGCATCAATACCAACAATCGTTAAAGTTAAACTTGGGCAAAGTATTTACTACTCCAGAAACTCCGGAAAGGCTGGGTTCTGGCATGGATAATCAGCAAGAGCTATGATTGGTGGTTGTAAACTTTCAGCAAATCATAACTCGTTCAGGGTACGCCATCTTTTCGGCGTTTCTGGAGTGGTCAATTAATCACTCCAGAAACTTTGGGGAGACTAGGTCCAAGCTTGACGTGGACAAATCTTAAAGATAAAGTCCCGTGTTGCGGTCGTATTTTGAGTAAAGCCGCTTGTTTCCACCATTTAAAATGCCTGAGAATGTTCATTGCTGCGTACCGTATTGCCGTAAGATAAGATGCGGCTTTACACGCTTAACTAACCTCTCGATAAGTTCCGGTTTTCTACCACTGGTTTTTGCCACTCTACATAACAGCCATCTTCCGAGCTGCGGAACAGTACATTCTTCCAGACTGATCTGTGGATGCCTTACTCCCTGTATATCATCTTCTAGGAAAACTTTTCTTGAGGTTGGGCAGTATTTTTGCCATTTTAAATTTCTCCGGCTACCCAAAATGATCCCAGAAACCGTCGCGAAGTACCATTCGTGCTCAGGCTACCCGAAGTATCTGGAGTGGCCAGTTACTAGTTTTGTAATGAATGTTTGACACGATGTGCATGTGGGAGCTTGGCGTATTGCAGACGACTTGTGAACGTTTGTTTTCTCAAAAAGACTAAAAACGATTTCTGAGCCCCAGGCATGAATTGATCCCACGAACCTTCTGAAGCCAGTGAGTCGCTCTGACCATGGAGCTACCGGGACTGAGGTGGTGGTCTAAGGTGTTGGTTCGACATCACCAGTCCTCAGAATGTTACGGATTCTGAATCACCGTCTTGGGCTTAGAAATTACATATTTCTGAGGAAATGTGCTCGATGATCGTTCCCATGTCGTCCATCATTGGCTTCGTATGTAAATTGCCCATTTCAGACCACGTGATGTTTTGATTCTTTATCATTCTAATCGCTGTGCTTTCATGCTTACCTGAACATCATTAAATTTCAAATAAACGCTAGTCCTCATGAATGACATCAGGTGATCTGAAAAGGCTGGGCAGTTGCTTAGGGGCCTCCACAACCCGGGGGCCTCCACATATTTCATGAAAAAAAAAATGTTAGGAGAAATGTAATGGGAGTGTCTGAATGGTAGTCTTTATGCTTGAAACATAGAAACTTTGCAGATTCTTGTAATCTTTAGATTGATCATGTGCTAGCTTATTCAGATTCTCTATACTTCAAACATAGAAACTAGATTCTTATATAGATTGATCATGATGTTTACAGATGTACATTTTCATTCAGATTCTTTGTTCTTGAAAAAATATACTTTATGGGTGACAGTAAATGTCTTGTCCCCTTTTTAGCATTCTAAGGTAGGGTGGGCCTCCACTACTGAAGGCTGGCCAGGGCCACCACATGTCTAAATCCGAGGTTGAAGCTAAAGAAGTCTATTGTTGATCTTTACATACTAGGATTTGCGAATACATGGGTATTTCGGCCTACACGGGTAATAAAATTTCCCCTTCTTCATTATCAAGTGTTCTCTCGCATATCAGACAAACGGACCATGCTGCTTCCTTTGATGATTTTTCTATTTTGTATTTCAGCACTTCTCAACTCGACATCCTTATCAGAGAAAGTTTATTAATAGCCAAAATAAATCCTTCTCTCAACTCAAATATCAGATCTTTTCCTTTAATGCTGTTCTGACTTCTCACCTTTTGACTGTTCTTAACATCTTTCCTTCACCTTCCGATTCCTTTCTCCTCGTTAATCCCTCTATGTTATCATATCTATTTTTGTAATGGTTTAAGATATACATGACCTGAACACCTGTATTCATATATGCTCTGATGATGTTACGTGTATGGTGACGAAACGTTAGCTATAATAAAATATTTTTGAATTCACGAGTCGTAATGCTTGCACTATGCCTTTTTTAAAAATTATTTGCTGGGCAATTATATTCGTAACAAGACTTCGCTTTCCGCCTGGTACATCTGTGGCAAGTCTGTTGTTTTTAGAATAGTCAAATTAAAAGAAAACAGAAAAAATGTTTATAAGTTTGCCAGGTAGCAAAACGAAAGGAAGTGAATGCTGAGGAGTACAGAAAGTTAAGTCCCGGGACAAGGCACAGCATGGCAATACGTTACTAAATTTATGAATACAAGGTAAATTACCATTATAATTCCATCTCACCTATTTTTACTTGTTTCTCGTTGGTTATTTTACTTTGGATTTTCCTCAAATACAGGCTCGAGTCTCGCATGCGTGGTATTTAGAAAAAATTGGTATTGTGAATATTTCGCTAGACACGCGTATAATTTTTTATTATTTTTATTTTTTCTTATCTAACTGTGTTATTTCCTGCACATTAACAACATAGGAAAAAAATTAAAGAGAAAGTACAAAGTTTCTGTATAACATAGAAAACGATAGTGTAGGAAATAAAGGTAACTGCATATTGTAATAATAATAATAATAACAATAACAATAACAATAATAATAATTAATAGATCGTATCAACGTAATTACATGAATGTCATAATTGGAAAGCCAGACATGTTAGCTCGAGCTACGGTCGGGTTTTCGGAAAATCACCGCCGAATTCCGTGTGCACTTCGCAAAGGTTTACCGCCATAAAGACGTTTTTCCAGGAAAACGGGCAATCAACTCACATTAGTCGCACACGATAGTGCAAGTAAGAGTAACGAACATTACTGACGGTAAAACGTTTGTTTGATTTCTTTTTCCTAATACCAATGGCCGACCACGAAACACAGCTTAAAGAATCACAGCTTACTACCGTCATTCCGGTTTCTGACATTCAGTTGCCATCGGGGTACTCTGCGAAGGCAAAGGTTGTGAAAATTTATGATGGAGACAGTTGCCACTTGCACATATACTACAACCAACAGCTTCGAAGATTCCAGTGCCGTCTGGATGGAATCAATACTCCAGAAATTGGTGAGGAAAATTCTTTGAATGCAAGAGACTACCTTGCACATTTATGCACTGGGGGAGGACAGAACAGTTTTGACGAATCCAGGCCACGTTACACAGAAGATCAACTTCAAACTCTTCTGAACGACAACAGAAGTTTGGTCTACGCACTATTTGACGTTCGTGATGTTTACAACCGTGCTTTGGTGACACTATATCGAGCAGAAAATTCACGGAAGTCTTTCAATCAAATGTTGGTAGACAAAGAATATGCTAATTACTATTGAATTCCCGCATTTGCCGTGTGATGAAGTCTTCCAACGGTCCGATACTTACATGAAATCTTCCTTCAGAAATACTTATAGGTTAATATGTTGTACGCGCTCGACGTAAAGTTTGTGAGGAAATATCTCAATTTAGTTGATTATTTTGGCTTAGTAGAAAGGACAGCGAATTTTATGTAACTTTGATTAGTCATCGATTTTAGAGCACTTAGTATTGTCCGTGTATCTTCTGACAGTTTCTATCAAAGTTTAACTACTTAGTGAACTTGTTTTGTAAACAATTTTTCTTTAAAGTAATCTTATTTCGCGAGATTTCATTGCCTCGATCTTTCCTGAGTCATAACCTGGAATTTGTAGAATATTAGAACGACCATTATATGATAAAAAAGTCGTTTTAAAATAAATATCGATCAACTTGGGTGAATACGTTTTGCGACAGTCATGCACCCTGAAGGATTTCCTTGTGATCTTAAATTTTCTACTTTTTCAGTTACATTTCACGATGATATCGTAAAAACAAAACCGAAAGTAGTCAAGCTCAATTACCCAACGATTTTTCCCAGAACTTGTGTTCCTAAGTTTCACAGGAAGTTCAAATGATCTAACTTATGGCCAGGCTTATACGCACGTGAATTGCGCGCGCAATTCCATAATCAAAATGGCTATAACGTGGCAAGGGGGACCAGGGAGCCATTGCGCCATTGTGAAGATTATCAGAGGGCGCCAAAAGCTTAAAGGGGGCGCCAAAAACTGCACGAAAGGAAGGAAAAATTTTAGTCAAAATTTTGTCGAGAGAAACGCTTAAATTTAAACTAGAAGTCCTTTTTTAACATTGAAATTTCACATAGTTTGCCGTAATTCCTTCATTTTTATCTAAAATTTGAACTATGCTCGCTGTAGAATTAGATTAAAAAGTTCGCTCAAATTGCTGCAAATGGTGTTTCCAAAGTTCTGGATATCAAAATTTTCCGGCGAAGAACCCCTGGACCTTCTGAAAAATGTGGTCACTGATTACCAGGGGCGCTACATTCACAGTTGGCCCCCCAGACGAACAAAAGCCAGCACACCACTGGCGGAAGGCTTCTACAATTTTTAAGACATGGCTCAGGATGAGCCACTTTTTCGATTCAACACATTCTTCTACACAGGCCAATCGTTCAACAAAAAACGTATCCTTACTGAACATCTTCCTGATGGATTAAAAATATTTATCTTCAGGCGTTTGCAAACAACTAATGATCTCGTGACAAAAACAGACTCGGTTAGATGAACTGCGGATAAATTTTTATAGGGTGTGATTTTATTTCAAATCTCCACGCTTTCACGCACTGCTAGTGTTTAGTGAGTGACAACGCGTAAGATTTCACACCTCTACCACCTGCTCTAGCACCACAACTAACCACAGCAAGTTGCTTCATCAGGGCCTGGAAGAGGATATCAGCAACAGCCTTGTTCGACTTTTGGAAGTCTTTCATAAATATATTTTACATTCGACATTTAATAATGGTTCCAGGTTTTTATTAATCAAGAATATAGCGGTCTTGCGCGTTTATCTACCTGAAAAATATGGAAATTCTTTATCTTGTCTTTTCCATTCCACTAATCATTCTCGAGCCTCTTCCTACAATCTTGACAACTTTATTTTTTATGTATTAAAGTTCGGAGGCACAGCTAATCCATTTTTCCTGCTGCGCATTCTCCGTTCATGTCCATTTCCTAAGCTCGCACTCCAAGACAAGGTTCTATTGTTGTTTTCATAAAAACGATTCCAATATACTGGTTTCAAGTTTGTCTCCCGACAGCTCATCGTCTTTGACTGAAAACTGGGAAGAATGTCTTCGTGTTCTCTCGCATCCAAATGTTGGTCACTAACGCTTATTTTCCTGTAATGTGTCTTCATTTGCTTGGAGGTTTGGACAGGTTTCTCCAATTTCTCGTTGTCAACTAGCATTCCTGAACTTAATCTTGGAATGTCTTCCAACGACGACCATGCAGGGTGTTCCACGATATCTTCTATGAAATAACATTTTTGATGGTTACGATGGAGATACATTACAACTTTCTAATTCCGTCAACTTTCCACTCAACTTTCTAATTCCATTAACTTTCTTTTTCCTTACCTTTCCTTTCCTTTCCAGTCCTTCCCTGGCTTTCCTTCCCTTCCTATACTTTCCTAGAATATATTCCCTACCCTATCCTGCCCAGATCTTCTCGTCGCTTCCTACTGTTTCATTACCTGCCGCTGATGGCGTCCACAACAACACTCTTATGTGCTTTAATTCACAGAACCCTTCATCATCATCA
This sequence comes from Nanipora kamurai, assembly GCA_036872915.1. Lineage (NCBI taxonomy): Eukaryota > Metazoa > Cnidaria > Anthozoa > Scleralcyonacea > Helioporidae > Nanipora > Nanipora kamurai. The sequence goes on along the minus strand of JBAHVQ010000238.1, from coordinate 88,439 downwards.
TCGTAAGTTACCAGATATTTTCCACCTTGTCTTCCTTGCACAGTCGCGAGATAATAAGGATCACTTCGATCATACCACTGAGCCACGACTCTTGTCCCCCGACTAAGATCCTGAGGATTTGGTATTTTATCCACTCCTAAAAACTCAGCTTTATTTCTGTTACATTTCACAAGTTTTCCTTTGGTCGTCACAATATGAAGTTCAGGATCGTCTTTGGTAACCACGCCTCTAGTAAAGCACATGTTGTTCACTCGCACCCAGACTCTCACACCAACAGCGATGGGGACATTGCAAGCTAAGAAAGAAATTGCAAGATAGGTAGCCTCCTTCGCAGCCGTTCTTGGTGTCGGTCTTATACTCCCTCCCTCACAAACGGCTGCTCACTTAAGCTTTACATTCCATTCCCTTTCTTTTTTATTATCAAATCAGATTTATGATCTTTGTTTGAAATTAGCCAATAATATGTATTGGTATGTCCATGTGTTCTCATCGGTATTTTTTTTATTTTCACCGAAATACGATTGCATTAAAATGGCTTAAGTGTATTGGTTTCGTGGATTAATTCGTCAAACTTGAATCTATTGCACGAGTTTCTAAACACTCGACTAAATCCAGCCATCTTTCTCCCGCGAAATATGCAGTAACAGGAACATGAACAACGCCAAGGCAAAGGCCATGTTTCCCAAAAACGAAAGCCTTTACTCACATTGGTCAGTTTTTGGAAATGGAAAGTGAAGCTGTGGGAAGGGAGCTTAAGACCGACTAAGAACGGCTGCGAATGAGACTACAAGATAGGAGGATGTTCTCAAAAAATATTCAAGGAATATTTGGTATTGACACTCAGTAACATGAAATGATATTTATATTTGGTGAAGGAAATTTTCGAGTGTCAGAATGATATATTCTGAGACCCAGCTGGGACCAGTTGAAAAAAATTGCAACTCTAGGGCCTCCAGCTGGGAATTGAACCCGGACAAATTGCAACTCTACGGCCTACGGCTGGGAATCGATTCACAGGGTCGCAGATTCGATTCCCAGCCTGAGGCCCTAAAGCTGCAATTTTACCAATTGGTCCCGGTTGGGTCTCACAATATATCATTCCGACACGCGGAAATTTCCTTCACCAAATATAAATATCATTTCTTGTCCTCAAAAAATACTGTAGCCCGACTAAATATAAAGAGACATTGCAGGTAACATTTCTGTGAAACATAACAGTTATACAAAGGTATATACAGGTCTAAATGTTTCATGTAGTGTGAATATGACTAACTTGAAGTTGAAAATTCGCAAATAAAATTGTGCTGATTAATCTACTGATTTCACTCTGTTTTTACTGAAATTAACATTGGTTAAGGAGAAAAGTTCTCATTTTTAAAACCCATATACGACTCTCAGTAAGGAACGAAAAGCAATTAAAATTTCAGAGAATTAATCCGATGGTAATTTGCGCAGTTCTGTAATATAAAACAAACTCCGAAAAGAAGCATCTTGGTACTTATAATATGAGTAAAAACACAAGAAAAATTGAGAAAGTTGATTTCTAAACCTTTCTTGATTCGTGTTGTTTTTTCACATATATTTCGGGTACCAAAGAGTACCAAAATATTCAGAGTTTGCTTTGTATTGTTTTTTCCAAAGTTACGTGAACATAGGTTTGTAGAAACACCACAGTATTTATTTAAGTCATACTGAGCTTTCAACTTGTTGACTCAAGTCGTCTTCAGGGGAAAAGCATACCGTCGAGCTGCTATTTATAGCACGAAATACGGACAAACAAACCGAAATTGACTTTCAAATGATTGCAAATGAGCTATTTTCTATTGTTGGGGCCGCTTATAAGAATTATGGATAACAGCGGACAAACATGAACACTGACGTCATCCTGACGGAGCGCCATTACCAGCCACGTTGTTGGCTGGCGTCACATAAACGAAACCAACAACGTGGTTGGTAATTGCTCTGAAGACGACTTGAGTCAACAAGTCGAAAGCTCCGCATGATTTAAATAAATACTGTGATGTTTCTACAAACCTATATTCACGTTACTGCTATCACCATGAAAAGTTTCAAGGAATTAATCTTTCCAAAGTTGTCGACAGGCATTGGATGACTTAGTTCATGGCAACGTTATGACGTGCAAACGATTTTGGAAAATATGAAAAGATGGCAAATTAAACGGTTTAAAAAACAAACCAATAAGAAGTAAGCACAAGCAAAAAATATTAGTAGGTCAAACATAAAAAATTGTTCGACTAGCGATTAGATTGAAATTTGTTTTGATATTTCTTAACCAGTAATATTTCACTAATATAATCTACCCTACCTGCAGTTCTTTTTATAATTCATTAATTTGTTCAAATGCTAAATTTAATTATTTTCTAGCTTATCATATTTTACTAAAATGTATTAACAAAACTGAGGATTTATCCGTGCATACTGTTAAAGAAATTGAAAAAAAAGAATCACTCACAAAGACATTTCTTTCTCGTTAATTTGAAACTCGCATTTTCTTTGAAATGTTCTTTACCATCGTACCGTTCAAGACTCAAACCAGAAGCTGTTCTTCTGATAAACCAGCCAGGATTTGTGAGACACTCAAATGCAAAGAAACCTTGAAACCACATGTTCTCCAGAATAACAAATGTAGCTTCATTTTCTATGAAATTGAATTAAGCAGATCGCTGTTACTACCACGGTAACACTACCGAAATAAGACAGTTCTCTACCGAAAATACGTTAAAAAGTATTAATTAAAAGAGGTTTAATTAATCGCATAATACAAGATGAAATGCAAAAAAAAACAAGAACTTTCAAAATTAAAATTTATGAATGACGTAAATTCCCATTCAATGTCGAAACTCAGCTGGTTGTCTTCAATGATATATCCACTCAATTCAATTATTCAAGATAGAATTTTATCGAAGTCAGAAATAGAAGCAGAAATTCAAAGCTAGTAACCACGGTCGTGTTGCCCATTTTTGCCTAGGTGATCTTCCAGTTGCCGTCAGCCACGTTAATTCTTGTGACATTTGTTTAATTTAAGAGATTTCAAAGATTTCCAGAGCTTCAAATTTCAGGATAAGAACCCAAACTTTTGGTTGTTTTGCTCTTGCCTTATTCTCAAAGTCTCGTCAGTTTTTCGTTTTTTCACTTCACATCATGTAAAGACAAACTACTGGTATATCTAATATATCATCATTACAAACGCAATTGTTCTTGGAAAAAATTGATTGCTTTAAGATTATAACAATCTGCATTTTGACAAAAAAATATGAAGGGAAAAGAAAAAGGAAAGAAAAAGCCCCAGATTCTTCAGACTTGAAGCTTTATAACTCGATCGATTTCGCCGGAATAACAACGAAAAAGCTTGAACGTTAAGAAATGCATGTTTTCAAAAAGACAAAAACTACTTTGCAGCCAAAATAATCCCTTTTCTGTCTGTTTCTTGCTCTACGGCCTCCTCTGACTGGAAACACCGCTGATAATGAAATATGGAGTAACAACAGAAACAGCGGCCCACTTCCAACCGTTCATCCACTTTATACCCGTTAATCCTTGACAAACTTTCAGATAATCTCCTTCATAATCAAAAATTAATTACACTTACTGTATTCCACTGAATCCTTGTAACGTTCAATTATCAAATTATTCTCGTGACGACAAAGAAAAAAACGTGGCTTTGAGAAACACTCGAATGATATGCATCCTTTCTCGCCAGTCAGTCCGGGAACAATTCGGTAGCGCTCCAGCAAAGCTTGCTGTAGTAGTATACGATGTCTACTAATTGACTCTTCTTCCCGGCGTTTGGTGGACGAACGAAACAATCTAAATCTTCTAAGCAATCTCATCTTTGAAGAAATACATTAAAAAAAACAAACGAATGTTAGCGAACAACTTCACATCAATATCTTTAGTTCTTAAAGTTAAACATCAGAATGGCGGGAGCCCGGAGCGATCGAACAATTAAACAAACATTGCGTACGAAAGGGCCTAGCAACTGGATATAATTCAAACTTACATGCTGTAGTTATTTTTTAGTATTAAGTACTTCAGTAGTTATATCGTAACTGTACCTACCAAATGACCCAATATTTCTGCCATTGAGCAGTTTAAATGACTGTTCTTATCAAATGCAAGTGCCGACTGAGTTAAATACTCCCAAAAGAGAAAATGTGCCGTAGTATAGGTCCACAAGGATTGCAGTTAGTAAAGTTGAAATGGCAAATCTAAACCAATTCAACGGTGATACACTAACAGTCTCGGTCAGTCTTTTGTCTTTTAATCCTTATGCATATATTGGACGTAATTAGTACATGTCGGGAATAAGCCGAGAAAAGACATAATAAAAATTAGGCAATACAAAAGCATCTGTTTTTCTGTTAAATTAAGGTTATATTTGCAGTCATGAAAGCATGGCTACCTGGGCCCTGAACGAAATTCTAAGCTCTCTTACGTCCTATTTTGCACAGGTGAGCCACGTTATGTCACCAAAGCACGACCAATCGGTTTCAGGTAAACATAAAAACTTTCAATGGCATATATTTACTTGCCAAGAACGATTCTAGGAGTCTGTCCGATTATTTAAGGTCATGCGTCTTTCACAGAACCATTTCTTCTCGTAGAACTTACTGGTTTTGACACAGTACTCATTAATACGAGACAATATTCTTTGAAAAGATAGGTCTTTGATTAGAAAAGTCTAGCAGGCTAAACTTATCCGTATTCAAGAATTCAAAATCAACTGTTCAGCCAAGAAGCGGGAAAAATTTGATAAGCACATGAATGATTTGTGACAACATATCAAATATAAGGTGTCGTGAGATCGGGATGTTATATTTTAGCATTACAAAAACACACAACCTTACCGCCTCAAATTCTTGTCACTAGTGAATTGCGTTTCACTTTTAAATATGTTTCCAGCAATGCCTATTGCAGCAGGTCTTTTTTATCGCTGCCACTGCTCTATGGGTTGTCTATGAATATTAAATTTTGTCCCCAATTAGACAGCCCGGTGATTTACATAAAGACTTTTTTAACTTTAAACTCATTTATGATAACTAATATCGACAGAAATCTTCTAGAATTTACAAATCTCACATCCATTGTTGCTGCTTCCTATAAAATTCAGTTCCTCAGCACGTCCATCCTTTCGTATTAAAATGACAGAAGACTACACACCACGGAGAAAAAAATATCTCCTTGCCGCAATTTGTAGTTAAAATTAATACAAATATAAACGAGTCGCTCATTAATTTTGATTTTCAATTTAGATGGATATATTTGAAGATAAAACAACATCGATACTTTTAAATTCGCATTATTTAGCCACCAGGTATAAAAAGATGTATCGATTATGATATATTTTTGTACCGAAAGTGTGCAATACAGTCGGTGAGCCAACCTAGAGTGGGTAAAAATGTGTCGGTTTGGAAATTACACAGCTTGAATGTCACACCAGCGAAAAAATACTATGGCGGCATAATCAAAAGATATGTTCTTAGATATTTTGGCAAATGGTAAATGAATCGTCGGCATTAAATGCTGACCACGATATCGATGATAACATAAAGATGAACTTTCGTTTACAGTTAAAATCAAGCTAACATGTAATACAATTAAAATGAAATAATTTAAGTCCACATTTAAACGGCCGTAATCTCGGTTCGTCATCCAAATGCTAGTCTCTCACCTATTGATAAAAACAAACACTTCCTTTGTTGGGAGTTCTCGACCGCTGATTTTGAACAGCAAGTTTTCTTCTCGATTGCATAGGTAGAAGCGTTTGTTAGTCTAATGTCACGGATATATGCCTTCACGCTGGCTTTCTCTGTAGGGTATAAGGAAATGACACGCCATGAGTAACATATTCACAAACACCGAGGAACATTTCTTATGCAATTCTAAACAGCGGGACCTTTCCGGTGTAATTCTTCTCAGATATGCCTACCTGATAGAAACCATTACGAGTGAGAGAAACGAATACGACTGTACAGCAGTAAATTTGAAATTTCAATACTATTTGTGTAAAATGACAAAATGTTATGTAATAGCCCAGTTGTGGAACAAAATGAACAGGCGACGAGTGGACGTTCGTCAAGCCCGTTATTTCAGAAAATTGCTTTCTGAGCCTACGTCCACTAGTCGTCTGGTCCCAGCTGTTCAAAGGGCGATTACCTAAACCCAGGATTAGTGAAAATTTTGTGGATGAAGTACTGCTAATGTAGAAAAGAATGCTAAAAGTTTTATGTTGATATATCATATAAACATTGGAAGGTTTTATCCTAAAACGTTTTAATGAAAATTATCGAACAGAACATGTCCAACAAAACAGCCGATTAAATTTTAACCTAGAATTAGCGGCAATCGTCCTTTGAACAACCGGGCCCTGATATTTACCAAGCTCCAACGTGATCCAAGTTTGCGTTCAGCATTAAGTATTTCAAAATGAACAGTGATCGTTATCTGAGAAGAGCTAGTCTTTTATGAACAAGTCCAAATATCTCAGGCGAGATTTAGTTGCAGTTTAAAAATAACTTTGTAGCCATAATGCCAAGTCTTTGCTTGCCTTTCTTTGGCACGAGATTCTGAATTGAAACTTTTGGTGCAAAGTATGCTCTGTTATAAACAACCTTTCGCAGATGGAGCAGGCTTAAAAATATCATCAAATGCTTGGGATGTGCCTACCTTAATTGAATAAATAGAGCCAAAACGAAATACTTTCCTGAAAGAGAAATTCTAAAAAAGAAATCAAGATACCCACTGCCACGCGGTAAGTCGTGCGATTGTGTAGTTGTTGAAAGGAATTCAGCGTCAAAGCGAAGATTACAAAAATCGACGTCAAAGCGTATTGCCTCTACTGAAAGCCTAAAGCAGTTGACACAAATTGAGGCACTGCTAATTTTCATTACCAAGGATAAACCTTTACAATATTTTTGGCATTGTCTACATTAAAGCTAGTATTTACTGCAGACATTAACAAGATGGCTGAGTGAAAAGATTTCGAGTTATTTAACGACAAATAAATTTCGTATCGTCAAATAGTCTTGGGACATACGTACAGTTGTTTAACCACAGACTGTCCTGTAGACATGCGCACTTGTTTACTAACAGATAATTTGGGAAAAATACGACTTGTTTACATATAGGTAATCTGGTATGCATGCGAAGCTGTCCACCAAAAGATAATCTTGGAAACATACGCAGTGGTTTACCAACAGATAATTTTGTTCCCACATGCGCAGTTAATTACAACAGATAATCTTGTACACATGCGTAGTGATTTAGCCACAGATAATCTCTTACACATGCGCAGTGGTTTTACGAATAATAATCTCTTACACATGCGCAGTTGTTTACCTTAATAATTATGGGGCATGCGTGGTTGTTTGCCACCACAGGCCTGCAACGCAGCCCTAAATAAATGTATCAAGAATCCGGAAAAAGCAAAAAGTTACCGCACCTTCCTGCGCGAATTGGTGTGGTCCTCACCTTTTTGATAACACCACTTTTTCATTAGAATTGTTATGAAATATTTATGAAATATTTGATGAAATACCCCAAGTAATAATCCAGCCTCTAAAAATATAAGGAGCCCAAACACCAGAACTTAAGCCTCAGTTAAGTTTGACTCTGACTTAGTGTTATTAGGTATAGATTCATAGACAAACCGTTTAAAACATCAAATAACTGTTTTTCGTTCCTTTCCAATAACCCTTTTGAATTTTTGAAGTTTTGCATGGCTACGTAAATGAGATTATACTAGTAATTTAAATACAAAAAAAACAAACAAAAGAAGATTCTCAGCCATGACCTTTGATAACGGGAAAAAAGCCCGAGTCAATCGTGGGAAGAAGTACAACTAGAAATGAAACAAGGCAGTTGCCAAGAAAATTTCAATTAACTAATAAATGGTTAATCTTGTAATGATGTCGCGGTAGGTCGAAAGCTTAAACAGTTATGGCCATCATAAATGTTTACAACACACGTTATCAAGAATCCCGCAAAAAGCAAGAATTTACCGCACCTTCCTGCGCGAATGCGCGTGGTTCTCGCGGGATTTTTGATAGGAGTATTATTCCTATCAAAAACCTCGCGAGAACCACACCCATTCGTGCAGGATGGTGCGGTAAAATCTTGCTTTTTGCGGTGTTCTTGATAAGTGGTATAGGTAGCTGGTTTCACTCGAGTTAACCTACTACCTTCGCCTCACGCCTCTTTAGCCACAAGTGCACCCGCTAAATGATTGATTCCGTTTCGGTCACTGGTCAGTAAAATGTTTTGGCCTATCTGATGTTTGTTTGTATAAATTTACCGTTTTTTTATAACAAATTTGTCAATTCAAAAACGCTATTATACTATCTACTATCACCGAAACCATTGAAAATCTCTCGATTAAAAATGACCTATTAATTCGGCCAATTTTATCCTGAACCTTTTAACTTTTGGTTGTCAAATTAGGGAGATCAATGGAGTTATTGAACGAAGTCACTTGAAACCATGCATGAGGATGTGTTTGTCCCAGTCCCCAAACAAGGTTTCAAGTGATCTAATAATACTCTCAAAGATACATTTGATTTTCCAGCAACTCATTACCCAATGTCTAAATTCTGAACAGAGCCAATGAACCGATGCAATAGTCAATCTTCATAATTTAAAAAGTCGTTTCAAACAATGAGGTTAATTCCAAACTTACTTTTTTAATTCATAGATACTTTAAACAAGTAAAACGGTAGGAACGCCTTCCAGTGTCAGAGTACATATTGCATTCGTTCATTAAAATGTTCCTTTTGGACTAATCGTGTATGGAAATCAAGAAATCGTTTTATTTTCAACTTTACGCACTGTCTGCACGAATTTAAATTTGTCTGCTGGACTGAAATCCGGGCTTCCAAAACGAGACCCTCAACGCGGTAATTCGCGAAGAAAGTTTGAAAATTAATGTTGTTTTAGCCAAGAAAAGTCGAGAAAAAAACGAGCGCGTCTTTATCACATATAAAGATACGACACGGTTATGATTTTCCTTTGTGTTTTTCTCCTGATTATTAATGACTTTTTCAATTATATTTAAAAAACAACATTTCGCCTAAAGTTTTATTTCATTAAATTTGATGACTTTCGTCTTTCTGTACGTAAACTTTCTTCACTGGAATTAAACTCAGTTCCCCCGTGTTTTGGACGAGACAGTACGTAAAGTTGTTAAAACTCCAAATCCAAACCTTTGTAACGTCAAAATGAGCTGACATTTTTAGTGCGATCACTGTTTGTCAGCGGACTCAAAATTTTCATTCGCACCTCCCGGACTAAATTCGACCTAACACCTTCATTTTACTTTCCTGAAAGTGATTCCGAACTAATAATTTCATTCTTTCTTACAATACAACTGATCGTCTATTTTACACATTCTCCTCAGGAAAAGTTTACTTCCATAAGTTATTGCTTAAAGTTTGTCCGGACGGCATATTGCCTTGTCCCGGGTACATGTTGAACCCCGGCACCGTAGGACCAGTGGTCAGGTACTGCGGCATGGGTTGCTGCTGTGGGAAGTTTCCAGCTTTCTGAGTCATCCAGCCCCCGTTTGCCAGTGAGGCGTTTGCATATAAACCTGGTCCATTATTGTAAGTAGCCATACCTGGTATTGCCTGATTGTAGGAGTAGCCTGGCATTGCCTGAGAGTTGGGAGGAATTGCCCGATTGTTTGCCATTACCTGAGTGTTTGACATTGATGTTGGCTGTTTGAAACCCAATTTGGCCATTTGCTGTTGAACTTGGTTGACCTTAAATAAGATTCCAATAAGCTTAATTATATCGGCCTTGCACATCCAGAGGCGTCGTATCACTATGGAAACAAGTAAACTTGGAACCAGCAATCCACCCCCCAAGTCCTTGTAATTTAACTTATTTTGCCGAATTGTTTTACATGTTCGTGGAAGTTGATCGTTTTTCATCTTGCTTGATACCCTAGCAACGCTCTTCCATTTTCCCAAAGAAAGTACCGCCCGGAAACTCACCTGATACATTTGTTGTTGTTGTTGTTGCTGCTGTTGTTGTTGC
>JBAHVQ010000238.1:32382-72950 GCA_036872915.1 Nanipora kamurai | reverse complement strand
CATAGTGCCTCTTTGCACAACATGGTATATCCTCACACAACATGGTATGTCCTCATACAACATGGTGTAACATTGTGCAACATTGTGTGACATTTTATCAGATAGTATAACATCATGACATAGCATAACATGTCAGGTCATAACATAGTTTCTGGTAATTCTTCCCATTGGTCCCTCTGGCAAAAGTATTTTTCACCAAACTTTGACTAGTTCTGTTTTACGAAAAAAAACCTGACCAATTGTGAAACCCCACAAACGAAGGACTGAGCCTTCGTCGCTTACATGGACAGTGGGATAAGAATTCATGGAACTATTTGGTGAAGCATAGACGAAATAACATTTTAGCCATCCCACTTTTGAATTCCCTATGATCAAAACGTGTAATTTGTAGGGTTACTGAACACACACAGAATTTCAGAATTTCCGCACTCCACAGTAAGAATTTTTTTTTTAAATTCCGAACATTTCCAAAAGATGAAAATCTACTTCCTCGATGGATCTAATAATTTCCAATACTTCACTTCCGATATTTGGGAAATTCTTCCACGGGACAAATCACTACCGTAACACTGGAGACTTGTTTTAAACAAAATTTTTAAAAGTTTTTCGTCAAATCCGTAAAAATTTTGGAAACCTCGTTTTTGAATTAAAGTTTCCAAGGATTTCGCCGGTACGGAGTTATATACTGGAATTGTTACTATAGTATATTACTTTAGTCAGTTCAGATTTTTTAGTCCTGGGCTCAGAATAAAAAAAATTCATTCATTCATTTCAGACCACCACCGGTAAGACAAGAGTTAAAAGAATACAAAACATTTACTTCGCCAAATATAGCTACAAGAGCAGATCAAGAGGTCTTACTTTGATTTGCTCGGGAGTCCAAGCGTCCAAATTCACCGACTTCACTTTCGAAATATGTACTCCCAGATTTCGGTGAATCCCAGCGCAGGTAATACAGACAAAAATACCTAGATTCCACGAGGCCCATCTTGGTCCTAGGACAGATAATTTTAAACAGTAAAAATTGCAACTGAATCAAACTTTCGGCTTCAGAACGTGTCGCAAGAACAGACCTTTCGCCCGGCAGTCGGCACAATACTTGTTCTGATCCTCGCGAAGTAATTCCATAAGGATGCTCAAATGTTTGTCATGTTGTCTCTTATTTTTCTCCCTCTCCGCTCTTGTCGACATCTCGCCGTAAACTCGTTATGTAAGCGTTAAAGAACGAAGTCAAATAGTTTCAGTTGCTTGCCTTCTCAAGATGTCTGTCTTCCAAGTGCTTTGAGCGGAAGTGACGACAGCGAGGGTTAAGCGCAAGGCATTCTGGGACAGTACAAGTTTGAATCCCCCAGCTGGAAATTTAAAAATAGTGCTGATTTGAAAAGCTTCATTTAATCAAACAAATCAAATAATAAACAACGAACAAACAAAAAACAGTAAAAAGAGGTGCAAAGTAAGCCAATACTTTATTCACTTGGCTCAACTGCTTTGTAAATTCATTCAATATTGGTCCTAAAAATATTCTATAAGAGTAAAACCACAACAACGAAAGGCTCGTTCTTCAAGCTTTATGAAAACTCACAACTTTTCGGAGTTTTCATAAAGCTTGAAGAACGAGCCTTTCGTTGTTTATATCCAAGCTTGCAAACACCTACACTTTCCGCTCTGTAGATTGAGTTTACTCGTAAGTAAAGCCACTGTAGTTCACTTCCATCCCAGCGGCACTCCCTCACTCAGGCCACACCCTATCTGATGAGTCAAAGGGGCTGTCAAGCATAGTTCCCACCATGCCCTCCTTCGGTCAAGGAATCGCCTCATAAGCTGGACATCTACAGAAAATGTTCCTTCAGTTCAGCCAACAACCAACAGACTGTCCATGTGTCCCGATTTCAACGGGGATACTCCCTCTTCTCGACAAGAACCTAGAGGGATACTGAATGTCCCAATTAACTGAAAGGTAAACGATTTCCAATATAAAAACCTTGGGATATGCAAAGAAAACGAGAAAAAGAGTTTCGGAGAGGTTTTTCGACCGAACTTTATTATCCGTTTAATAACTTCAACATTTACCGATGACTGTTTCTGAATAGGTAATATGAAAGACCATTTATTTACTCTGGTTTGATAGAGGTTATGAAATGCTAAGGAAAACGAAGCTCGACTGAAAATGATAAAATACTTGACTTTTTAAAGCTTTTTGTAGTACCGTTTTTGTAGAAGTGACTTGGGCAAAACTACATGTCAGCTCCACTGACCTCTGTAAAACGATCAGTTTATATAGAGATCGGTGGTCAGTTCCTTTGTTGGCTTCAAATTCAATTGGAGCTGTCGGTCCAGTCTTTTTAGAAATCACTGGGCCAAAGTTGTGCCAACATCTTGGAGAATCTCTTTTTTTCTGTGAATGTTCGAAACAAGAACCCAGTTTAGTGTTTTGATACGGACGAGTGTGTATGCTTCAGTTCGGCTCGTTAATTGTTTGTGAATTCACTCAAACAACTCTAACGTCTTCAAACATTTTAAAGAAAATGTTTAAGGGCAGCTGGAACCAAGTGTAATATCTTCCAACACATTACAACGTTCCTTGAAGGCAAAGTTTAAAAGATCCAAGACCAATATACTACATTCACGAAGTGCAGTTTTGTAGCACACGATAGGATAATTTTGGCTCAACAACGTTTTCGGGATGGAAGATGACAATCTGCGACTACTTAGGTGAAAAAATTATTTTAATTGAGATACGCTGGAACGGTTAACAAATAGATGGGATAAACTGTCACACGGACATCCTCAACTTGCAAAATCTATCGTCAATTTTTACAGGTAGTAATATTCCTTAACATTAAATCGCAAAACTACATCCAATGTCAGCCAGACTGAAACTACAAACGTTTCGAAGAACTAATTGAAGACTTTTTCTTCAAAAAATCGACAACTGATAGAAACGTTTAACAGTTCGGTTTGGACAAGAAATGCTGTTCCATATGCTAGTTCTCTTTAAATAGAATTGTGTTGAATGCTAGTTGTACTCGTCAGAGACGTTGTCACTTTCAAAATCAAACGAACTTCTTTACGTAGCATCACTCTTAATCGAAGCATGCTGAAGTAAGAAGTTTGAATCATGCTGAATTTAACATGAACACATAGAGATAGATTGTATGGATTTATGCAATAACAGTTGAATTGTAGTAAAAAATCAGGTTATGCATTTGACGACACTTCCCTTAAAAACTAGGCTAGTTTAAGCTTATAGATGCCATCTCACCTTACAAACACGTTACAGAAGAAAGCAATGCTCTTTCTTTGTAAAATCGAGTCTAAGCAAACTTAAGAGAAATATAAGAATTTAAGAGAAATATCGTCAAAAAAGGGCCTGAAAAACTGCGAATGAAAAGTGTATAATGAACAATTAACTAAAAATTATAATTGTGATAAAAATCACAGAAATATTTTAACGATTTCCAAGCCATCGAGATATTCAGATCTTACGTGACCATGGCGTGAACGAGTCGGCCAACTACGTCAGTATTGTGAAATGTATGCTCTTCATTGGTTGGACTGAAAGTTAATGCTATTCGTTGGAAGCATCGGACTCGCTGGTTGGTTAATTGACTTTGATCTAGTTAATACTACTGGTTGAATCAGAACAAGTACCAAATAATGCCAACTCGATACGTAAGATCGAATATCAGGTGGTACACAGATAAAATATTGTACGATAAAAGACTTGAATTCCATAAAGGACATTAGATTAACGATACATAACCTTTGCAACAAGATGGAATGCCTTAGAGTGAAGGAATGAACGTTCAAATATCTAGTGAAAGCTACAGCACTAACTGCCGGACAACGTCCAATTTTTTTGGCATTACAATGGACGAACGATAAATTACCAAACAACCTGAAAATAACATCAGTAAAACAACCTACTGTTACATTACTACGTGAAATAAAACAGCCGTCTGTCTGATGACTTTTTTCAGGAGGTCAAGTTAATTTAAAGTTTGTCTGGTTTGGTCTTACAAATTTGTTCAGCAAATGTTTTTTTCACTCACACGTGTACAGTTAGTTCCCACTAAGAACCCTTATATCCCTAAAACACATCCAGCAATCTTCGATAAACTAATAGTTGATGGACAGATAAGATTGTCATTCAAACATATTTATAACTTACATGTGCATCACTGGGGTAGAGGGAGAAATTGAAAACATTTCATCCGTTGGATGAAGGAAACTCTCGACAATATTCCACTTTAAATAGGCCACTTCAAAGTCTTCCATAAAAGTCAAACGAAAAGAGCAAACAATTCTGAGATTCTAAAGAATGTTTTTGAATCGCTCCGAATATTGCCATTTCCTCTCAGAGTGATCTCCAGCATTCTTGGAGTTTGTTCAGTAGTTTGAAGAATATCTTCAATAGTTCTGTGAATACTTTCTATAATTTTAAGACTATTTTTTGACAATTATCAGAAATATTTCAAGTTCTCCCTCATTCCGCAATCAGGGGGCGATCCAGACTAAAGTTCGGGGGAAGCTTCCACATATGATCCATAAATAGACATGATTGTGTCTAATTAATAAATTCCTTATCGTTCAAATTATTCAGTGATTTTTTATTAAAGAAGCAGAATTATTTTAACGAAAGCTTCACCCCCTACACCCTCAAGGATAAAATCCAATGATGCATTTTTTAAGCAAGAAAAATAATTAGCCAGTCCAGAAATGACGTCGAGGAAAAGAAAGATGGGGATCTGTCTTTGGCAAGACTCCAAAGTACCTTTCCAAGTATAATTTCTGAAGTGGTTAATTCTATATCTGGCTTAAAAATAAATCTTGGTGGTACAATTGTTAAAAGTATTCAAAAACATACATCTACATACGAGAAACAGCACAATACTTTACAGCAAAGCCTGATCTCATCCCAGAAATTCTGCAAAAGCAAGGAGCTGGGAATAAAACATCGAATGATCACGTTATCTTCGTACGCCTAAATATACACATATGTGTATATACATATATGAACCTATACATATATATATAGATATTAATATATATAATATATATTAATGATATAAATATATAGTATATATATATATAGTATGTTTGTATATATACATATATATATGTATGCATATATGTATATTTATATCCATATATGGCATATACATATATATACCGTTGGCAAAAAGGTTCTGAACAAAAATAAATCGATATATATTCGAAGTGGGTGATTGTATTCTCAAATAAACAAAAACAAAACCCCCCCCAAAATTAAGGACACCAAAGTGTTGTGTTCCAATTGGTATATTTTACAATATACCATAGTCTTTAATTTTGTATTTAACTATTTTCTGTTGACAACCTGTTTGCCAACGGGCATATCCCCAAACACAGACACACACACACATGTATATATGTGCCTGTATATCCACAGCTATATGTATATAATTATTCTCTGCTTAATTCCTCAGCTTCCCTCTTCGTCTGTCTTCATTCCTAGGCTTCGTTCTGCCAAATGTTTATCGGCCCTTCCATCGCCCACAGTTGATTCATTCACACGGTTATATCGAACTAGGTTATATGTGGTCATAACAATATACAGGTAATAGTCAACATGGCGCACTTAGCTTTAAAACATTCTCAAAATCTAAATACCTGCAAGATGGTTGAATCAATTTCTTTTCTATCATTCCTCAAAAAAAAATTCATTTGCATGTTATTCTAGTAAAGGAATTTGCCTCCAGTTAAGACTTCAGAATAGCAAGTCCTCGCAAATATACTTTCTGAACTACTAAGAATTGAAAACTAGAATCTATTTGTCAAAGTTAAAACTTGTCTTATTCTCGGAATAGCTTCGATATCCTGGGAATGAATCTAGCAACAAGGAGACAAATTCCTGAGGATGATACCAACAAAAATTGATCCATGACTTGCACGATAGAAATCATGTTACCGACAATTTCACGAATCGACAGAAAACCACGTTGATGTTCTCAACTGAGAAAAAAAAAAATTATGATTTCAAACGTCACAGTTACTGGACTGATACTGTCAACGTGAGCACAGTGGCATTTTAAAAACCCATATCATTTGAAAAAATTATTGGCTTAAAAGAATTCCTGGAAAATTAATAATGCACTAACCAAAGCATTGAAAAGATGGCACCACTTTTATAGATGCGGTTTTCTTGGAAAACGGTAGAAAATGTGCCAGATCTCCAAGACTAAGTGGAAGATTAGTGACCAGAACATGGTTTCTTGATAGTGTTTCGTGAGCAAATCTGTGGAAGGCTCAACTTGGACTTAATCTCTTTGAAAAATATTTCTTCGAAGATAAAATAGTTTCTACTTAGTAACGGGCATTCAGCTTGAAAACGCATCCACGGAGATGTAGCCATAAACAACGCTTCGAGATGCGAGTTGTAAGAAACACTGAGCATCCTGGTGATAAGATTAAGGAATAAAAAAGGAAAGACTAGTTGTTGAAGTTCTAGTAAGGGTAAGTTTACACATCGCGATTAATCGGGCCAGTTTCTGGTCTAGGTGCACGATAATTAACGAAAAGCCGGATACTTTGAGCCCAAATGGTGTTTTGTTGGCTACTTATCAACTTAACATGGATCTAAGCCTGTAATCGGCCCGATTAATCACAGTGTGTAAACCCAGCTTAAAGCTTTGCAATATATATGGGGCAAAAAAACGAGAACAAAGAGAAGAGTTGAATGGAATTTCTTGAAGAACACTACGGGAAATTAATTTATAAGTTAGAGTTCGGTAACGAAAATGGAGGTTCTCAGCCAGATACATTTGGATAAGAGCCGACGTTCGAGGTAATTAACTAACTTTGTTCAAATCTGAAGAGGTTTTCTTAAAAAGCAGATCACGTAGCAAATGCACCCTAGCAGGCGTACCCTGCTCGATATTGCTCATTATAAATTCGCAGTTTGCATCTGCAGTAACCAAGGGTTTTATACGGATACAAACCGGTGAATTTATAAGGAACATAACGGCTCAATGCTAGGTTTTCCACAAGGAACAATAAAAACCAACTCAAATTTGAATACGCAGTAATCGTTAGATATTAGTTTGTTAAACCAGCAAGGTTAAAACGCATCGTTGCTCATAGTTTTAGTATCATCCCAGTAACACTACCTATTCACAGTGATCTAGACTACCAAACTACCAGTAAGATATTATCAAAATCAGCACGAAGAAGTTCACCTTGAACTCCTTTGTCATGGCTGAGTTCCTTATCTCACCCGCTTTCGCTTGTGATGGTTGCCAACCTTCGGTAAGTATCTGCTCGGATCGCTCCTCTTGCGAACTATGATCTTGGCCTTGTTACCGATCACTAACCTTTTGTTCAACACATCCTCGTCTCCACCCTCCATTCTCTCTTCCAACTTCCCATCCACATCGATCTCCAAATCTTTCTCTTCTTCGCCGTTCACCGACACATTTGCGTCAGCAGTCGTTATGTCGATTGTGTCGTGCGCCCTCTCACCGTTGACAACAGTGACGTCACGCCTAGCATCGTAGTATTCCATCCCGGATGTAATCATTTTGACCGGAGGAATACCATTTTGCGTCATGGTATGGTGTATGGCTTGGCTTGGATAGCCGTACATGTATGTTGGTTCGGGACGGTATACCCGCGGGACCGAAACTCGGTCTCGAGCGATCACTGAGACTCCACACGTAACTGGAACGCGGACTACACCATCCTGGAGCCCAACTCCCTCGATGATGGACGCGCTTCCTTTTTCGACTCCTTCTTGGACCCTGACAATGGTTCTTTGTTCAGGAATCTTCGGTGTGATTACGTTAGTCACATGAACAAAATCGTTCGTAGGTGGTTCGCCCAGCGAGCTTCGCCGACACGAGTAGTCGAAGTCTCTGCGAGCATCGCACTCGAGACCCTGGATGCGATCAAGTAGATTCTTGAACTTTCCTTTCCACAGAAGCACTTCTTTCTGTAGGTCGGCGATGAGATATTTTTCTTTAACATGGTTCTGTACCTGATCCAGCCATTTTTTCTCCATGTTGTCCCGTTCGTTTTCAACATCTCTCAGTTTCTTCTTCAGTTTATCAATCTCAAACTCTCTTTCACTGCCCACTTTCTGCAAGTGGTCATTATAGTCCTTAAAGTGAGTCACCTCGTACTCCTTGGCAGAAATGATACCGTTCAGTGCCCTGATCTCCTGGTCCACGGATGACTTCTCTACCTCGCCATTCTCCCCAGTCCTCTCCTGTTTTATGATTGTTTGGTTTGGGGAGATCGAATAGTGATCCATGTGGATAGGGTCTATTGGCCTAGGACCCGAATCCCGATAGTCTTCCTGTAATCGACCATTTTGATCAATTGGAGGATACGCTGGGGAAAGACCATTCACGGCTGTCGGTCGCGAGTCGTAATCCAACGAAGACCGTCGAGACTTTTCGACGACTTCGTGATCAGCCGATTGCGTTAATGCTATAATAAATTTTAAAAACACACAGTGAATCCGGTGAATGTCAGGTGGTGAACCTAGAGTGTGTATAAAGTGCCCAAGAACCCCCCTTATTCCTCTGTTATAAAAGGAATAAAGTACCCAATAACCCCTCTTATTCCTCTGTTATAAAAGGAATAAAGTACCCAAGGAGAATTATCGTTATTCTCCAGAGATTTTAGAGTGGTTGGTGCCAAATTAAAAGTAGCTAGCGATTGACAATCGAGTGTGTGAAGGGCCTGAGCCTCTAGGAGGGCCTGGGGACATGGCCTCCGAAAACCTTTTTTGATAACGATAGGACTGGAGATGCAAAATTTCTGGTATCAGTTTTAGATCTACCGTAGATGAGATGAAGTTTATAAGCGAAGTTTGGATGTACAATAAAACATGCTACGAAATAGTGCGCCAGAAGGATATCACATTTCAAAAATTTGACGCAGTGGTTGATGTTGTATATTGTGTAAATGCTAACAGTCGAATGCCAATTAAAGAAAAAATCTGAATTCCTTAGACCTTCTCGCTGAAATCTAATAAATCAGTTGCTCATGCACACCTTCAATTGTTGACAGCCTCTTTGCAGTGTTAATTTTGGCCTTCCGCTTGTCCAGAATCATGCGGTATTTTTGTTTCGCCTCCTGTAGACTCGTCTCGCCCCGTTCTACCTTACACATGATGTCAAAGGTGTACTCCTCGTTGCCTCGATCGACAAACTGAAAAATACTTTGTTTGACTGGAAGACCTTTGGTCATGTCCTTCAGAAGTCCAAGCCTGCAATAGAGAAAGTTTTCAGCGTTAATGCACAGTTCAGCAAGGCAAACTTTAGCAAGTTTAGATTACTCCTTACAAATCATATAGATAAATGTCAGACATGGTTTTATACTACTCTGACTCAAAAAGTTTTGAACGTAGCTTACAAAACTATCCTTCATGACCCAAAGTAGCCAGAGTAGCGTAAAACCATGTCTGATTATTGACCTGGCTGCGTTGGGAATTTGTTTAGATAAAATGTGGTGGTAAGTGCCTTTCCTGTATGTATCAAAGACACATAATGCATCAAACCTTCAGTGGACATGCAACCAGATTATCTAACAGCCACGAACCTCTAACTTTCTCTGAGGTACTGAATTGCCCCCCCACTCCTTTGTAGAAATTTCTAAGGGCTTGGTCGTTTGGCGCATGGTAGCCGATGATGATTCAGAAGGCATTCACTATGATCAGCTATGATCAGCGCGTGGTGAAACGGGAAAACTACCATCGAACTAACACTGAAAATTTGAAGATGCTCAAAGCGAATGATAATCCATGATAGTCGATGATAGCAACGTGGACTATCATCAACTATCAAGCGCTGTTTGACAAAGGCTTAAAAGAAATCATGATCTTCAAGCATGAAACCAGCTGTTTTACCTGTATTTTTCCATGATTGACACAGCTCTCTCCCAACACCTGTTGCTCATCTTAGCCACGGCGTAGTAATGACACAACAACTGGCTCATATCGCGGTTGCCATCCTTCAACCAACTCCTGAATTTCACGGCATAATACTGGCGAAGTTTTCTCATCTCTTCTCGCGGTGGCTCATCAATATCCTCCTGCTTCCCTCCAAACTCATACAGTTTTCTTCGCATTTCTTTCACGGTTGGTTCAAAATCAGGTGGCCATGGACTGTCGTTGATTATATTCTTCCCAGACGGAACATAAACCTCTTTCTTCACCTCCGTCTGTGGGAATAAAAGACTTATTGAAAAACTTAAATCCTTCTGGTCCGAGTCAGAACTTTTATTATTTTAGTCAGGCCATCGCCAAACGAATTTGCTTGTTAAGGTGCGGCGTGCCGACGTAAGAAAACTTTAATAGCAAATTACTTGTTTTTGTAAAATCTTGGGGCAGAGAACTATTTTAATGGCACTAACAGAATGTATCATAGGGTGGGAATTTCCTACCACTCTAAAAAAAACCAAGACATTTTTGACTCCTCATCCCCAACTGCCCAGAAATATAAAAAAGATGACAGTCTTTAATGTTCTTATGGTTCATCATTATTTTGTTTCCCTTTTCAAAAGCTACACACAGTTTAAGCATACTGGCATTAAGAAAATTGACTACTATATGGATTTCTTCTCTACAGCAGTATTGCTTTTTGTCCTAAACAAACAGTTAAATTCTTTCAAAACGGCTGCAGGTTGTAATGCTAATGCTTTTAATAAAAAAAATTATGCAAATTTCCTTCACACTAGAAACGGATTGCTGTTTTCATATGATGTTTGCATAGGCTGTAGATTGTTTGTAACTTGAGACGCTGTTTCATCAAATCGTTAAAAACAATGCAAACCTAACGATCAACGAAATTTCCTCTACACAGCTTTCTAGGGTCTATTTGCAATTCGTGCCTGTTTTTCATCAACGAACAAACACAAGGCAACGTGTTTACTTCTGTAGAGAAGAGATTTTGAGAAAAGAAATGTTCCATGTTAACTCTATCGAGACAAAGTTTGTTTAATTTCGTTGCGTGAAAATGCGCCAAAGCTAAATGTTTAACATGACGACACTGCGTGCTGAAGACTTTCTTAACTTAACTTTTCTACCTTTGAGAACACACTGTACACTACCATTCCGCAAAAAAGGAAACTGTACAAGTTGCCGGAGTCACAGCTACATTTATGGCTTAAAAACCCCCTACATCGAATAATTGGAGATTATTGACAATTTAGAATCTATCATAAATACACTCCGGTTTCAACTAAGTGTATCTACCTTGTGCAACAGTTTATAACTTATCTCCCTATAAATACCAGTCAAATCATATCCACTCGTCACAAGCCCATTGCTAGCAGCCATAGTCTTGTAGTTAAGCCAAACATTGTAATCTCATCCAACTTTCAGTGACCAAACTAGTTTTGTTAGCAGCCAGCTGTAATGAATTTGCACTGTAGGCAACTGGGATTCATGCCCCAGGGTGCCAATGTCTATTGTATTTTGGACTTATGCTCTAAGGCTAATATCCATTGCACCAGAGAACGAATGACCACTGCAACTGGGATTCATGGTCCCGGACTCCAATAATATGCCTACTGCAGCTAGAACTCGTGTTCTAGGGCTCCAATAGACACTTCCCGAATTTGCTTCAATGATCACGGACAACGGCTTGAAATCGAGGTTGGCCAAGGTCGAAAACAGTGAATGCATTACAACTTTATTGCCAACCTCGATTTGGAACCATTGTCACACGGGCATTGACGCAAATTCGGGAAGTGGCTATACAGATTGCAATTGGGAAGTCATGCCCCCAGGCCTCAAATGCGCACTGCAACTGGAACTCATGCGGCAAGGTTTAATGGTACCTTACTCAAATCCAGAAGCTAAAAACTGCAGTCTGTGGAAATACATGAATAATCAAAGGCAATTAATACATGTATATGTTCAATCCCCTAAAATACTGAGGATGATCACTCTATACACAATAATTTTACAGGTTATAAAGAAAAAAACACCGCTGTCTACGCTTTAATGGTGAAACTGAGGGTGGAAGAACGTACACTGTAATTACAGATTGGCATTCCGTGGATACAAACATTAGGAAATCTAAGTCAGCTATTAAGAAATCTAAGTCAGACAGCTAAATATTTCTTTGATCTCCAAAAACGTTTTTTATCTTTTTAAATCTGATATATGTAAAAAATTGTATTTTATCCTTAGTCTATTAGTTAATTTTGTTTCGAGGGACACAGATCTGTCAGTTTTATTTACTGTTATGTGCCACCCTCTTTAAATAAAGTATATTGTATTGTCTTGTATCGTATTGCTAGAAGCCTGGCAAAAATGCTTAGCCACCCAATGGACCCAATGCGGCAGTGAAAATAATACCTAGGTTAGAAGTTGGAGGGTTACATAAACGAAGTCTTCAGAGAAGTTTAATTAACTCTCTGGTACTCATAGCTTTGTACTGAAAGATAAACAATTTTTATTCTATAGACAAACAGGGGATGGTTGGTATACATATTGGCTTGCACTGGCAGATGTATTTTGATGTACTGGGTGCAAAAAGCACACACATCTCTTATCACCAGAAAAAATAAAATGTCTCTCACCAGATAAATTAATTTAATTTCTCCCAGCAAAACGCTCCCATTGTCATCAACAGTATAAGACCTGCATTCATTCCTACATAGCTCTTTTGTTTTCGTTTGGTGGTAGTTTGACGGCCATCAGCCACTTCTGGTATGTGACTGGTATTTGCCTGGCTGTACAGTGCATTTGGTTCACATTTTATTCATATCCAGGTAATGAAATACGGAAAATAGCTGGACAAAATTCAGCAGTGACTAACCCAATATATATACTTTATATTTCACAATTGTGGAATTCTTATGGACATTCCTGTTTCCAAGCACTTTTACCCTTACAAGGGAGAGGTACTGCTGGACATGGGATAATAACTAAAAAACTAACTCTTTCTTGGTGGTCTTAGACTTCCATTATTTTACTCTGGCTAATGCCAGACGATTTTACTTGTCAAAAGGGAGAGGTACTGTACTGCTGGGAAAGGGTGAAGTCTTCAATTGTTAGAAACTACCATATATTATACTGATTTACAACAGGTGGTGTTATACCAGAAGAAAATTCAAGTGGTAAACTAAAGTAGAGTAGACCTTTACTAAACTGTGTCTGTCACAATTCGAATTTAGAATAAAAAATTATACAACCTGAAAAATTAATGTACTTTGAAAACGATTTGTCTGATATTTTCTGATTAAACATGAAATACAGGAAAAACACCCATTTTATCAGGATTACACATTTACAGCAACCAACAACCTTCTCTGGAAGAAAAAATTTTGAAGCGCTGCTGGTTTTCGATCACAATAATAGTGTCAAAAATACTCAGTCAAGTACATACGTATTACAAAATGTCCCAGGTAACTTCCTGTTTCAGAGTATTTGTTGTTGATTAAAAAAACACAGCACCTGCTGAATATTGAATGCAAGCGGAAATTTAATATGAAATGTATATAAATAAAATCAAATGAGGCCAGCTACTGTGAGTTTAAAAACTTTATTTATTGTTCTCTGAGCTTTTGTTGGTCAACAAACATCATTTGAGAGGATGATGCTTTGTGATGATGTGGCTGACCAACAAAAGCTCAGACAACAATAAATTTTTTAAACTCACAGTAGCTGGCCTCAATTGATTTTATCTATTTATATACATCAAACTGCCACTGAAGAACACTTTCACCAGATCAGTATGAAACCTTTAAGAAAGGTAAAGAACCCCCAAAGACAGCAAAATCATTAGTTAAAAGATAAAAAAGACAAAACATGAAACAACAGCCAATACGTAACTAATGGAAACACTCCACCAAAACATGTTAACTGCAAAGCCTTGCTCAACTGTATACTTTAATGCTTGGTTTTGTGTTCAGCTTTCATCTTTGTCATTTTTTATAATATTAGATGTCTGTGTATTTATCTTTATTTATCATGAAATGGACAGGTACAGGTAACAGATGCTTAAAACTTTGAAACTCTTCACCTCTGTCCTAAACCATACATTTGTAGCAGACTGTCAGATAACCCAGGTTGTTTACTACTTTCAATCCTCTTGTAACCTGTTCAGCAGCTGTTTTGTTTTGTTTAGAGCTTGAGCAAGCTTGAGACTAATCACTTCCAAAGGAGACAAACAGGAAGTGAGGATTTTCTATGTCTGGCACCAAAATAATATTTTAGAATACATTCTGTAGACAATAGAATGATTAATTTGAATTAAATATTTGTTAACCAGTGTGCTTAGTATTGGTACATGTTTGTATAAATTATATCTCTGTCAGCATATAGACTGTGGAGAATACTACACCATAGAATAGCCAATAGAGTTCTACGGTATTTGAAAGCAAAAATAAGAAATGCAAAAATAAGAAATGCAAAAATAAGAAATGCAAAAATAAGAAATACAAAAAGACTCTAATACAATACATGTACAGTAGTTCAGTTGTTGCTATACAAGTTGGAGTGAATTCAGCATTGCAGGATTTCATGTTGATTTTTAAACTTGGTAAATCATTGTGGTTGAATAGGGCTTTTGCTGTGCATTATTCAGACAAGCTTGAAGGAACACTGATATTGGCTTTGTGCACCAATAAATAATTCAGGAAAATCAAACAAAAAGCCATTGGCATCAAGTGTTCTTCGAAATGATTATTCTTTCTTCCACTAAAAATGGCATCGAGTTCAATGTAGCCTGGCTCTTTCATTGTTATTCATCTTTTAATGTGCTTTAATCATTTCCTTCAAAGGGGCCATGGTAAAATTTTATCCCTGATGAGGAAGGTGTCTGAGATTAAAATTGATCAAAACTATTCCTGGCTTTATATGTTGAATGTAATCCTCTCAAACACAGTGATTACAAAGTAAAAAGCATCTTCTTAATTTGGTGTCTTAATGCCAGAATTGCATCACTCTTAACTTTGATCATACAGACACTTTTTCAGGTTTTTACCCAGCCAGTCAAAATGTCACTTTTCACTATGGCTACCTTTTACTAATGCATCAGCCAAGATAATCCACTGAGACTCTTGTGTTAATATTGCAAGCAATAAAACATCACCCATGCAGGTTTGCACAGCAGGAAACAATCAACATTAAACAAGTGAAAAACAAAATATTATACATACATACATAAATGGTACTCACTCTAAAGTCCATTTGTAACTTGTACGCCAAGACATGAGACCCAGTCGAAACAGATAAGGTTTCAAGCATATTCAAATTGATTTACTTGGTATTAAGTACTGCAAGCATTTAAATCAGTGCACACAAACTGCCACCCAAACTGCTTTAGCAAAGTAGAAAATGCTCCACCCCAGATTCATACAGTATACAATACTGGTGAAAAGTCAGGAGTTGTAAAGTGTGAATTGTGAATGTGATAAAATAAACACAGAAAGACCAAGGCTTTCATTGAAAATGTGACGTCACAATGAAATGTTTACATACTATACTTCTTTACATTACGGTTCTCAGACATTGAGATCCTAACATGTCAAAACAGTGAATATTACACCACACATGGCTTTGAGTTATTCTCTCACTATTGATGTTGATGGGAACTATTTCCTACTGTACATAACTGAAAATACTTGACTCAATTCTTCACCAATATCACCTTGCACTGTTTACTTGCTATTAAATCTTATTAACAAACACAAAATGACAAAACATAAAAACAGTCTCCATATAAACTGAGAAAGAAATGCATATCAAATAGTTACAAATGCTCTGTACAATTATATCCTTACAGTCAACTTCAGAAGCATTGATACAAAGATTTTTGTTGCAGCTTTTCTAGATTGCAGAAGGGTGAGTGGCCATTGAGTAGATCAGGATATGATGGCCAACTGCCAAGATGAAGTGGCACATGCTGTGATAATTAACATACCACATGCAAATCATCATAACAGACTAAAGTGCAAAAAGTTTGGAAAACACACTAAAAGTAAATATGTTATGTCACATGTGACAAGCAGGAATATGTCCATTCCATTCTTTGCTCAGGAAGCATGAATATCTCCATCAAAAGTTGAGAAATGATTTTGTTGTGATATTAAATGTCAAGTGTTCCAGACATTGTTTAATCAGATACCTGACAGTCTGGCTTTCCAATATCGAACACAAAACAAATTATGTCCCCAGAATATCAACCTGCTGTTTCTTTCTCCCTGTTAGTCTTTACACTACACTCTAAATTGCAGCCAAACTGCTCTGTGTTTAAATCTAAAAAGAACTTCACTTGAAATATGATTCCTAAATCAGATACCAATCTATCAACATCAAGACAAATCCCACAGCATGGTAACAGGATAAACTGCTCATACTATATATGGGGAAAGAATTTCTAAACAGACTGAATCACTTCATAGAACCACAAAGTATATTGAATTAGGTTCCAGGATTCATACAGATATGTTTCCAGTTACAGAGGGTGAACCTCATAAACAAGAACAGGGAGACAAAAATTTGTTAGTGACAAAGTAAATCAAATTAAATTTAAAACTGAAAGAATTATTACTAAATACTGTTAAAGAAAAAGAATGGAGAATGAGCTGTCTAACCCTTGAACAACATCAAAATGAGCAAATAAAGGATTGCATGCCAGGAATATTTGATTTAACATCATGGAATAGATGCCTTTATTTCAATAGGGTAACTCATTCAGTTTATACATTCTTAGGTAATCCCACAGACCTTGCAAGTTACTCCATTGAATTATATTTCTGAAATAATTATGACTACTTATTCTTACTAATTACTTCTTTTGGTTCTGATCTTAAAAGGTTTTCAATTTATAAAACATGTATTTCAACCAGTCAAGTTTCAAGCTGGGAAATCTGTTAAGACAGACTGTACTGTACACACATTTTGAAAGCAGAAAGTCCTACGTGTGCCAGAGTCTTATCCAAGTACTCTCTGCTCTTTCAATATTGTACTGTATGTTCTGTATCATTCCAAATCAAAATATTTGAATACATTGAATATCTGGAACCCAATGGCTATTCATTTCATCACACCTTTCTGACCAAACACAAACATTCATTTTGTTTTTAGCTTCAATCACTAATTTACATCACAAAAATGGTAAACTAAATAAAAGAACAGAGAAATAGCTGGGGAAATATTTCAATTTGTTGAGCAAAATCTGCCAAATACCTACCCAATCCATGTGAATGTCTTCATTAATATCCATTAAGGGATCTTGGGAAAATACGAACAGTGCAAGGAGCAGACATAACTACAGTTAATACTCTAATAGACTTGGAATGAGACAGTTTTGCATGGGTTCAGCCTGAAAAAATGTGAGACAGTAAACATCATCATACTTTAAAGTCTGAGAGCATAACAAAGCCACAGATACCAAATAGCCATAAAAAGTGGGGTTGTGAGAGTTACTACACTGTTTGAAAATGTGTTTTACCATGGTAAGTCAGACTGGAATTATTACAACTGAAACTAACGACCAAGCCAAAGGGTATTCAAGGTTGAATAAAAGTTCAGTGTTGAATAAAAGAGATGAAATTCCATTTACAGGTGATGATTTCATGATAAACTTGTGGTAAACCATAACACACTAAATCATACACAACTAGCCAAGACATTATTTTGTGATGTTAAATATAGTACAATTGTTGCTTTAAAAGATAAAAAGCTCATGTAACCAATTTTATACTGTAGTTTTCCTAAAGACAATTTAAAAACTAGCTGGAAAATTCCTTAACCACATGAGGTAATAAAAAATTATTCAAAGAAAATCTGAAAAGTTAAAAAGCTTTTCATAGGAATAATTCTTCCCAAGTTAAAACCTATAAATACTATTGAAGGAGCAGCTAGAACAATGGATGGCTAAAAACTTAGATAAGCAGAAACTAGATTGTATAAATGACTCGAGTGCTTCTTCTAAAGACCATAATGTCAGAAATGTCGAGCCAAACCAATATCAGCACATCAGAATACATTTATACATTATGTGTGCAACAATATACATAAGCACCAACCCATATAAAGTACAGTACAAATAAAAAATATATGATGGCAAAATACAATGGCAAGGAAAAACATATTATCTCAACTTTGGAAGACAGTTCTACAGATGTTAAATACACACACTTTCTTTCCAGACTTACAGGCGTATGTTCTGCATGTTCACTTTTAGAAACATTGAATTATTGCCTAGAGGACAAAATATACTTAAAATTGTTTTTCCCAGAAACTGATATGCAATTTACAACCATTTCTAATTTATCATTTACATTGACACCAGATGTCTCCCTTTGATGAGTAAAATCATCTGGTGTTAGAGTACAAGATTCAGGAATTAATCCAAGTAAGATACCAGAGTGTGCCCATGGCAGGCAAAGAGTTAAGCCCGTGTCTACTGTACTTACATTATGCTTGGCTTTCATATCATTACTGGAAATGCAAAAAAATAAATCTAGCAACAGCCAGTAATTATCTGGAAACCATAATATGCTCATAAATTCTAGCAATTACAATGATTGCATCAACTTGTATTGCCATGACAGAAACCTTCTTCTCTTGGCTAATGTGGTGATCTTAATGATTAAATGGAAACCCGAGTTCACTGCAAAGGACTGTAATCTAGGTTGGATATACAAGGGTGGATTAGTAGATAACTACTGGCTAATTTTTTAATGAAAGAGCAATATATATGTTGATTTGATTGAAAACAATTTCATTGCTAAAAGAGGATATCCTAAACACAACAGCTTTATCACAGCAACTTAATTAAAAGACTAGTGATTTATGGTTTATTTTTGAGCCAAGGACAGTGAGTTTATCTTTAAGTGATCAAAGTAATTGCCGGTAAACGGTTGTTACTTATCACCCCAAACCTATTTCATACAATTGCTCAAATAATTTTAAGCAACTGGCAAATTTATTTTAAGCAATTACAGCTGTTGCAGAAATTGCAAGGAAATTATGTTTTTGTATAACACATATCATACAATAAGTATGTTTGATACAGGAACTTCTCAGACCGCACTCATTGTGACAAATATTTCTTAGTACTGGTATTCTTGTATTGGCAAACATTTTCTCAGAAAGCCTTGAAATAATATTGTGATTTAAAAGAAAAGGCTAACAGTGATGACAGATGTCCATATTTTAAATAACACATGTTTCAAATCACACAAGACTAATTTCTAGATACTTCTAGTCAGATTAACGAAAACCATGGCCCCAACCTACACTTTTCAAAAATACCATGAGTTGTCTAGGCAGTGATAATCATTTTCTAAACTAATATTAATCCACAGGAAAAACTATGCTGTAACTCGTGAGGGCTGATTCTTACATGCAATTATTTGCATTACAAACCTCACCACTTGCATATCTGCAAAGTAAAACCAGGGTTGACTTCACATGTTTCTAACCGTATTGTCTAACTGTATTGTACACTGTACTGTGTCCAGTAGATAGTCTAAAGGGTTGGGAAACTGCCAGAACTTAAGAATGGAGAAACTGATCTTTTGAACAAAGGCCCTTCATCATTTTCACTCTGACTAAGGGCTTTTGCATAAAACATCAGTTTCTCCACTCTTAAGTTCTGGCAGTTTCCCGACCCTTTTGATTATCTACAAGCCATTCAGTACTGCTGATGCAACACTCTACTTTTATATCTACTGTGTACATGCTTGCATGACTTTATGGTCATGTTGGCTGTAACTCTTCCTTACAAATGACCACCAGGTCTAGCAGGACAACGCCAGTAATGTCTTGAAGCAGATCTACTGCTAAATGATGTAATTTTAAGATACAACTGTACCTTTATGGCAGTGAGACAAGTTTTGACAGTTCCCTATTTAAAAGGATTTTTACTGTTTAATTCTCTATCAGTACAAAATTTTAATTCTCAAACAGAAATGTCTGGAAAGGAAAGTGTTAATCCTAACCCTTATGCCTATCTGAGGGAGAGTGTGTTGTTTTACCCAGCTAAGAATAGATTATTTAAGGAAGATGTCTCAATCAGAAACAGTTTAAGTAGTGGAGAAGTAATATGGTAGTGTTCTCTGTTCTGGTGAGAAGTCCTCAAATTACTAGTACAATTTACATTGTCAAGACAGACTCTTTGTTTACATTTGTGCTCTTTGATAAATTGTTCTCCCAAAATCATTTGCATCAGTGCCAAAACAAAATAATATGGAAAGCTTACAAAAGAAAACAAGTACTGCAACAGCAGCACTTTAAGAAGCAATCTGTTCTCCTTAATTGTTTTGGAGAATTTGGAAAAACCTTCTTACACTCTGGTTCCCCTGTTTAAAAATTATGTAACCTGATCAACAGATTTTATAAACTTGAATGTTCGCTGTTAAATAAACATTAACAGAAAGCTTGTTACATAAAAGGAGGGTATTTTTCTTAAATCTCAAAACATACAAATTGTTCTTGAGTTGCCAAAAAACTCAATTACTGTAAACATCTAGCCACAACACCACAGAAATACTGTGCATATGTGAGGACTTAAGTGCCATGAAAGTGCCACAAATCCATGACTTAACGGGAGGTACTGTATACCAGAGAAATTCCTCAAGGCTTACTCTTTGACAGTTTTCAGTAGCCATATGAAGGTACATCATACATTTCTGGGAAGTACAATGTGGCATTTCGTTTGCTTAACTAGACACATTTACCATCTGTAAGAATAAGTATGACATTCATGTGATCTTGTTTATTGCCAGACACTGCTGATGTTCATCCACTCTGGAATACATTCCACTTCCTTCTAACCAAGTCCATTAGCTTTCAAAATGTATTATTAGCTAATTATGGTATTTTCCAGAACTAAACCAAAGAATTACATAACAACTTATGAGTCCAATTAGTCATTCTCCACACTGTTTATACAGGTGGTCCTTTTCTCTTTCATAGACACAACAATCACACAAGTGGCAGGAAACACAAAAGAAATTTACTAGAATAGCTTATCCCAATGTAAATTAATTCCTTGACCTTGACACACCGGAAATTACACATGATATACGGCATGATATTAAATATTAGTAACAGGCAAGACTTGGCAATGGAAACTTAGGTTTTAGTTCCAGAAATGGGAAGGGATAACATGCTGTAACATTTGTGAGTATTTTTCCACTAGACAATTCATGAAGAAGATTTTATTGTTCGTTAGGGTTTCTGCTTCAATTATTCCTTTGGCAAATGATTTGGTTTCTCACCCTGAGCATAATTACCAAAAATAGTTAGAGATTAGAAATCACTGAGAGATGATTGCATGCATTTAGTATAAACTTCTGGGATCTTTAATGAAGTTGGAGTCCAAATACCATACCTGACAGACCTGGTATGTAAATATAACTGCCAAATCAACTTATCTACAAATTATGAGTACATTGAAAAAATACAGTGAACGTGCAGAGGACGCTACAGGTCAATTTATAGAACCACAGTAACAACACACAAGGTCGAGAAAGTTCATATGTGATTTAACAAGCTAACATTCATCTGTACAAAACCCTACAGGAGAATAATTTTCGATGTAGTTCAGGGAAGAATACCCCAGAGTTTGACATTATTCTAAGTTTCATAACTTCTTTAAGCCAGCATAGCATCAAACAGTGTTTCACACTAGAAATGTTCCTAATGTCAAACAAAGTTTCTTAACATGAAGGTAACACTTCCATGTGAGCATCACATAAAACAAACTTGTAAATTGTGCATGACAAACAAAGGCAAACAGAGTTTTATTACTTGATTCATGGCATGAAGCCAATAGCTACCTACAACCTACAGTGACTTTCAAGAATTGTATTTTGGCAAATGGCTGATGATTTGATTCTTCCGAGGGGGCAACTGTGGCTTTAAATAGGTCAAACTATCTCCATTATGGTAACCTATTACTACCAGTGGGGGCCATCTGCATGTACACTGTAATAAGTTAAAAGAAGCTTTATTGAGGTGAGAATCTTCCAACTGTTAGCTGTTTTACATCTCAATATTAGACCACTTATATGAGAAGTCATAGCAGATTTTGTTCAGAGAGCAGGTGAACACAGAGTTGGAGTGAGCTGACTGCCAAACCCCAAAGATCCTTCCACAAATTACACACATGTAGATATTTATACAGTGTGAAGCTTTCCCTTGAGACTGTATTCTAGTGAAAAGGCTAATTAATATCAAGCTAAAAGGCTCAGGTCAATTTGTGATAGAGAAACAAACTTTTCAATCAAAGTCCCTGTGCAGAGTGCAACATCTAATGATATAAAAACTAAATGTTTTTATAGGAAAAAAAGTCATGTGACAAAAAGATGACCAATCAGATGAGTAGATTTTCAACAAATTAAGATGGAAATGATGAAAAGTCATTTGCTGTTTTAAATGTCAATCAGTCAACTTATAAAAACACTGTCTAATTTCTTTCTTATAAAAACACCTTGTTGTTTTTATATAATTTACCATTAACTGCCTCGAAGGGCTTTTGCTTGGAAGGTACAGTACTAGTATGACTATCTGAAGTATTTGGCAGTCTCATGAATATTAACACTGCCTGCGCAACACTCTACTTTTACATAGTTAATATCAATGTCATAAATTATATCTTAATATTTGTGCTTTGACAGGAGCTCATAACAAGTGTGACAATCTTTAGACATGATGTTTGTGGAAAGTTTAGTAGAGAAGTTAAGGAAATTGGGTTTGTCAATAAAGGAAAGTGGTTTGGTCTTGCTTGTCAATAATTGTCCAAATATTTAGCAACTGAACAAGCTGTTATGTAATCATTAAGCGGTAATGCACTGCATCTCCGAGACAAGTTTCACAAACTATTGCGCACACTTACAGTGTCCTTTACATAAAATCACAACTTTTCCCCTAGTGCTTTGCAGTTGTGTTAGACATTATATTATCTCAGCAAAAGAACAACTGTTTATCAAGCGATGGGGTCACGGATCTGCCACCAGTGCACTTAACCTCCACTATCCATTGTGAAGGTTAATCGGGACATTTTTGCTTCATTTTACCTTGAGGATGATTCTGAAATGGAACTGAAAGACCACACATCCTCATGAATAAGTGTTAAGTTTGCCAGAATATCTCATGCACTGACCAAGTAATTTGGGTTTTATGAGCCTACCGTTCCCAATCGCTCATCTGGTACAGTTGAGAAGCAACATTAATTGTGGAGTGCTGTGTGGGTACATGTAGTGTCGAGGGATGTGTATAAAGTCAAATGGATCAGAGCACTGGCAAAAATTTAAGGTGGTCAAACTGACAATTTAAGCTAAGGCCTTTTGTTGGAGTACAACTAGATGGGCCTTCCCTCAAAATCTCAGTTTTACTATCTTATATTTTTGGCATTTCACTGGTTCTTATGGTTCATTCTTGCTACATTAAGAGTATTCTGAGAAAGTCTTATGCCTTTCTTTAAGAGAAGGACTGAGAGTATATTCGTTTTCTAAGTCCACAGTACATTACAAGGAGAAATGTCCTTTTGTTGTTCTTTGTGATGTTAATCAAGTCTTCTTGGGCCTTAACCCACAGAAAAATGTCGTTTGTTAGTTTTGCTCAAACACAATTTCTAGAAGGAAATCTACCAGACTAGAAATCTCTGTCACTTGAGAATTTACAACCATGTTATCAACTGTATACTTCTGAACTCGGTAATTCCATCATCAAACAATACATTGAAGTAGTTTGACAGTGACATTGCCCCCCCCAGTTTCAAGTAAACATATCACTGGAGAACAGCACCAGACAGTCACATGCAAAAAGTTGACTGGATGGACTTGTCTCACTTCCTCTTAACGCAGAACATTTGGATATAACTACCTAAACAAAACCTCCAAATATAGGAAACAGACATTTCAAGTGAAAACCATCTACAGTCAGACTCTGCCTTCATGTTATTGAGAAGTCTAACCCTCTTTTGATTGACATGTTTTTGTATCTGGGAACTACTTTATCTGTCCATGTACTTAAAATCTTCTGAAGTACTTGGCAGTGTCTAAGATTATAGGAAGGCTTTATTGACATAGGTGTTGATGGAACAAACTCAAAGTCTGAAAATCTGATTTCCGTAAAACCACAGGGGCAGTCTAGAAACTCAACTACAGTTAACAACTGAGCCCAGACGACTTAAGTACAACTAGTAGTAACAAATCTGGAAAAGCCATAAACCAAACTTCACCCATCCAGGCTCTCAAGGATGCAAAAAAATACTATAAACAGAATTCTCCTTCAGTGAACTGGCATCAACACATGGAATGGCAGACCTCCCATAGCTTTCCTTAAATAGCGGGAAAAAAAACTAACAAACGACAGCAGCTAAGAGAATGTCAAATTTAAGAATTAAATCATGACAAGGCCCACCCACCTTACAACTAACTACTCTACAGGTCAAAGAACTGATGGAAATTTAAGATATTAAAAATGGTATTTTCAGGGGAAGGCCCTTTGTTGCAGTGAAACACAAGAGTACTCTTGCTTCTCTCAGATGAAGGCCCTTCATTTGAAATATCAGTTTTACTTTCTTGAATTTTCAGCAGTTCCTGTTTCTTTTGGCTTTACATTGATTACTACAGAAACTAAAGTTACAAAAAACGCAAGCCATCATTCAACATTACACGAGACAAAAAATACTGAGCTTAAAGAAGTCTTTGAATATGGAAATACCAGAACTGAATCATAAGTATGCTTTGATAGTTACAAATACTTGTAATATTTTGATCATATTTGAGTCACTTTCTTCTAAATACTGTGTTTCCCATACTGTATGCATAATTAACAAGGATAAAGACTTAGCAATAAGAAAGAACTAGCCTCAAAAGGAACAGAATGTTGCTTGTGGAAAGAATTCAACGTTAACAAGGTTCACTGTAGAGTCTATTGTATATAACAATATTGGCCAATGTAACGACATAACAGAAAAAAACAGAACAGCATACCCTAAGTCAACTAATCAGCCAAAAGAATGCCAAGAAGCATATAAGGAGACAGCATAGCAATTTGCCTGGTTTACCAAAATTCTCATAAAAAAATCCATTACTTTCACCAATGGTCGGAAAAAAGCCAGTATTCAGTTGAGGAATTTGATCACCATCAAATGGGTATTATCATTTCCAGGATTGATGAAAAAGTGTTATGCAATATTTCATAGACAGATTCTGTCTTTAAGTTAAGCAAATTACCTTCACATGACAGGTGACTCAATATCTTATGTGCTGAAAATTTAAAGAATGCACTCCTGTCGATGACCTTATTTTTATCTTAAACATTACTAAAACAGGAATCATCATAAAGATTTGACTTAAAAATTAGAAAGGCCTTGTGAAAGAGAAGACTGTGGTATCTTTACTAAATCTAACTTTGAAATTTAATACGTTTGTTAAAAACCACATCACAATATTCTTGAAACCTTAAGAAAAACAATTTCACACAAAACTGGTGGGACATTTTGTAGAAATGAATGAAAGACTGTTTTTAATGACAAAAGTTCTTCTGTCTGAAAGAATCTACAGACACCTTCACAGATTCGAAGAAACTTGTTGCTGCAGGAAATCGCAATGCTTAAATCACGCCTGACATGTATGTGACCTTTCCATATTTTTTCCGGAATTAATGTTGGATGCTTGCCCTTCATCACTAGAAAGTGCAAATTATGCAATTCCATGGCACAACGCACGGAAAAAAGTGAGTGAGCCAATCAGACCAGGCATGTTCAAGAATACAAGGAAGGAAAATTATGAAGATTAAAATACAGACTAGTCTGAGGCAATTCATTGCTCCCAAACTGTTTTAGCCCTTTAATTAAAACCAGAAAGATCTGATAAATATTTAAGCACATTCAAAGTTCAATGGTCAGTAACCAAACCGGCTTTGATATTAATATGTGCTAAAAAGCTCAGTCTTTAATTCCACTGACATTTCTGCAATGCAAATTGCAAAGGAGAAAATACTCTAAGAGCCTAAAGTTAGGTAGATTGAGGTCACAAACTAATCGGGGGTTTTTGTTTGTTGTACATAAGGGTATTCTAAAACGTTTTACGGTCAAGGCTTTCTTTAAATTTACAACACACCACCTGTAAGTTAATAGTTGTTAGTGCAGGTATGCTTCGTAATAAAAACTTTTTCTCGGTTAATTATTACACAAAGACCTTTAATAAATTTCTGTGGTTTGCCTGCGATACAATAAAAAAATCATTTTACGGCTCTTTAATTGAGTCAGTTTTACTGTACAGAACGCGTATTCTCGCTAAGCTTTCCCCAAGGAATCTCGAATCAAAGCACAGTATATCGCAAATCACCTCCGATGAAGTGCAATTACCATCTGGCGTTCAGACAAAAGAGCTCTTTCGCAGAAGAAATGTTGCCAGAGAACACGGAGGGATGATGCGTTTCACCAAAAACATCACAAGCAGTGAGCCGTTGCGAAGAATGCTTTGGGAGATGACCGACACAGTTGACATTCTCTCCTTGGAACCTCCCAACACCTTTTGGGGTTTAAACCAAATGGTTTATTAGTATGCATGAGTAAAAAATGCCTCCTCTAAAATTGATGCTTTCTGTAAATAGTAATCAAACAAATGAGCGGAGAAAACGCACTGACTTAAGAGGAACAGTAAATTTCATGGATTGATTAATTTGAGCGCCCTCGCACAACGTAAACGATTACTCATGATGACGAGAAATGAACCAGTATACATGTGAGTGTTCAGTAACAGGTTCTACCGTTTATCTCCAAACAAAAATCCTTAGGGCTTCACACAGATGTTTTGCTTTAGCGAAGTCAATCCCCAAACGGGCAGCGAAGTGCCAGTTTGGACGTAGACAACACAAGATGGCATTTCGTGCAACCCTAGTAAAGACCTCTTTAATACCATTCCATTCCTAGAGTAGAGTCCTACCTTGCTTGGACTACTGCTTTCGCTGAATCCACTGCTTGAAGAAGCTGGCAGTGCTTCTGGTGAGTTAGACTGTGAGCTCCCAGAGTTTTCTGTCTGAGAACCAGTATACGAGAGTCGCCGGCCATCTATTTTGGGCGCGATGTGTACGAACGAAATCTTGTTTCCCTCGGAGGCGGTCATTCGTGTTCCACAGGCCTGTACTCCGGAAAGCAGGCTCGCTCTGTCATACCCGTAGTTGAAATGTGATTCTTTCTCAGATCCTCCACTCATTGTCACTTTTGTATCAGCTTTTTCATCATTCGATTTCTGACTCCACACGTGTTGAATAACTGGCTCGTAATTCTCCGCACTCTGGCTAGCCTGATACTGGAACTCCGTTCGTGTGACAGCCACATCAGCCATCATCGCTGCCGTAATGCCTTCACAATAAAACCGGTCAGTTATTATCGTTTTGCATTTATTGGAAACGCTCTAGTCATTCGCTCGTTCAATTGACAAAGAGGATGTTGGCCTTTTCATTTACAGATAATAAATATAACCTCAAGAATTTTCCAAAAATCCGACCTTCACCATTGATCCACTTTGCCTGCATCATTATTTAAACTGAGGCACGAATTCTCAGATTATTCGATAACCCCCATGCCCGATCCCCGGGGACTGGAACAAGTCTTCCCGGCAGCCCTTTAGGGATGTTTTGGAAATTCTAAACATTCCAAAAGCGGAACTCTCAGGTTTTTGTTGATTGCTCACGCAATCACTCAGCTTTGCTTTTGCCTTTTTTTCGAGACAATTACTTTGGAAGAGTCGGAAATAATGAAAAGATGTATAAAAGCGACGAATCGCTTCACCAAGATCACGGAATGTAAGAAGGATGAAAATGGTAAGGTTCCTATTGTAGACCTTTATAAGGTTTCACATAGATTGTTTACTTCGCCTTGTTAGTATTGCGACAGTTTAGAAGTGCCCCACGTGACAGTGCTTCCCTACACTTCGATATACTTAGGGGGTCTGTCGAAGTAAACAATGATATTACACGGACATTAGAAACGCCTATAGTACGCCCAAATGACTTGCACTTC
Organism: Nanipora kamurai; assembly: GCA_036872915.1. NCBI lineage: Eukaryota > Metazoa > Cnidaria > Anthozoa > Scleralcyonacea > Helioporidae > Nanipora > Nanipora kamurai. The sequence continues at coordinate 44,958 of JBAHVQ010000238.1, read as the reverse complement.
CTGTAGTAAAACATTTTCTCAAAATAATTTGGATACCGCAAAAACGATCGGAAATATGCAATTTGATTTATGTGATAATTTTTGCTGTAACCGAGGTTCTTTTTCAGTGCACTACGGTGGGTTGTAGCAAGTCATGGAGTCTAGGACAGCCAATGGCCTTTGATGTCGAGTACTACCGCACTGAAGGAAGAAAGTTTTCCTTCACGATAAGGGCTTCTTCGTGGAATTGATAGCTTTAGTTATGACAGGTAGATCGAAGAATAACAAGACTTAGATCACAACATCCAATGGAAACCAAGGTAAACAGAGATTGGTAATACGAGTTGGCTCTTGGTTTGTTTAGATCAACACCTCCAACTGGTAAGAAGGCTTTAGAAACATTTGATATGTGGCATGGGCAATTCCGTCCACATGAAAAGAAAACAGCCATAAAACATACAGTTTTGGAAGATCTATTTTTTTTAGATCCATTCCAGGGAACTTGCCGCTGCGAAACCTTTATTACAAGATTCACAGTCTACAGAATGTCATCCTTGTTCCACAATAGTTATGGAAAGGACAAGTCGCGCAATAAAGAAATATATATCTGTACATTTAAAACAATCACGACTCCCTGAATACGGTGTTTATACTAATATTGTAAACTGGAAGATCAGGAAATTGATCGAAATAGCTTTATACGTAGTTCATCTGACCTCTTATCTTTTTGAACTTGCCTTGGTACCAGGACAGCCAATAAAAAGCAAGTAAGAATCATAAAATACGGACTTCAAATTGTGTCCAGTTGAGTTGAATTAGCAGATTTACAAACCAGAGATTTTTTTCTGAAATGTTTTCCTTTTCCGAAATTTTAATTAAGCCGCTTTATTAGCAAGAGGATAGTGACATCAAAAATGACAGAAAGGAAAGATCGTCGTTTCACATCCTTGCACTGGAAGTTGGCATGGTGTCATTTGCTGACGTAGGGATTTCTGGATGGGAAAGTTTCCCATGACATTGAATTCGACAACAACTTGCCAATATTTCAAGCATATTCAAAGGAAATGCGAACATCCTAGAATACATTCAAAAGAATACATGCCAGAATACAAAGGAAAATTATAAATATATAATTAAAAAAAATTATATAAAAGTATTAACTTTTTCAACCACTCAAGTGAGGGTAACAGGGTTATATGGCATATCCGGATTGAATCTCTCTTTCAGTGAATGTTCCGTCCGAAACGAATGCCATGAATAGTTAGGAATGTCAAGGCAGACGTAACCTTTACGTTATCATTCTAGAAACGACTCATCCCGGTACCACTTTTATCCTGTTGTTAACCGAAGAACGTTTAGATTCGAGTATGCTACGACGGATCTTAACAGATATGCTGTGAAGAGCAAAACAGTTAAGCTGTTTGGGACAGGAAAACAAAACACACTCATACAAAACAAAGATCTAAACTTCTATCATGCCTTTTTTTAACGTGAAGGCACTAAACTCTGAAGTACCCGAATTTACCCGAACTTTCCAATTTTCTTAATGAATCTATTTCACAAAAATCTAGGTAATTAATCGAATTTTGTTTCGCAGTAGTATGGTCGTTTCAGAATGAGGGTCGCCTCGTTTTCGAAGGTCAAAAAGTTTAGTTTTCTGCGAGAAGAGTCAGGAAAATACCCAACCAGTAAAAAAACTTGGCAACATCGAATAATCCACATCGCTCAACAGTGAGTCATGTGATGCTGGATGCAGTAAGAAGAGTAAAAATAAATGAAGGCGTATTTAGTGCCAGTCAGCAAGTTCCAACTCGTCCAACTTCACCAAAAACCTGATTGTTGCCTTAACAAATGCCAAAACAACAAAGATGTTGCCAAAAAAAAAAAACCCAGAACTAAATGGAGAAACAAAATATAGAAAAACGGGAGAATTCGTTGAAAGGTCTTTTGCAATTCTGTCCGCGATGGTGCTGGCAATGTGCCCTTGAAAGACCCCTAATAGGCTCTTGACTGTAAGGGCGTTTCAAAGGCCTTTCAAGGTCAAGCTATTCCGCAATGACTCCAACAAGTAGAAACAAATCCCATCATTTGTTGCTCAATATGTCTTAAAAAGGACTGAACCGTATGTCATAGGTTTTCTCACCAGTAAAGCGAGTTTTTGGTTGAGAAAAACTCCGTCATACGAGCAAACTCAATCTACAGAGGGTAGAGAGTGTAGGTGTTTGCAAACTTGGATATAAACAACGAAAGGTTCGTTCTTCAAGCTTTATGAAAAACTCCATCATTGGTTTTCAATGAGTTATTAACTTCATACTGTTCAAGGATGCAGTTATGTTCCTGAAGTTTGGTTTGATTAATTTTCTATTGCAAGCGGAAAAGGCGCAGAGTAACGTATACTAACTAAGCTCCTTTCATTCACCCCAACACAATCACTCCTGGCATGTGACATATCTTGCAACTCTGACATCTCTGTTTTAGCCTCAACCTCTGTGAGATTTTGAGAGACGTTGCAAAAAGGAAAAAAACCTAGGATATTTACTCAAGAGGGTAGAACGTAAAATTTAGGTATCTGTCACTGCTTCAACAATAAATGCATTCTGTTTTCTGTGACCGATGCAGCAACTTGTGTGACAAAGATTTTTGTTTACAGCCCCCATGGCCATCTGTTTCATGGCCCATTCTTCAAGGCAGACTATCTGGCAACGATGCTCAAACGGCAATGCCTCTTGGATCAGATAATAACTTAAACTCACGAGGTAAAAATTTTTTTCTGCAAGACGGTATTCTTTCAGTATAGGTCCTAAATACTCGATGAGATATAACAACGATGTAAAATTAAAGCTATCAATTGTTCATGACGGACGTTACCGTTACAATTGTAAGCACAAATAATACATCATTTTTGACAGGTTGCTTTTGCGAATGACACAACACCAACCGTAGCCGGTTTCACTAAACAACATATTTACATTCTTGACAAGGCACAAATTGAGGTAATCAATTTTGTAAGACAGAAATCTAAGGAACATTTTAAGTTTTTACTTCATGAAGTAAAGGCTTAAGAAATCGATTCTCTTTAATTCACTGAGTAATATTTCGAAAAGGGATATGTTTAATTCGATTTTTCTTCCTCTATATATATGGGTGTAAAAATTGGCCGTGAGACTGACGCCATTTTCGGTTCCACATGTGTGAATTTCCACCTGCTTCAATTTACTGCCAGCCCCCTGTTGATAGATGGCGAGTGGCGATTTCATTCAATAAAAAAGCAGACAAAGGCATTTCAGTTATGTGCAAACGCTAAGGTATTGGATTGAGAATGCAAATTGCAAATTAAACCATCCAACTGGTAACACGAAGGAAAGACTTTCATTGCTGCATCATCCGAAATTGCGAAACGGCAGCTGGAAAATTTTGTTGACAGAGGGATTTAAACTCGCACCTGCTACACAAATAACTGGCCCGCGGCGCCAACAATTAAGTCATCGAGTCAAGTGGGAGCACTTTGCTTGGTGTTAAGATTTGCTACAGATTGTTGAGTAGACTTTCGCAGTGTAAAATTACCGCAAAGATTTTCGCTTCGTACTACCTTGGAGATAGTTCTGAAATGGAATTCAAATACCGCCCTATCCTCGAAATCAGTATTTCCAGCTGCCGCAGTTCTTAATTACCAGAGCAGTGGTCAGATAATCACGCAAAAACTAACCCTTAAGCTCCAATTAAACGAGAAGGCAAGTCACCGCAAGTTATAACTTGTGCCTTCTTAGACCGCCGACTTGCGATGACCTCTGTTACAGTTCGATAAGACGGAACAGTATACGTAACTTCCACATAACTTTTGCAGCCTGTATGAACTGAATGTATCAGATTTAGATAAAGCGACAGCCCTAACTGGCATTAGATATATCACTTTATGAGCGCTGTTTATACTAGCCGCGATGCTGCTATTATTGATTCTCCTATTTCTCTAAACAGACCTCAGGCCATACACTATTACATTTGTCCAAACCCGATGGCCCTTGCTCCAATCCAGTTTCGATTGGGTGTCGCAGTGTAAGACAAATTGTCACAAATTTCTTGCTCAATTCGCTTATAAAAGCAGTTACTTCTAAACAGAAGATTGTGGTCTATACTAGTTTTTATCACAACTTCTCAAACTCATTAATAGTTTATGAGGAAAACACAAAGGAAATCAGTAGCTGGAAGGATATGTGATCATAATTAGCATAAAATTTCGACAACTTTGAACCAGATGTTCTACTTAAATACGGGTTAGTTTAAAGAGCTATATCATACACTCGAATATCGTGTTTCATTAGATATCCAAACAACTACAACTTTAAAAAAAACTTTCTCGGTGTTTGGATATCGTGATGGAACACTCGTTACTAAATCCTGAACTCTAGTCTGGTTCATGTGGGAGCTTGGCAAATATAAACCAACGAACGTTCGCCTGACGGGAATCGAACCCGAGATCTTCTGAGTGCCCACAGGAAAAACCCAAAAGAGCAGACTGGTTAAAATACAAAAGTAGAGTGCTGCGTCGGCAGTATTGAACGCTTTGTAGATAATCAAATGGGGTTGGGAATCTGCCGGAACTTAAATTTAGAGAAACTGACGTTTGGAGCGAAGGCCTTTCGCCCACGTTTCACTCCGAAGAAAGGTATTCGCTTGAAACGACAGTTTCTCCATTCTTACGTTCCGGCAGTTTCCCAACTCTTTTGCCCGGTTAGTAGTTTTAAATCAAATTATACCAATCAAATATAACAAATCTTAACTTAATTCGAAGAATTGACTTGACCGGGATTCATGCGCCTTCATGTTTGTGGACTGCTGCTCTACCAGCTAAGCTATCGAGTCAACTGGGAAGAGTGTGATCGTAGAATCCCATTTTAAAAATTCTCGCAACATATTGATTACTTATTAACCGAGGGCGAGGTCTGTACGGGAAAGTATTTGCCAGAGGATTTCGTACAGATCGAGCGACGAAGGAGCGAGGTCTGGGCGTAAATTCCGAGGACAAATACTTTCCCGTACAGACCGACCAAACGAGGTTAATAAGGAATTTATTATATGGCCGGAAAATGTATAAATCCGACAAGGAACTCACATTTCATGCCTCAGACTGCTAGCCGGTCTGTACGAAAAGCTTACTGCACAGCCAGGCAGCCGATCAGCGCGCGTCATTTTGCGTACAGACCGGAAAACGAACTTTGCCATATGACAATATAACATATATTCGTGAGGATGTGCACCGTCAAACTCGAGTCAAGTTTTCGACCTGACTTTCGCAGTGAAGGTTAATCACGAAATATTCTCTCGATGCTCTCCTGAGGATAAGTTTGCAATGCAATCGAAATACTGTACATCCGAACGGACAGGCGTTAACTTGACGAGAATCTCCCGTGTAACTAAATCGTTTTTTGGAGCATACTGTTCCTAGTTGACTCAATAGCTCAACTGGTACAGCAGCGGTCCGGAAATTCGATGATGCCGCAAGATCGAATCTCGCCCAAGCCATTTTTTCGAATCTCTCCGACGCGTGTTGCCAACCGTATGCAATTCGGCCGCTCATATTGTACTTATTACTTACTAAATTGTAAAAGGTTATTGGTAAATATCGCTGTTAAAATCTGATAAAAAATATACACAGGAATAAAACATTGTTGGTAAAATCAAACGTTTTCGACTATGCAGTCATAAAAGAATATTTATCCTTATTTTATCCTGATGATGACTGTATAGTCAAAAACGTTTGATTTTTACCAACGATATATTTTTAACCTATTCCTGTGTATACTTTTTATCAAATTGTAAAAGGTTTGAATAATTCATAAGGAAAATTCACAAGAAATGAATGTTTAATCAATAGCTGTAAATCGGATACAGCATCGTCTTGATTTACTTAAACTTTCCCCACAATTTACTAAGCTAAACTTGGAAAAATAGTTTGAAAGCATGGCTATTGACATGCGTCCGTTTGATAGGTAAGATAAAGCATTCCGATCTGATTTACTACGGTTAGTTTGCAGCTCGCCTTGTAAATCAGATACAGCTCGATGGCTCATGTTTTATCTGTTACTTGACCTTTCTCCAGAAAGCAGTAGAAAAACAACGGGAAATAATTAGTCTCCTCCAGATCAGAAAATCACCCTTAATTTAAAAATTCACAGCTGTCAGAACAGTAGCGGATCCAAGCGAGGTATAGGTGTGTTTACCTCCACCGCAGAAGCTGATTACAGCCACTTTTGTCAAATATTTTGCCTTTTTGGTTCCCGGATGATGATGTTATTTCCACAATTGCTTTTACTGTATATCGCAATTAATTTATGTATAAGTGAGAACAAGTGAAAGTGAAAGCTTAATTTTTTTTAGACACTGACAAAAGAAGAGTGATGCGTAGGCAGTGTTAAATGAAGTGTATTAACTCCTTCCTGTCCGTATAGGTCCTCGGCGACCTATGGAGACTTTAGTATTTAACTCAGGCCAACGCCAGACGATTTTACTCGTAAAGTGGAAAGTCCTCGGACAGGAAAGAGTTAAGGAGATAGTTTTTCAGCCAAAAGGGTCAGGGGAGTTCCAGAAAATTTAAGATAGTGAACCTGACGTTTCGAGCAAAGGCCTTCGTTGTTCTACCGTTCATAATTGTTGGCACTTCCCCGATCCTTTAAGTGTTTTTATGTCTAGAAATATACAGGACGCAAGATCAGGTAAAAACATGATGATATTTAAGAAATAAAAACGTTCTCTGACCAGAATATTTATTTTCGAGCTTTCGGCCACCAGACTGTGGACTTTAACAGGTAGATGGAAATGAAGAAAAGATAATAAGAGGTATTTATAAATACAGTCATAAGTTAAAATTAAGTATTCACGTATCATATTTAGTTTTAAGTTATGATTGCAAATATAAATACCTTCTATTATCTTTTCTTCATTTCCATCTACCTGTTAAAGTCCACAGTCTGGTGGCCGAAAGCTCCAATATAAAATAAATATTCTGTTCAGAGAACGTTTTTATTTCTTAATATCATCATGTTTTCATGTCGTTCCTCATCATGATTTTTCATCCGCTGATTGATTGAATTTCATGAGGTTCTTTCTACCTAACTTAATTATTGATCTGTTAAGCCGTTCATCGTTAAGCTTAAGTTAGACGCTGCAATATGAAATGAAACTTGTGCCGCGAAAAACAAAATTGTTGTTGCATTCGCACGAAAAGGTGTTACACGTTACGGTAGCCATGGAACTTGTCGAAGTTTCTTGCAGTTGCACTTGAAAAGTAGAACTTCACCAAACATTTTACCTGCAAATTCGTAGTTTTGAAACACGAGTTACTAAAGGGGTGTTACACGCTCTAATTCTTCGTGCTACTTACAACAAGTTGCTTTTTGCGACACAACTTGCAAGAAAAATCGCAGGGTGAAGCATTAGCTTTAGTTTCTGTGACTATTTATCCCAATCCACTCTTTCAACGTTCCTGCGGAACGAAATACGGAGGACCCGCAGATAAATTTGTGGAACTCTTCCCACACGTGATCATACATGAGTGTCGGTAGCACAGTGGCTGCGCACGTGTCGAGAAGTGCGTTCACATCACAGGAATCGGACCGGATATGGACTGAAATTAGCTGAACTAGTTATTACCGGTTTGGACTGAGTGTGGACTTCCAATAAAAGCGCTATGTCTGGAAAAAGAAAAAAGGTATGAAGTTTATTTAAACCAAAGTAGTTCTTTGGAATCCATATCCAGTCCGATAAAGTTCACATTTGATCGTGGCCAACTTGAATCCTTTCAAGAACATTTGAACGGGTAGACTCAAATGCAGTCCGATTGCGTTCACACTATGGGAATCTTAGTCCACAGCCAGTCTTGAGTCCGCTGATGTGAACGCACCTTTCGTAACAAGAGGTTTGATTTCGGGTCAGCGCTGTTGTGAGAAGGAGATTACCTTGATCACACGTGAGAAGAGTACGTGCTGTACTGCTTGACTTTATCTAACGTCGTAGGTTTTCCCCAGGTACCCCAATATCCTCTGGTAGTAATGCTGGCCCTACGAGAAATGGCCCTCAGAACACCTAGAAGAGGAACCTTGAGCTAACGTGAACAAATCCCACGGAAGCCAGGTGAATAATCAGACACGGTTTTACGCCACTCCGTCTCAGAAAGTTTTGAACGCAGCTTACAAACGTACCGTTCATGACCCGGTAGGGTTAGAGCTAAGTTAGCCGATTGGAATTTTCCAGTGTCTATACAAAGACGCTTTACTTTTTACTAACTACGCATGCTCAACTCATGAGCTCTCTTGTGGGAAGGTTGACGCTATCATAGCTAAGCCACCAAAACCTTACATTCTTGTTTCACAATGTGAGAGATTCTTATTTTGCGTTGAATTGATTATTCTATGAGGACAACTTCTAATATGACCGGTAGCCTGTCATTTCAGACCTCCGACCAAAACAAAACTGCATCTCCATTGTATACTATATACCATACTGTACACTAACTTAGTACACATTTAGTACACAGACTATGATAACCTGACCTGGTCAGACGTTGGGACAAGTTGTTACAAGAAAATTCACCTAATGTGACTACTTCCTACGCAGTAGGAAGAAAAGTTAGCTTACAAGTATTTTTAGACATCAAGTCGTTGAGTTACGACGTGCGAACTCAAAGTCTAAAGATAAATATTCTTGCCCGCCAATAATTTTTTAATCAAAGCCATCTCTTAGAACCTCTATAATAATCAATTAGTAAGAACATTTATGAATCGTTTCACAGGTTACGCAGCTAAAGAAGAAGACACGTAGTTGTTTGATTTAAGTATCATAGGTTATGATGAAAGATGTTTATCTATTTATGTAAAAGGACAATGAAGTTGTCGTGGTAACATGTTAGACATAGATTATGAAATAAGTTCACACGCATTTACCATGATAGATTCCAATATTGTATCGCAGTTGTATAAAAACCTCTGGGAAGCAACTTTAAGAGATAAAACTGATTTCAACTAGACTTGATGAAAATTGAACAATGATTTCTATTTCCGTAACTTCTTATGATACTCAAGACTAGGAACGCTATATTCAATCATGCAATAACTACTCCGAGAATCTTACGAGTGGTGAGGTAACGTTACGTAACAAATGGTATAATGCTGAGAAAGTTTAAAGGTTGGTGAACGGCGGATCTTATGTACAAAAAGCCTAATGTTTCGAGCTAAAGTCCATCCTCACGGAGTGAAACGTTTCACCCTCTGATGGAGGGCCTCAGCTCGAAGCGTTTGATTTTTTCCTACGTTAGCTCGGCAGTTTGCCAACCGTTTAAATTTTCTATGCTGTTTTATATTGGCTAGGCAGCATCCTATTTTAATACCTATATTTATATCATTCTCTGGTATAAGGCTCAATCTATTTCAATTGTAGTTCAACCATAGAATCACAAGCTAGATAAGAAAGTTTTGGCTTCTTGTATGAATAGCACACACTTTATCACTTTACCACACTTTAACTGCATATCATTAACAAGTCAAAGCTTCTCAAGGACTCCAGCCGTATTTACCTTTTTCACATGTTGAATCTGGTGTGGAACAAAGATTTCATGGCATGCACTAAAGATATTCCCAGAGTAATCCACGGAATAACGCCCCCGAAATCGTAAATTTTTATAAGATTTCTCCTTTTGTTTGTACACTTTCTATGACAATCAGTTGCGAATTGTCATGAATTTTCTCTCATTTGACTTAATTATAAGAAAATCTTGAGCATTTTCCATTGAGTTTGCTCTCTGACTTTGGAAATAAGAAACACTGACTTCGTGCCCGCTTAAGACGATTGTATTTAACATTCAAACCAAAATTTTAGAACTTGAATAAAATGTTTTGAGGTCAACGGTGACGGAGGTCGTGCCTGAAAACACACGCACCATAAAACAAATAATCAATCGAAAACGAGTCATAAATCACTTGACAACATGAGCATCCACATGCAGTGGTTCAAATCGTAGCTTTTTCCTCTCATTTTTCTTCAAAATTTCTCAAAATATTTTTAAGACAATTTGGAAACATATTCCCATGATCTCTAACGATCTTGGCATTAACTTTGGCACGTGGAGCTGACCGGAATGTTGTCTTTATGTCATCTTCATTTCCATAGCAAATGTAACGACCTTTCATACAGGCGTTCTCACGGACCGGTGTTTTTCATTTGCACCACTGCGTGTGTTAATTAAATGCGAGGATTGGTAAGAGATTCGCTAGACGAATAACGTAATCGAATAATAAACCTGCCAATGGACCACGAAATAGGAATAGGAACAATTAAGCTCAAGGACGGAGGAATACAACAGTATTTACCATCAAATTTCGTTTCTCAAATTTCAGTGCAACATCTTCAGTTTTCCCTAATTCGTAATTTCTTTTAACTTGGATCATATTAAGGTTTAATTGGTCTTATGAAAGAAATATTTTTAGTTCCTTCTCCATAAGTATGTAATTAGAATTTTGTTTGTCACCATATATTTAGACCCAAGTTGTAAATAATAGCTCGTGTTTTCGATGATTTCGCCAGTGTAGGGTACGAAGCGGTGGGATAAATAATACGAACTTCTCGAGACGTCATTGAGTTTTTGAATGGTTCCTTGATAGCTGTTGTTACTTGTATTTTGAACAAAAACAGTTTCTTTTTTTCACAAGCTTACAAGACAATATCCACGCACTTTTATGCACGAATGATCAAATATCCCTTTCTAGTGGTAAATCTTAGAACGGAATTTATTGACGTCATCTTCGGATTTTGATAGTCCCTTTGTGTGCACTTTTTTGGTAGTGCTCAGCCATATTTATGTTCCTACTTCATCTGAGTACAGATCTCACATGTATTATGCTCTTGGAAACAGATAAACAGTTCAGTCTCTCTACATTGTCGCGTATAACATAACTTCAGTTCACAAATTTCAGAGATGAAGTATACAGACTCCGTCAGGAAGTATACAGCCAACTTTTTGGTCAGTTTACCTTTGCAGTTGTAGAAATGAAAATGTTTAAACGTTTAAACGTTTAAAAGTTGGCATGAACCAGCTTTTGAAGTGGAAGGCACATCGACAACAACATATCAACTTGTATTCCACATATGAGGAAACGGTAGTTGAAACGAAAGCTTGAGGCCGAGTTTCAGTCCTGATGTCAGTCAAACTTTCACTCGACAACATTCGAACTTCGTGCGGCTCGCCGTGATACGTATGAACATAATTTAACAGGGGCGGCAGAAGCCAATTTTTTTTGGGGGGGCACAAGGAAACAAACCACAAATCGGTTAAAGGGATAAAGAGGCGGACAAGTCCGTTTGGCAGTTTGAATACACCATCCTCTGTTGTTTGCACACACCAGTTCGAAATTTTGCAGCGAAAGATAAGTAAACTCAAAAACAAGGAAGGACCACATTCCTATTTCAGGAAGAGGCTAAAGAGTAACCGAGAATTGTATTATTCCTTTATGAAATAAAGTAGTAAAATCTCATGAGGCGTAAAATTATTGGGGGGCCAGCACCCCCTTACTGATTTTTTGAGGGGGCCTGTGCCCCCGCGGCCCCCGTGGTTCCGCCGCCCCTGTTTAATCTCAGTCAAAATCTTTCCTTCTTTATAAGTCCTTCGTGACTGAGAGTTTGTGAACGAGAAAAGTCCTCTGGCGTTACGTTGACGTTTCACTCCGAGGAAAAAGCCTTCGCTCGAAACGTCAGTTTTACCATTCTCAGTTAAGTCCCGACAGTTTCCCAAACCTTTTTATTATCAACAAGCCGTTTAATACTGAAGTGGGCTTCTGGTTCAAAAACAAACAATGTCAATGCAGCGACAGAGGAGTTAAAGCTTTGGCGGGATCAGCTTTGGTACATAGTCAAGTAAAAATTTATCAATTTATGGCGTTCACACGGAGAAATAAAACTTCACCAGTAAAAACTTGAGCCTACGTTTGCGGATTTGACGTTCCGTTCGATGACTCTTATTAAAGCTTTGTACTTCACAGTAATATTTAAAACTTGAATCTTAATCTGAAAAAAAAAAACGGGAGCTAGGTTTGAAGGTAGTATACTTTAGTAACAGTAAGTAAAAAACATGTTGCATGAAACCGCTAAATATCTAAATACTCGTAAGATTTGATACCAGCAGCTGTTTGTTGCAGTGACAAAACTCACTGCAAAACCGTGTAGGGTAAGGTTACTCGTTGATGTAGAAATTATTAAACTAACTATAGGGTCATTATACTCAGAACGATCGCCACTGATGAAGTCATTGACCGGAGTATCGAAACTTTGGGTCGTGAACGATACCTTTGTAAGCTTTGTTGAAAATATTTCAAGGCAGAGTAGAAGCGTCGAACCATGTTTAATTCTTCACCTGGTTACGTTGGAAGTTTGTTTGTTTAAAGTTTCTTCAAGTGATTCGTTGGGAATTAGAGTAGATTTACAGCTCCAGTTGTCCAAATAAAAGTCAAAACAATGACAAAATTGGCAGCTCGCATTCAATAGATAGATAGATAGATAGATAGATAGATAGATAGATAGATAGATAGATAGATAGATAGATAGATAGATAGATAG
>JBAHVQ010000236.1:112737-137851 GCA_036872915.1 Nanipora kamurai | reverse complement strand
TCGTCAAGCTCGTTTAGCTCGTCAAGCTCCTCTAGTTGTTCTGATATTTACCAAGCTCTCACATGAGCAGACTTTCTGTTCAGTGTTTAAGGATGTCAGTTTTTGGAACAACTAGAGGACGTTCGTCAAGCTCGTTTAGCTCGTCAAGCTCCTCTAGTTGTTCTGATATTTACCAAGCTCTCACATGAGCAGACTTTCTGTTCCATGTTTGAGGATGCCAGTTTTTGATGGGCACGGAGCAGTTGCTGATAAATTAGCACCTCCCATGGTTTATTCAAATATGTTTATTTTCAGATTTTAGGCCGAAAATATAGCATGCCCAGCCCGGATGATTTAACATCAGGCGATGTGACTAGTCAAGGGGTGATATCTGGTCGAAAAAGGGTTAAGGTTTCACTATTCTTATACAATCAAGACTGAATGGATTTTCTTCAGTTTCATTTTTCGTAGATGCGCGATACGTAAGCTAAATAAAAACGCCTAATGCAATATACTAGTCTGTGAGAACATGAAAGAGTTAATTGTAGGTCTGTAGTACAGGCGTCGGCCATAAAATATTTTCAACGTCACAATTTTCGGTTTTACTTTATTGTGAAACATATCTCGACTCACTTTTTCAGGGAAGTTTCCCGACAGATCAAATTTGATCAAAATTTCCCGGACATACTTTTTCTATGTGGTGGTAACTCACTCCCTGTCCCCCATCTGTCAAGCCACTGTCGAAAAAATATATGTTAATCGTACGTCTACCTGGTTTGAATGTAAGATATAATTCGGAGTGTGATTGTCAGAAAAATTTCTTTTGATAAAATTCCTCCCTCTTTTAAAAACAATAACTAGCGTCGTTTGCCAAACAATTATCAATGTATCTAACAACGTTTTTTTCTCAGCAGTTAGATAGAGTTGGAACTCCTTTCGTCGAAGGTTGGTTCAATTCGTAGTTTGACGTAATCTTGTTCTGGCTTTTTCCATAAATCGGTGCTACAGCAACCGCTCTCTTTCTCCTCCTGCTCAGCATGGACACAATGGCAGTCCTTAGGTCTCTTCTGAAGTGCGTGTAAAGTATCGGGTTGATCATTGAGTTAGCATGAAGGATCCATACGCAACCCGTTTGGATAGATGAAGGTAGCTCAACACCTGCAACTGATATCGAACGGCTTGTCAGATATGGGGTCCAGCAGATCAGAAATACCGTCAGAATCCAGTTCACCATAAAAGTAATTTTCCTTTCAATTCCTGTAAAGAAAAAATAGCTGAAAGACTTGGCCCTGTATCATCAAAACTGCCTGATTGGACCACATTTTCAAGTACTTTGAATCTTATGTAAAGTAAGGTTAATATCTCTATAATTGATTCGCTAACTAGCCAATGAAATGTAAAGCCAAGATGGCCGCCCGATGAGGCCAGTTTTGCGTGTCAGTTTCAGTCCCCTACGGGTCTTCCGTCCACGTATATTTTTACTGAAAAACAAATGCCTCTTTCAGTTTTAGGCAATGTTTGTAATTTCGTTCTTTTTTGGACGGTACTGTATCGGTTGGGAGAAATTTGATTACTAGGACTGAAGATGCCAATCGTAGCACTTACACGTGAGAATAATTTCCTTATCACTTCGGTCAACAGACAATCAGCCACAACAAGTAAATCCAGTACACCGGATTTATTTCTGGAAAAACTGATCAATTTGTCGATCCCAGTCACGTGGCCAACAAGCGTTCTAATTGTCTAATAATTCTATGAACTGGATCGATAAAGGCTTCGTGGCTTCGTGGGGCTTCGTGGCTTCGATGCTTTAGGGTGGCGAAGAGCACCATTTTTCCGACAAATACGATTTTTCCCGACATTAATTGATTGATATAAGAACACCTTCATGAAGTGTGAAGTGAGAATCAATATAATAATAGATTTCTGAGAAAAACATAGCTTTAGAAATCACGGTACATCTTCGCAAGCAAAATTCTCAAGATCCTCGAGGATCTACAAACCTTTAACTACATCTGTTCGAACAAGTAATGAAACGTGAGCAAGATATTATATCTTACATCCAGAATAATATATACCAATAAACATACATTTTGCTGTCTATAAGTAAAATATCTGCTTGATTGGTTTACTTTGTTGTTTACCGTTCACGATCTCAAATTCCGACAAAATATCACATTTCTACATTTCCAACGCGTTTCAACGTTGGAGGGGGCATGGCCCTTCGGACACGACGCCTCTGGGCTGGACATGTTGTCATGGAAACTGATAGATGGATCTACCGTATCACATACTTTGAAACCTCAGGTGACGTTTAATAGATTCAGCTGTGTTAACTGTGAAACATCCAGGCTACCGCTGAGGTAACAAATCATGTTCATTCATGTGCATAACATGAAGAATACTTTTTCAGTGTCAAATAAAAAATTACTGAGAAAAAGGACCCACGTGCTGATATGATAGCAATGGCGTTTCAAAATAGCTCGGCTTGGCCGGCTTTTCTTGAAAGCATTATCCATTTTACTTGGAGGAATCCATTGAAATGTCAAAAATTGTGGGACACACCTAGGGTAGCGAACTAATCAGTAGTTTCAGGAGGAACTAGAATGCCCTTTGCAAAACCGTCATCGCAAGGTAAATAGGGAATGCTTTAGAAACCCGGCCAAACCGCAATATCATATCAAGCTCACCGAGAAATTACAATGGTCATTTTTTTCTTCTTTCTTCTAATCTTTCGTCGACGATTTGAGACACAGTTATTGGTGTGAACAAATTTTGGGCGATTTCTGCTCCTCCCCTCCAAATTTTGCGGGCGTCTTACGGTATTAATAGGAATATTGCACAAAACATCTTGAAATGGCTTAGAATCAGTCTTTGAGGACCTACAATACAAGATATTCCTAGTAGATTTACTGTCAGGGCCAAATTCTTTGTAGATATGCTATGCCTTCCCCGAAGCCCCTTCCCCGAAAATTCAGGTCTAGCCACGCTCCTACAAATCAGTTCTTCGTTCAAGTCAAAATGTTTCTCTGGAACATTGTGTACATAAACAGTTTAATTTAACGAAATATAAATGTTCCTCTGTTTAGTTGTACTTGTTTCGATTTTGCAAGCTGGCAACCGCCTTTGGATAATCAATGACTTAAGAGAAAACATCATTCTGTGAGGAAACCGATCTTAAGACTGAGATGACTAAAATAATCTCAACATTGATAAAGTACAGGTAAACCCATCTGTACATCTTATTTTGCATGCTACTAAAAAGTGAATATTATTTTATATTTACCCTGCGTTCTGAGCCGTTCCCTGCTGTCTAACTCCTGTCCTTCGTGAATGTGTTTTAAACGACGACGTTCTTCACTGTGTGCTTTCAGTCGACGAAAGAGCACTACACTAGAAATAAGGAGGGTGAAAAAAGGCAGCGCGACGTGAATGAGAAGTATGGACAAGCTGAATGCAATATGTCTTTTCTTCCACCCAAGACCACAATCCATGCTGCTCGGATCATATTCAATATCAACTGCCAAACCAGTTCCTATACCAAATGCTGTTGAATGGATCCAGGAATAGACCACTATTCCCAGCGCGACGTTGAACGTGAATCGAGCTTGATGCTGGAGAGGATTACCAAGTGCGTAGAATCGATCTGCACCCATCCCCATCAATGTTATCAAGGATACGAAGAAAAAAGGGTAGCTCAGCACCCCACCAACATGACATAACGTCCCACCGTCTTCGATTAGATGTGAATCAATCACCGTTGCCAATTGGTAGGGTTGAATTATAGTGGCAAGTAATAAGTCGGATAAGGCTAGATTTACAAACAGCAAATAAGATGGCTTGTCTCGAAATGACTGTCTTCTGATCGCAAGGAGGATGAAGAGATTGCCGACACTTGCACCTAAAATGATTGTTCCTAGTGCAAGTGTGAGTATTATTGTTTCTTCAACAGAGCGTGACATGATTTTCTTGGATGGAGACTTGACAAATGAGATGGTTTGGTTAAAGATTTATATTGCCCTCTTTGATCTGTATAGCGTCGAGAAGAAACCTAATACCTTCTTCCTATCTTTTGAAATATTCACTTAAACAATTACCGAAACCACAACCTCAATCAAAATGTTAAAACATTTCTCGCTTAATAGTCTCTATTAATCTTGCGGTTCTCTTTCCCAGAGAGAGAGAGAGAGAGAGAGAGAGAGAGAGAGAGAGAGAGAGAGAGAGAGAATGAGCATTTAATTTGTTGCATCCTTTTTCGTAATGAACACTTTAAATAATTAATATATTAGGAATTCAGGTTCTTCATTCCCTTTGTTGAAACAGCAGGTGCACCTCACTCAAAATTAAACCAAAACTAAGACTCGTTAGCATGTGAATGTGCTGGTCGATCGCATCTTATAGAGTTATTCAATTGCATTTACCTTTTTTCAACTTTTAGGCGATAATACCTAAACTAATACAAAATGTCTTTATTTTTTAAACTTTAAGAGATATGTTTGCTAGCAAAAATATGTTGCTTAAATGTACGATAGTATTCCTGAGACGTATCATAAAGTTCGAAACAAAAAAAGAGTGCACCACAATATTTATTTTGGAGCTTCAGTACTTCATGTCTTCATCTCTCGCCATGTTTAAGTCTTTCTCCAATCGTCGTTTCGTGAATCATATCATTGACTCCAACATATTACTATCTCTAGCGGGGACGAAACATTTAAACAAGGTAGAATACTTGCAAACGATTCTTGTGGTTATTGTTTTGTGACGCCGTTTTGCCGATCGTCCATGGATCCTTCTCACTTACGACGTCAAGATTTTTGCTGATAAATTTCGAAGTATTTTATTTTTTGTGTACAGCATGAAGTGGGTTAAAGTATACTGCGGTCAAAGGTTAAAAGGATTTGAGTAATAACTGTACTTCGCAAAACCGGCCACACACTGCCTCGGGATGCCAAGGTTTCATGGCGACAGCCGTGCACGAGCCGATTAAGTCCGACAAGATGTTTTTAAAGATCAAAAATAAAACATATTGATTTTTAGACGACTGGTCGTATTTAATCGGCCTATGTGGGGCAGGAATATTTATTTTCCACAAATGTCGTGTCTTAATATTGCTGTGCCTATATACAGTATTCTAATCCCCCATGCCCTGAGAAACAGAACCGAAAATCGTCGACAAAAATATCACCGATGAAGCCTGAGCTTTGCACATTATTTCAAAACCCACGGTGACGCACACAGCCTTGACCATCGATTCACCTACGACTATGGTCAAGGCCACGTCTTAATCCATGGCTAGGCTACGCTTCGGTCACTCGCCACCTTGCGTCATGTTTCTTAAGGTCATGAATGTTATTTTACGTTCTAGTTGACGTGAGACCTTCCTTTACTTGCTGTAGGGTATTAAGAATAACCTTTACCTTCGCCTACCATCTGTCGTTCGGTGAAGGAACCTGAACCTTCAGTGCTAGGTAGTTAACTCTACCTTGGCAGACCAGTATTAGTACTCTCTTTTACTCAGGCTAACGGCAGACGATTTTACTCGGCAGGAAGAAATATCCTGCCGGCAAATGGATAATTTCCGCATGCTACAGTCAGTCGTAAACCAACGCAAAGCGTTTGCGTGATGGAAAACACTTCTTGCATAACATTTTGTCCTATCGAGGACCTTCGCTTAGTAAATTTGCAAACAAAAGGACGTGGAGATAAGGACTTACTATCTGAACGCTTCATTTATCAAAGTTCGTAATACAATACCCATTCTTTCCGATGGTCGGATATTAGGCCGTCGCAAACTGTTTCCGTGCAGTTAAGTTCAAGTTAACACGAAAGCATTTCAAACGACGTTTTGTCATACCAGTAAACTCGGACAGTTGACTGACACTCATCAATTTTTGCCCAATGTAATTTGCTTTACGAATAGAGGTAAAAAATTGTTCTGTGTGACGCCATCGTTATGATTTTGTGGAAAAGACATTAGCATAGTCTCTAACAAAAAGAAAACATATGTTTTGATTATCTTTATATCTCTGAGTAAACAATGTATTTGACAATCTTTGTCACTATACACCCGACGATTGTCGATTATAATTTACAGTCTGTTGCAGAAAGTCACGTCCTGTCTCACAGCAAAAAATCCACTGGACTGAGCTCTATTGGTTGGTCGTGGTAGAGCTATCCCCATGCACAAGCGGTGACGTAAGGTTACTTTCGTCTTGTATACGCCCTAGTTGTTGTCAAACTGCACAGAAAAGCTTTGACGAAAATGTCAACAAATAAACCTACGTTTTCTCAACAAATAAACCTACGTTTTCTCAACAATTTCAGATGAACGAATAAGCTTTATAAAAAATGAAAAATTATTTGTTTAGTGGTAAAAAACCGTTGTAAGTTAAAAGTTGATGTTTTCTTGTGAAGCACTTTAGCTTCGAATCGTACAACTATTCTAGTCCTAATCCTAGTCCTTGCGGGCGTCCACGCAGTTGCGTAATTGTGATAAATGAAAGAGACAGAGACATCCCACTCTTGCTTGGCATATAATTATCGGAAATAACTTCTCTGTCAGGACGGCCAGCAAGTCAAACCAAATCTTCAGGTGTTCTTTTATGAGCACAATCAAATCAGAAAATGTGCTAAAATTCGGGGCACTCTTCGTATGGCAAGATGACTTGCTCATATCTTATGACATTACGCAGATTAACAATAAAATCGGCCCATCTTCTATGATTACAAGCTGGAAAGACCTGTTGTACACGGGCCGTTTTCGAAAAACAAATACCTACTCCTATACACCCCATATCGAGACAGCCTTAATTTTTACATTTCGTGGAAATTTCTTCTTTTTGTTCGAGAGATTTTCTGCGAAAGACAAGGACGTGTCCTCTTTTTGACGTGTGTTAACCTCAGTTTAATACACGATGCATTTAATAGTTGGGCAATATATCATCCTCTCAACCACTTGAAAATAGCACAACGCTTCAAAAATACCTTCCCAGCCGGACAAATCGCACTGCTTCGACTTATCATGAGTACCAATTTCTATCTTCCCTTACCTGTTTGCTTGTTTGTTGATTCGTTAACCACTCTTCAGGAGCTATAAATTGTGAGTTTATAATACCCGGCAGGTTTATGAATGAAGTTGAATGTCTTTTTTTGCAAACAACTGTGCCGTATTTTCACAACCGTGTGGGGACGAATATGCGGGTGGGACAAATAGTTTAAAAGATATGCTACCATGCCGTCTTTGTCGACAGTTAAATTCATTTTCACTGTAATTCCGAATTATATTTGTGAAGATAAATACAAAATGCTGACACAAAAAAGGAAAAAGCTTTCACAGCACTTGTCTTGCTTTTTTTAATCCTGGTTTCAGTCTAACTATGAGGTTTGCTTTCGTTGATTCTCTGTAACCACTATTGCAGGCGACCTGGAGGCGGTACCTTCTGTTGACGCCAACATGTCGTATGTTTCCTTGAAGTTTTTGGAGAAAACGGCAGCACAAAAGCTGAACCCAGCTGAAGGCCTGGTCCTCGCATGCCAGGCACTTTGCCGCTGACCAAGCAGCAAATGAGCATGAAAACACGACATTCAGGTAAAGATAGAGTCAAACGGAACAATGCACCGTAGTAAGCTCTCTATGAAATAATCCGTAGATAATCACTCTATGGACCACATGCCTGTGAATCTGGGTGCACGTGTAACTCATCCATGTGACCAGGGTTTTGTTTCGGCTCCGTGCAGTAGTCTGAATAAAATTACCTTGGTCACATGTGGGAAGAGTCGCTAAAAGCTGAATACTAATCTGGTTCACGCGGGGGCTTGGTGTATATTAGACGACAAACAACTTTCGTCAACCTCGTTTCCTCAGAAAAATGATTTCTGAGCCCTAGATGGGAATTGAACCCGCGGTCATCAGACGGTATTGGGTTCGATTCCAGGCTTGGGCTCAGAAATCGTTTTCCTGAGGAAACAAGCTTGAGGAACGTTTGTTTGTCGACTAGTTTTCTTGTAATATATCGTACACGATAAGAAATTTTTCATCAGAAACAGGAACTTCGGGGTGTTTGGTTATCTGATGAAATACGACTTTCGAGTGTATGATATTGCATCTCAAACGGATCAGTATTTGAGCAGAAAATCGAGGGGAAAGTTGGCTTAAATTATGTAATCTCTTCCTCAGATATCCAAACCACGTCTCGTTAGTGATTTCCTTTAAGTTTTTCTCCTCAATTATTCATCAGTTTGAGATGTAATAAAGGAAATGTATTCTACGTCTGATCGCCATAAAACACAACGGACTACCCAACATTTTTCTTTGATGAGAGCCTGGTCTACATGCCTATGGCGTTTGCTTCAGGTGTTAAATATGGGGGCAAAATTTTTAAGTAAAAACGTTCCATGGCTGACGATTTTAGGAAATACAAAAAGCAACAAACTCCGAAAAGTTGATCCCTGTAAGCCCAAGATATGAATTAAAGAACAAGAGACGTGGCTACGGTTCAGGTGATATTTCGTTCCTACTTCAAAGTTAATGTCAAACCTGTATTTCAGCTCCTTGTCAGGTTTGACAATTTGACTTTGATAGGTTCGAAATATGAACGTCATCGTTGTCTCTTCTCGTTCGCTAACTCGTATCTTGGGTTTTACAAGATGCTACTTTTCAGAGTTCGTTTCTTTCTGAATAATAAACACTAATTTAACAATAATCCACGTGGGAGCTTGGTAAATATCAGACGACCAACGAACGTTCGTCAAGCTCGTTACCTATGAAAAACGATTTTTGAGCCCTAGACGGGGAATCGAATCCGCAACCTTCTGATTACCGGTAAGACACTCTAACCATTGAACTACCACGACTCAGGTGGTGAGCTAAGATGCCGGTTCGTCATATGTACTGCCTAAGCAGAAGTCACGATATAATAATAATAATAATGGAAATACTAAATGCTAAACACTAATCTGGTTCATGTGGGAGCTTGGTAAATATCAGACGACCAATGAACATTCGTTGAGGTAACGAGCTTGAACCTCAGGCAGTACATATGACAAACGTGCACCTTAGCTCACCATCTCAGTCTTTGTAGCTCAATGGTCAGTGCGTCTCGTCGGTCGTCGTAAGGTTGTGGGTTTGATTCCCGTCTAGGGTTCAGAAATCGTTTTTCTGAGGTAACGAGCTTGTCGAACGTTCGTTGGTTGTCTGATGTGGAAAAAGTGTTGTCCAGTTTGGCACTGTGAAGCACCACAGGTTTTCTTCGGGTGCCCCAGTTTCCTCCTTTAGTGACACTGGACCCATGAGGGATGGCCCGTGTTGCACCTCTTGGGAGAGCATTCTGGCTAGCTAATAGGATTATGCAGTTCAAGCGAGGACACTTTACCTCTTTACCTGCAAAGTTGACAAAAGTTCAACCTGGCGGGCGTGTCGGCGCTAAAGCTCGCTTTTCGTTTGCTGCTGACTCATATAGATGACATGCTGGAGAAGTTAAACCTGACAAAAGGAGAGATAGAGTGTTAGACCTCTTACTCTGTGACAGAATAGTGATTAAGTGGAATTTTTCCGCATGACTCCATCGCGAACATGTCTGGTGAAGTTGCATAACTAAACTTCAGCTTTGCCGGCTTGTCGACCATGAGAATCGCCAATATATGAGAACTCTTGCAATACCGCCGTTGCATCGATAGTGAATGCCAGCCGGCAAAGATGGTAACAACCTATTGGCGACATGACGGTGACGACGGCCGTCATTGAGATACGGTGGTGTATCGAGACCAAGACACGTGAACGCGCTCGGTTACGCTTTGAGTATCGGAACGCCTACGTGAATCTACTTGTAACAACACAGAAAATAAACCTTCAAAATATTGTCAAAAAATTTCATGGACTCTTGTCAAAAGTTGTAGAAAGAACATATTCATAGCACTGAAGAAGGAAACAGGATGAGAAACGTGAACCTGGTTGCGTAGATCACGTGACGAACAACCTTTGCTCTATGACATCAACCATTTACGAAACACCTTATTTTTGAAGTGTACTTGTTCTCCATAGACTGTAGAAATGTTGAGTTAATTATACATTAAATGGGGAATAGTACTGCTCTGCTTATTGCAGACGTATTACGGCCCATGCCACGTATATTTTCCCAATTATTTACGAGCAAAAACCTGACAATTTGGTGCAGCACTGGTGGCTAAACTATATTGAGACAACATTATTATCTTGTATTAATAGCTGAATTCAAAGTCAGTTCATGAGGGAGCTTGGTATATATCAGACGGCTAAGGGACGTTCGTCAAGCTCGTTTACTCAGAAAAACGATTTCTGAGCCCTAGACGGGAATCGAACCCGCAACCTTCTGATGACCGGTTTGTCGCTCTAACCATTGAGCTACCAAGAATAAGATGGTGAGCTAAGGTGCAGGTTGGTCATATATACTGCCTAGCGGAAGTCACGATAATAATGATTGAAATAGCTGTCATGTATTGAAATAGCTGTCATGTATAAGTCGGTTCATGTGAAAGCTTGGTATATATCAGACGACCATAAATGTCGACGTCTTGGCGAACAACTTTGGCGAACCAATTAAGAATGACATTCTTCATTATTTCAACCACGCTATTCCACAATGATTATGCAACAACGGTCATCCGTAGACGTTGGAACATGAAAAAGAATAGTGATAGGACAACCATGGTCAGTATATTGTTAATATGATTGTTCGACTTTACGTAAAGTTGTTATAGTATTGATGGTTGAACGATGTCATCATGACCAAACAACATTGCTGAGAACATTGTTCGCGGAGTGCAGCACTAGTTTATTCACGTTTGTCAACAACAAGTGAACAAGTTGTGCAAATTTACGCCTGTAGTGTAGTCCCGATATCCAACTCTTTTCTGGTCGCGCATGCGTAAGGTTACCTCGGTAACGAATTACAAAATGGAGGCAAGAGTAATTGTGTGAAACATCAGGCGATTTCCGATTGTTTTATATATTTCTCAACGGCTTCTTTCACTTCTAACCTTCGATATAACTCAATAAGGGACTCTGTGACGAAGTTTTTATTTTTCCTATACGTTTAAATGCCCTTAAATGTTAAGTAAAACAAAAAGAAAAAACGTCACCCTAAATGGAATCGGGAAGCGTTTGTTACGCTCTAGCGCCACATGGCATATGTTGCTGGATTGAGTTAGTAGCCTATCAGAGCGTTTATGGCTAAAAAAACAGTTTCCAAAACTGATTTGATTCATCCACAACCAGGGACAGAGATTACTTCAGACGAAGTATGAGATACTGACCGAGAGTTCAGTCCTTTCTCCTAGCGTTTGCGAACGATAAGAGTGAGACTTGTGCTAGCAGGAAAGTCATTTGTACAAACCAAATCTGGGCTGAAATGTCACTGCTTACCTCGTGTTCAACTGCATTTAATCTAAGTTAGTGTCTTAATCAACCCTGAATATTTACATCCACGTGGGATTTCATCTGGCTGCGAAAAACATTATGTAATCCAGAAACGTTAACTAAAACTCATTTCAAAAGTTTCAAGGAATTGTACGTTGAATATAAAAGTTTGATGTGTTCTTAACCATTCTATCGACTGGCTGTAGGTTTTCTATAATAAGCCCGAAGGAAAACCTGATATAACAAAAGCAAAACAGCCTCCGGTCAATCGCGGTTACTCAAGGAGTCCATCCAGATGTTACGTTATCGCAGCTTCTCCATTTCCATTGAATGCTTAAACCTTCAATCAAAATGGCTATCTGGTGACTGACCACTGATGCAATTGTGAGACACCAGCACCAGTAATGTTGCTTGAATTGCCTGGCGCTTTCACTTCTCGCGAGGCCCTTAGTAACTGGATGTAAATTTACTTGAAGACCGTAATGCATCGTGCTCACAGTAATATAAGTCGGTTGTTTGTTCAAAAGCAGGGCTGATTTCTCCGTACGCTAAGTTTTAAATTCTGGTTATGATATTCATCTCAAGTCTAAGTCGGGAACAACTAAAAGCGTTTCTCCTGGGATCGTTTCTCTGCGACATTATTGGCGACCAAAAACTGGCTAAGACACAAAGACATCGGAAACATTAACAAATTTAATATTATTCGGTTTTTATTGAGTGATGTATTACCGACTCGATTTGTTAATTTAAGAACTTGTCACCAATTTGAAAAACATTGTTTATCAATAGAATAGATATCAATAGTTTCGCATAAATTCAAAAAGACAGTAAGTCTTGAATAGCAGCAACATCAGAGTCAACGGAATGTCTAACTTCTCAATTTAATACAAAAATTACACCTCCAGAAGTTTTAAATAATATGTTACTATTGATCTGTCGAAAGTCCTTTGCGAATAGCAAATAGACTGATCGTGCATGTGTACAGCTGTAGTTTGCCGAAGTCCAGTAATCCCACCAAGATCCAAATTCCAGGTGTGCTGGGAAGTATCTGCACCAGTTAATGCACCGCCATGGTTTTATCATAAGTTAACGGTGCATAAGGTCATGGCAGACACGTTGGGCACTTAGCGTTATTCGTTCCTTGGAACACGGCATTCTGTGCGTTTTCCCAAAGCTTCTGATAAACCGTTTCCATGTAGTACTCTGATAAACACGTCTCTATTCTGTCAATGTTCTCGTCTTTTAAAAAGTTCGACATACGCGTCATGCCCTGACACTCGCGATCCTTTGTTTGTACTTCCTCATTTCTACCGTTGCTTCCCTCTTCGGTAGTTATAAGTTCGCTTACTTCTTTCGCGGCCCGCTTCTTACATCTGTCTTCCAAATCCACGTAAAAATGAGTGGTGCTAATCCTACTAGAGCAATGCCACCACTTCGATTCTTCGACTTGACAGCTCTTTTGAGACCCAATGTAGATTTCCCTTGTGTGGCTTCCGTTCATTGCTTCTGATGTACGACCTTATTCCTATCTCCCTATTTTCTTGATACCTTCTGGTCGAGTTGTCGTGATGAATGTGTCAAGTTCTCGCAAGTGATTCGGTATATACATCCACGCCTATCACGTGTCACGATCATGTGGAAAGGCAGAAACGGAAGGGGACATCATTAGCTCCTCCTGATGGTAATTACGCAGGTGGATTGATAAGAGATGATTAAAGTCATTGTCCCGAAGTGACAGAGAATTTTCTGGTCGAAATATGTTCGTTAATTGAACAGCCTAAGGAATGAAAAAAAAGGTAATCGCCTTTCCTAGACGACAGACTGGAGGATATTATTGCTTAGTTTGAAACGCTTTAGGCAATTAGCACACCTCAGCGGTCGATAAGTCGGGACAGCTTTACTGTTTATCAAGAAGCAGCTTGTTGAAAGAAGCCTTTTCTTTGATACCCTTGTTATGGCTGAAAAGACTTGGGTTCCTCGCCTACTCAGCCCTGAGTAATTATATTATTACTGCTCGCATGACACTGGGGCGAATATAAGGCGTAGAAGGTTCTGAGCAGATTGCCATTTTCCAGCGTTCATGAAATTTTTGGTTTTTCGATGGCAGTATTGTCTTATTGTCCTCGTGTTATCGAACCAACTTCGCGACCAGGTATAGCAAATGCTGAGGGAGGGGGTGTAAGCAGCTTTGGAAATCCACCTACGTGCTATCAACTTTTTTTTTCGAAGAAATCAAACTTTTTACAAGCGAATTTACGTAGTGGTAAAAGTCGTCGGAACCAGATCACACCATAACTGTCGGTTGAAGGTTTCCACAGCTTGTTGACAAGATGTTTTCATTATCACGACCTTCATTCTTCCAGGGTTTTTTTGTGTAAATTTCGCCTTAACTTGATGTTCGTTCTTTTTCTTGTTTCTGTTGTTGATCCTTTTTTTTTTTAAATTATTATTTCATTTTATTTTAATTCTATTACCTTTGTAATGTAAACAAATTAAAAATAACCGAGCTGAACGTGATGTGACAATTCTTTGGGTCGTAGCCGAATCGAGACGAATTATACTTCGCAAGAAGGCAGAATTCAATTCAAAAACCACAAGACAAACAAACTGCATAGGATGAATAAGAAAGTGACAAAAGGACAACGAGAAATTTGTGCTTCGCATTGGGTTAGAGTGGCCTCTAAGTTATACAATGTCTTATACTGATTTGAGACGTTGAGCTCTTGTAAACGCGTGTTTCTCAAGCAATCAACTTGGAAAGGTTTTCCACCTCATACCCTACCCTCAGGGAGTTATCGAACCTGTAATCTTCTTTTACAGTTCTGGTTCGCGTCTAGAGCTGAGAAAACGTTGTTGACTGTTTAGCTTGCGAAGCATGCGCAGATGTCATGGAATGTACAACAAGTAATCACGTCGGGGGGTGGGAAGGGAGTTTCATTTGAGGTTTATAGTTCCTACTATAAACAAGGCATATTCTACTTCTTTTTAATTGTAGGTTTCCCATTTTGACGAGTAAAATCGTCTGGTGTTAGTAAGGGTAAACTATCAAGCGGCCGTTAGTGTCTTAAACTAGCTAAAAAGCTGAAGAGAACATGACCCAAATGCCCCCCGGTTTCTCATTCCAGCATGTCGTATTGAATACACATCATAAAGTCTTATTATTGCAATAAATATCTTTGGAAAAACTTTGCCACGTTAATGTAAATAATTGAATTACTGATGTTCAAGGAATTGAAAACGAATTGCTTGTTCAGGCTTTGCAGGCTAGATATTTTACCACACAATCTCTATG
Organism: Nanipora kamurai; assembly: GCA_036872915.1. NCBI lineage: Eukaryota > Metazoa > Cnidaria > Anthozoa > Scleralcyonacea > Helioporidae > Nanipora > Nanipora kamurai. The sequence goes on along the minus strand of JBAHVQ010000236.1, from coordinate 123,188 downwards.
TGAAGTCAAAAACTGTTTTTTGCGGTAACATACGATACAGCGAAAACAAAAAAATTTTGCAGGCTCAATTCCTAAACAAACTCTATCCCTAACCCTGCTCTACAGGGGTCAGCAGATGAGGGCGTCCCTAAGCTGTTCATTTGTGTTTTCAATATTGGGCCATCCATCGCATATTCGAACGAGGTTTAAGCTGTTTGTCGTCTTGATGTATTTGGTTGACTCACCTGACTCTTAGGACATATATTTGCAACATTCGCGAACGAATCATGATCACGATTTATGCTAACAAGCAGTTGAATAATTGCATACGCTAGAGAGATGGGTTGCATGCAATTGAGTCGCAAAAGTCGAAGGTGAGTTAAGGTTTTTCGCACCACCGAGGGAATGGTTTTTTTTATTCTTTAATTTCCCAACGATGAATTTGAGGATGATCCTATGTTGTAATAAGACTTATCTCGTTATTAATTTTTACGCCTCAGCTCCTGCTTGACTAAGCATTTGGGTACGCCAACTAGCTGATGTTCAAATCTTGTATTAATTCATAGCCTCAAACACCGAATAATAAACAGTGCATATGGCATTGACAAAACCGCTTATTCAAATCGTCTTCTAGTGATATAAGTACATAGTTATCGCGATTTTGGTTCTGCTGTGCTAATCAACGCAACCGTTAACTGAAAACCTTAAGTGAAACCAAATTTCAAGCAGACTTCATATGATGTTGAATCGCGCAAACTCTACTTAAAATAATAACCATTACTCATGTACTGCTGTATCTTGAATGTGAGAATGAGCCACCTAATAATGTCTTGGAAGCTCAGACTTCTGCTTCATTTGACATTGTCTTCAGAATAGAATTTTTTTCTAGATTTCTGTATAGAAGATACCTAATTATGCTTATGAAAGTTGATCTTGACTTGTCTTGAAAGTTTCGCCAGCAGATTATAAGAAGGGGAAAAATACCCAAATGTTGAGCGTCATACTTTTTCTTATTACAGTGGGATTAGCTTTGCCTAATTATGTAACTCCATAGGCACACTCCTTCGTGTCGCTATTCGAATAAAATTATTGGACCTAAGAGTTTTCCGAGACCTTCTGCATAACAGAGACCAGCCGTTCTCTAGGCTCACGATCTTTTTTCGAAGGATGAGTCGGTGGAGGCACACCGTAGACCCTTAATTTCCATCGAGCGGAGGTGATGAAAAGAGGTTTATCAGCATACAAGAGAATGAGAGACTGATTGCATCACACAGGTGGGAACTGTTGAAATTTTCTAAAGTATTTTCGTGAGACCGAAATAAAACTAAAGCCAGGTCCTTGCGCGAATGTTATGTGATGATTTTCGAACCGTCGTAAATAAACTAAAACCGCACGGATTTGTAGCGGAAGACGAGCTGAGGTGGTACCGGTCTGCCTTGGTACCGGTCTTAAGCCCTAATCAAACGAAAACCCAAGTTACCGCAAGTTTTAACTTGTTTCTCTTTTGACCGCCAACTTGCAATGACTTGCGTTGGCTTGGGTTAGCTTGCTAACTCGTTAGCTTGTTCAAATTTCACGTAAAATTTGACGTCTTTATACAAGTCATTCTCAAATAGATTACGAAGAGAAAGACTCAAAGAAAAGCTAGGCAAAGTACTCATGAGCTTTTAACTCCTTCCCGGCGGTCTCAGACTTTTATTACTTCACTCTGGCTAACGCCAGACGATTTTAATCGTCAAAGGAAGAGGTACTGCCTGGAAAGGGCTAACTTTGCCGTAATAAGGTGGGAGGTAGAACAAGTGCAGAACTTGGGTGACTTTTGTCACCTTTTGTCACTTGGTTGCATTGCAAGTCGTCACTAGTTAACTTGCGGTAAGTAGCATTCTCATTTGGTAAGGGGCTTAATTAGTTGTGCTTTGATTCCTTGATCAACATTTACAAAAGTTAAGCTAACTTTTTCCTCGATTGTCTATTTAACAACTGTTGGGTTAGTGCAACTTGAGAGATTGTGGGGGTGTTACACCCCCTAAACATCGGAGAAAATACCATGAAAACTTCGGGAAAAGATCGCCAAAATCACGGGGGAAAAAATTTAGGGCAAAAATCGACCGTGTTAGTGTGAAATTCGGGGTAAATTTGGACCGGTAATTGACGCAAATAGATCAAACAATTCGGGCAAATATTTTGACCCAACGTCAATCAAATTCGAGTTGTGCTATAAATTGCTTTGGAAGATCACATCAAACACTACTGAGAGTGTCTGTTGTAATATCGAATCACCTCGATGTATGCTAAAAAAAATGATGGATGCGGAATGTGGACTCTACACATCTCTCAGCGTTTTGTTTTTTTGATCAAACACTCCTGTTTAGACTTATGAGTCATACCAGGTAACCCACTACATACAACAGCAGCTGATTAGAAATTGTGTCGTGACACAAATGTGTGACTCCTTGAATTGCGCATGCACTGAAGTAACCCACTACATATAACAGCAGCTGATTAGAAATTGTGTTGTGACACTGTCACACAAATAATGTGTGACTCCTTGAATTGCGGCGCATGCGCTGAACGTTGCGTGCAGAAGAACGTGGGTTCGCTAACCATAAAAGGTGCTTTTCCACCAGCAGCTCTTAACACCTTTGCAATAATGCTGGCTGCGGGAGGTTGGCGCGATATGGCGGTGTATTCCTTCAAGTGGTCTCGAAAAATGTATCTCCTGCATGAAACGCACTTAGGCTACATGGATGAACGTGACCTAGGCTACAAGGATACAACGCCGTCCGTCGTGAGATCGCGTCAGTAATTTGTTTCCATTATTGCAGCCGCGGAACCGTTTCTGGCGGGGAAAAGATCAACTCAGAAATCATATTTGGCATTTTGATATTTCTATATGTTGAAAAGCTATATCAAAATCGAAAGACGTGCTACGTCGGTGGAAACAATTCGGCTTTGCCTCGCCATCTTGTTTCCAACCCACTCTTTTCATGCCAGTGGTAAAAAAGGGGAAATGCATGATGGGTAAAAGCAGAGATAAGCAGTACAAAGGTACACAAAATATTACGCGAGATGCTGAATAGCATACACGAGTTCAACATTTGACGGATGCGAAATTTTGGGAAGAAACGTGATGTTTTTTGGTTAAATAAAGTCCGGCGTTTACATTTTTTTGCAAAGTGTCTGCTTCACTCAACTTTACACAAAATAACAACGGACTTTGCTAGCAAGCTCAAACTGTGCACATTGTGTTGTTCAATTAAAACATCGGTTAAACAATGTCGAGATAGATTATGACAATTTCTTGTAAACGTAAGTGGGGAGGACCCTAAAAGTATACCTGACGTTTAGATGTCCTGATACGGGCTTTTGGAAATGTCAGACATTGGACAAAACAATTTAAACTCACAAGTATTGAAACAAAAGGCTCATGACAAATATCGCCTTTACATCAACCTAAATTGATGCAAATGGAGTAGTTCATTGTGTAAGCCAATATTGTATCAACTGCGGTGGATGTGACTTTCAAGGTTTGAGCTTTAAAACAGGACTAAGGCTATATCCCATTCCACCGACTGAATGCTTTTTTTGTTCTTCCATTTCCCGTATGACTTCATTCATTGTGAAGACGTGCGACTTAAGTATAACCGGTGTAATTTGGTTCTTTGCAGAACTAAATGCATGACTTCATGACGGCGACTTCAGCTGTTCGTGCTGCATATTTAATATCAAGTTGGCGTTGGATCCCTAGTCGTTTCAGTACGTGGTAAGAACGGTTTTCCACCGCATCGCCTGAAATTGATTCAAGGGTGTATCCAGGTGTTTGCAAAATTAGTGCCATCAAAAAAGTTGGCGTTGGATCCCTAGTCGTCTCAATACGCGGTAAGAACGGTTTTCCACCGCATGGCCTGAAATTAGTTCAAGGGTGTATCCAGGTGTTTGCAAAATTAGTGCCACCACTTGGATCACGTTCCGAATTCACGTGGCTACAAGTAAACACGGCTTTGCGGTTTTACACGTTGCCGATTAGCGAAAATACTTTAATCGGTAAACAAAGCGGGATCGTCATTCAAGGAATATTTGGCATTAACGCTCAGTATCATGAAAATGATATAGGCATTTGGTGTAGGAAATCTTCGAGTGTCAGAATGATATATTTTTGAGACCAGTTGGGTCGACCCTGCCGGGTCGCCGGTTCGATTTTCGCGATTCCCAGCCGGAGTCCTTGAGTTGCAATTTTTCGCAACTGCTCCGGTTGGGTCTCAAAAATATATCATTCTCACACTCGAAGATTTCCTAGACCAAATACCTACATAATTTCAGATTTGGGATCCGTACATTTGTGCACAATATCTCATGAACCAGATGGCTGGTGTATTTTCTAGAAAATTCATCTAGCTCGTAACACCTTTGCAATACCATTGGCTACCTTCGCAAGTTGACATGCAAAATTAGGAACTGGCTTTCTGCAGCTCGCGACTGTTACAATACGTTGCAACTCTACTCACTGTATCCTGTCACAGTAGTTTGTTCAAAGCGTTCAACGCATCGTGCATAAAAACTTCACCTTAAAGACGAATGATCATCTACAGCCAGGGGCCGTCTCCAAACGATCATTTTAACTCTTTCACCGCCACAGTCGACCACAGTCGACCTTTTATTATTTTTCCCTTGCTAAAGCCAGACGATTTTGTTCGTCAAAGGGAGAAAATCTGGCAGTCAAAGGGTTAAAGTGCAAATGTCGCCAAAATAATTTTTTTGTTTGAAGGGTGTTCATAGTAGCTAAGAATGAGCTGCTAACTTTTTTCTGCATTATGCAAATAAGGTATGTCTGATCTGTGGCAAATGTTACCAGACTTTGCAACTAAGCTTTGTGATTATTCCAATCTGATGGGGGCCAGATGTGAGGTAATGAAATGATGCAATGTCTGCTTTATTCAAAGCCGTTTTTCTCCGGCTTTTTCGAATAGTTTGACTGTCGAGATTAGCCTTTGATACAGACTCAATTTTAGTCCTTTGCCTCCTCATTAAATGGAGAAGATGGAGAACAACTTTCTCTGTTGGTTCGTAATTATGAATGAATGAAATTTTATCTAATAAGCCAAAGCAAATCTCACCTGAAGCCCTATTGTTTTAAATAAATTAGGGTAGGATAAGCTGTAGTAAGTAGAAAGGTAGAAAACTAGTTGAGACAAAAAAGACTACGTGCACAGATGAAACTGTACGAAATGTATGAGACTTTATTTAAAAAGATGAAAGTCCAGTTAGCTGAAGCCGCAACTTAATTTAAATGAATTTGAATAAGATAAACTCAAGCACGTACAAGGGTAGTAAATAAGTTAAAATACAAAGGATCTCGTGTACTGATGAAAATGTGCGAAACTAAACAAAGGCTGACAAAGAATTTTGGTAGATATTAGAAAAAAATTAAAACGTATAATAACGATATTTAAATGTATTAAGATCTCTGCGCGAAGGTTTGGTCTAGTAGTTGCCCTTAACTGTCGTTAATTCAAGGAAGCTGCATAAACAAAGGTACCTGCACGACTGTATTCAGGCGTTAGATTATTTTATTTTAGCATGTCTGATAATGCAATTATATATATATATAGCAACTTAAAACTATGATAGTTATGACCTATAGCAGGTGCACCTAAACTTATTCTATTTGCTTTCATTTTGAAGGCGTTTAACATGACTTCTAAAACTCATCAACAATTCATGAGGAAAATTCAAAAGAAATTAAGGTTTAATCAATTTCTGTATACCCCGATACAGAACTGATTAAATAAACATCAGTTCTGTATCACATTTTCAGACACTGATGTATTATTAATCAGTTTAATAACTCGGCTTTGCCTCGTAACTGTATACCCCGATACAGAACGGGGTATACTTATTTTGTAAATAGTACTTATCCAATTCATTAATAATTCATAAAGGAAAAACAAAAGAAAATGAATATTTAATCAATATTGTAAATATGAATACAGCATTGTCCTAATTTACAGGCTCCTTTTCCTTCGGATTTCTAGGCTCAAATGCTTCGTATCCCCAAAATAGTTCGTAAATATACACATTCAGATGCATTCACTGGATTAGCAATTTGCAATATTCGCGTCCGAACTGTATGGGGATTTAGTACGGCTCGCCTTGTAAATCCCCATACAGTTCGGCTGCTCGTATTGTAAATAATACTTGATTTCCGCATATGACCGAACAATAGTCCAAATTCGATTGAATATTGGTTCCTGTATAACAGCTTTTTAATGGGTGGAACATGCTGCTTAATTCTTCCCAAAAATGCTACAATCATGACAAAGTGTTTAGTAATCTCCTTTGTATGGTCTTCCCAACTAAATGATTACCCCAAGTGATTTTTCCAACGATATGTTTGATAAGAATTCACGTTTGAATAGATGGTTTGCACGTGTCATCGTGGCGGCCATGCTAGAGGAGGAACTTTAAAAAAACAATCTCAGTAATTTCTATTGTATGTGGCACCAACATGGCCGCCGTACCATTGTCTTTGAATCTCAAGGGAATGGTCGCAAACCATCAAAAGAATATTCAGAGTGTAGTTGTCAGATATTTGCCTCTATGTATAGTTTTACAGTCATTACTTTCGTTTCTTACTTTGTTGACAATCATATATTGCTAGTGCAGTCAAGCCGATTTAAAATTTTCTGATTTAGTGTAGATAGCACAATTGCGCACCGATTATTTTTTACTTGTGCAAATGATAGAATGATCAGCATAAAGATCAAGGATGAAATGTTCCATTACTAGTGAAAGATCGATATTAACAAAAAATAAAAACAAAAGTGATCCAAAAATAGATTCTGGCTGAATACCATCGTTTAAGGGGTCCACTACCAAAAAAAATTCAATTTTATAACAAATCATTATTTTGTCAAAATTTTTAGATGCTTCCCTAAAATCTTTCTAGATACTACCTGTATCGTTTTGTATCAAAAATCGCTTTCTGTAGCCAAGAAAACCATTCATATTGTCGAGCTGGTATTCAAATTTGGACAAAGAAACACACGCAATAACAATTGTTAATGGATATTACACAATTGCCTAATCCTAGGGAATCATCTTATTAAAATCTTTTAAGATCGTTTTTCTTGCTTTCTGAAAATAGCCCGATTTGGTGATTCCTAGTTACTATGGCAACAATTTTCAAAATAACCTTATATTTTAGTTTAGCAAGCATCACCAACATCTTAGTATAGATGGCTTTTAATTTCACTGAAAGTATATGATTCCTATGGGTATGTTCCCGGTCTTAAACAGAACAAGTTGTGATGGCTATTTAGGTTATTTAGATGGTTGTGATAGTTTAACGTGAGGATTTCCATTTCCTGTTTATTTGACGTACCTTGATGTGAAACTTGCAGGGAACTCCTTTATTTTAACCAGGGGAGCAGGCATTAGGACTGGTACCCAACTCTAGGAAACAACATGGCGGAATGTGCGGTCGATGAGAAGGAAGGCGATTTAGATGAAGAACTACCTGCTGGCTGGGAATCTCGTTTCACGTCTGAGGGACGAATCTATTATATCGAGTAAGGCTAGTATTTTATTTATAAAAACAATACTTGGTATAGTGTGCTTGACTGATAGACTGTACTTGATATAGTGAGTGAAGTTATGAAGTACAGCTATTTTCTTTTCTTAGCCATCTGCGCAGAACCACGCAATGGCACCATCCCAGGACTGGTGCTATCAAGAGTATTACAGGAGGTGAGTGGGTGATATATTAGTGAATTGGGACTGTCTCTGTGTTTATGGTGACCAGATTTTTGAAAGCTAAAACAAATTATAAATATGTTAAAATATGTACAACAAGTTATAAATATGTACTGAACCAGTATATACAAAAATTGACTATTTCATTTTACTTCTAGAGCTTCCTTATGGTTGGTGCCAAGAGCTTGATGAAGATGGCTGTGTATACTTTATTGAGTAAGTAAATATAAAGTTGAAATAAAGAATAAAATGCCCATAATTTGGGTATTCACTAGTATAATTAGTTTTTTCACTGTCCCACACCCTAAGATAATTCTTCAGGATTTATCACAAGCAACATCAGACTATCTCGGTGGTCAAAATAACAAAAATTCGTATTGCTGGTTATTTTTTATTGTGTTAAAAGGATCGATATTCCCCCAACACAACAATAAGCTTCCGTTCAACAAAATTCAAACCTGGCAGGCTGCAGTGTTCAAGATGGTGATCAAACTACAAATGATGCTGGGAAACAATCTATCCTACACTCCAAAGTCTTTTGGATTTTGTAAAAGTGGAATAAATGACACAGATTCTTAGGTCTTAGAGTTAAACATTTATTTACAGTGGAGTCACTTAAATTATTGCTGGTCATTTTCAGATGTTTGTTTCTAGTCAAAATGAAAATATTGCCCATTGTGACTGGTGACTGATCATTATTTCAACCACTGCATCTTGCTCAATACAGAGAAAGAGAGATGTGTGGGAGCATGCAAGATTAAAGTTATGGGATGGGTTGTTCTAAATGTGGACAGCTTATCTGGGGTTTGTTTGTTTAAAGACACAATAGCATAACTGCTCAATAAGTCATAGCGAGTGACCAGTTTTATTGAAGCACTAAACAATTAACTAAGATTTTATTCATTCAGTAGGGACATGCCCACTGGATAGTTGTATAGATAACAATAAGAACTTATCCAATTTCGCATTGATTTTGTGACCTAGCTGGCTTTCTTCCTCCTCGTCAGCCAGTCATTGATGCAAATTTTCTGAATGAGTCACAAACAATTTGAAGTCAGTTGGAATATATCCAGGGGAGCATGTCACCAGACCCTCTTAATTAGTGTGCTTCCCTGGCCCATGCATCACACATTCTCTGGCTATGCCACTGTCCACTGAGGGCCATCCCTCATGCATCCAGTGTTACAATACTACAGGAGGAAAGTAGGGAAAAACCTGCAATGTTTGGTAGAGTCAAACTTGACAACACAACTCTCACCTGCGACCAAGGTAACTTTAATCTGAAAACTACACAGAGCCAGAATCATAGCCCAAGTTCGCAGAGGTGAGAGATATGTGCACTACTACTGTGCCACCCCTACATGACAATTAGAAGCAAAACACTGTTGCAATAGGAAACAATAAATTCACATTTAACTTACACTGCTGAAGTCAACTGAAGAAGTTGACTTGAGCGGGATTTGAACTCAGACCTTCGGGAATCTGGTCCACCGCTCTACCTGTTGAGCTAATGAGTAGAGCAGCGGACAGGTATAACAGGTAGAACGGTGGACTGGATTCCCGAAGGTGCGAGTTCAAATCCTGCTCGAGTCAACTTTCTCAGTTGACTTCAGCAGTGTAGGTTAAATGTGAATTTATCATTTCATGTTACCCTGAGGATGATTCTGAAATTCTGTTGCAAACAGCCAAATATTGGACCTCCCACCAAAAAGTCAGGGCTAGTTGTCCTCCATCCCTCTCTAGTTGTATCTCTGCCTATCACAAAAATATCAAGTGTCTAGTGCTATTAAATTGTTTAACAACCAAACTTAAATCTTATTCACTGTATGGAGAGATGGCCAAAGACAGATCTATTTAGGAGATAAAATTTAAGTTTGGTTGTGCAGTACATGGATAACTCTGTTAACTTGTTTAACAACAAGCAACTTTCTGATGACCAGTGAGACGCTCTAACCATTGAGCTACCGAGACTCACATGGTGAGCTTGGGTGCAGGTTTGTCATATGTACTGCCTAAGCAGAAGTCACAATATGATAATAATGATGGAAATACTAAATGCTGATTTCCTAGACAGGAATTGAACCCACAACCTTTCAATGACTAATGAGAGTGTCTCACCAGTCATCAGAAAGTTGCACATTTGATTCCCTTCTTGGGCTCAGAAATTGTTTTTTGAGGTAGTGAGCTTGACCAACATTTTGCTAGTTGTCTGGTATAAACCAAGCTCCCACATGAACCAAATTTGTGTTCAGCATTCAATATAACTGTTAACTTGTTACAACGTACTTGCAAGGTAAGTGAGGTAAATCTTTGATCAACCGACCTCAGATGAGTATAATCTTCCTTCCTTAATTCTCTTCCCCCCTCAGGATTGAAACCACAAGGTCTATTCCCCACAAATGTATTTAAAAAATGCCCAAGTTTCATTCAGGTCATACACGTATCGCGAATCCCGCAAAAAGCAAGATTTTACCGCAACTTCCTACGCGAATGGGGGTGGTTCTGGCAGGATTTTTGATAGGAGTAATACCTATATACGAGTAAACTCAATCTACAGAGTGTAGAGTATAGGTGTTTTGCAAGCTTGGATATAAACAACGAAAGGCTTGTTCTTCAAACTTTGTGAAAACTCAGAAAAGTTGCGAGCTCCCCAACGGGAATCGAACCCGCGTCTCCCGATTGCCGGTACGGTTGTCTTACCACTGGACCATGAGGGCTCG
>JBAHVQ010000236.1:53928-81088 GCA_036872915.1 Nanipora kamurai | reverse complement strand
GGTACGATTGCGACTGTTGCTGGTCCAGATCTTACGCACTCTTTCCCACTGTACTATTGAAGGGCGGCTGTAAGAGATGGGATGTCATGTGATTAGACTTTGTGACTAGAGTGCATATTTACGGGCGTAACTTTTTAAAAATCTTCATCTACCGAAATGTTTCGTAACTAACGCTCAAGCCAAAGTTACACAGCCCCTTCAGGGGACATAACCTCGCGGCAGTTGCTCAAGCTACTCACACCTCAAAGTTCCGGCTAGAATTGCGGAAAGACACAATCACCGAACACTCCATATATTTTTAGCTCGAAACCAGGGATTTTTAAACTTAAGAGAATACACGAATTCTTTTCAAAAGCTTGTTTGCAATGTTAATCAGACCAATTGATTTTTGTTCTCTCGAGAAATTCGACATTTTCATGAAAAGGAAAAAAGCGCAAAGTATTCTGGTGGTCGTATTCAATTAACGTGATGACGGAAACCGGCAATAAGCTGGACATTTTTATGGTGTACTGGGCTGAGCTTGATAGTATTTCAGCAGAATTATTCAACGATGCAAAAGAAGAGATAATGCGTAGTATGAAGTCCCAAGAATAAGTAAAGGTCTGCCAAAACTGAGAAACGTTTTGAGGTAGATCACCCCCGAAGGAACACTCATCCAAGGGAGGTGTCATGACCCAAATTTTTCTCCGCCGGTCGAAACTGAATCCTCCTACGTGCTTCAATCAGCCAAGAAAACCCCCATTGTAAAATAGTCTGAGAAGACTACACACTAACTTCCAAACATGCGTGAGGCCGGCGTGGGGGAAACGACCTAACAGTGAGCTCTGTGTATAACTGGAGAGATATCTTTCGGCCGTCAGGGGAAGCCAAACGCGGACGCGATTTTTGCACGTCACTTTCAGTCCCCTAGGCGGTTTTAGGCTCTGAGACCGCGTAGGGGCCTAGGACCAAAAGGATCTCTATGGATGGATAGGGTAGGATATAACAATCTTTGTTTCCCAATTGTTTCACTTTAAAGTTAGGAAATCTCTGCCTAATAATAAATTCGATATTTTCTCAGACAAATGCATTTTCTCCTTTTTAAAAGAGCGCGCAAAAAGCCACTGAAAGTGACACTGGAATTTTTTCGTGGAAATCTCGTTCATCATCATCTATCTCGAAATTTGGCTCCTTTGCCCAACTATTATATAACAAGACAACGTCATTAGTTTCGCCACGTTTTATTGCCATCGACAGCATACTCTGATCAACACTTGTTTTACGTCTGAACACGAAACAATTTTGCCCGGTTAAGCAGCCAGATGGTTAAAGATTCCGTATGATTCGCAGAACTTACTTATCTCTTCGATTGGCCATGTGTAATCAGTCTTTGCTTTATTCTGTAAATAGAAATCAGTTTCATAATATTAACGAGGTAGTTTACGACCTGAAACATACCGATGTTTCCATAGAATTTTGACGTATCAACGTCGCTCAATCGGCCCCGTCCTATTCACAGACCCTTCAATCGAAACTGGTGTAAACGATTAAACCAAACTGCATGGACGTATGGATCTTTTGTTTCGAGAAAAAGTGGGTTTATTTAAAGGGACCGATTTCTTGGAAGAATTTCTCACCAGACTGAAATGCCAATAGAGCTAATCTACCGTGACATTGGGCAAATATTGTTTTTCGCTGTTCTTTGGTACTTTGATAAAATCGCTTATTTTCTACTCTTTTAATCGAGACACAGTTTTATTGCATTTCTTAGTTTGCGTTTTGAAATCATCTCAGTGGGTGACAGGAGTCGATACCGTAAACCTCACAAGGGCTTCCGTTGGCAACAGTGCCATTTAATAGGGAGCTTGAGCAATCGGCGTTTTTGAGTCAAGGACTGCAACCGGAAGATTTGAATAACACGTGTATTTGAATTATGGGCAGCGTATTCTTTCAATGGAATTATTCATCCAGTCAAAGACGGTGAATTCCTAGACAGATCACAGCAACTCGAACCAGTGAATTAGCTTTGAACGTCACTTACGTAACCTCAAAATTCCAAGACAGTCTGAGAATAGCATGTCTAATCAACGAATTAGCGGTGAAAGTAACTGGTGATGTTGACGTTCTCGCGGTAGATGACTCCTGTTGAACGTGGAAACGCTGTCGGTGACGTCTGTGTACAACGAAAACGGCGTTTTCAATGTTCAGCGACGCCTGTGAGATTTGAAATTATTCATACTCTTTGTTTTGCATGAAGAATTCTATTGATAGAAAGCGCCGTCCGTGAACCTAATTACTCTGCAGGGATTACCTGGCTGAAATATATGAACGTACGATGTCTGACCGCACTCCAACTATTTCGATATGTGACACAGTTTCGTTACAGAATAGTACATGGATTAAGAATACGCTCTATCTGTTCTCCTCTTAAAGCCCTTTTCAAAGGAAAACGCAAGTTACTGCAAGTGTACTAGCGACGACTTGCGATACCAACAATTAAACGGTGGCTACACTTCTGCCAGTTCCCATTTTATTACGGCAAAACTATGAGTGTAAAAAGTACATCAGTACCTTGCCGTATTTTTCTCTGAGTCTTTCTCTTCATTGTCTGTTTGAGAATGGATCTTAAAGACGTAGAATTTCAGTGAAATTTGAACAAGTTGAAATTGGTCGCAAGTCATTGCAACCTGGAGATCAACCGAGGCACAAGCTAAATCTTGCGATGACTGGCATTCTCGTTTGATTTGGGCTTGTGATTAACTATGGTTGCATGTTTGTGGTAACTGTCTGGTGAAATTAACACAGTACATAAACTACGTTACGTAGTACACAAACGGAGCTACGTTCTGCCTGGAATTGTGGTCAAGTACAAAACTTCATTACTAGGCTTGCCTACAAGGTTCTCGAAAACAGTAGTTAACCAAAACGTGTGAACAGTTCAACATACTATTCGTGGCAGACCGACTGCATTTCCACACTTTTATTACTGTATTTTTAGTCGGCCATGCCCTTTGTTGTAGCTTCATGATCTTTTCATATCGGTTTGAACACTATCTAAAGTAAGCGTGGCAGTACCACTCATTTTGTTGTTTCAAGTATCGGAAACGCTAACTGGTTTCGCTTTCGAAATTTGTTTCCCCCATTACGGAAATGGATTTCTAAAGCAGAAGTCACTTAAGTTGAATTCTAACTTGGCATTACGTACCTTTACGCATCTAATAATGTTTCAACGATTAAACCTTGTCAGAGGAATTGATTTACTCTGAAAAAGGAATTGATTTACTCTGCTTTTGTTTACTTCCAAAAGCTCCAGGTGTGCACGGGAGTCCTTTGGTAATAAGAACCTCCTTTTTCCTGGTATTCAGCCACCCGTGCTTAGAAATCACGTGACCACAGTTCTGCGTGTTGATGTTAACTCAGTGGAGGTACGAAGATCTTCCCAGAATTCATTGCGTTTCATAGTATATTATCAATTCCCTGCGCGTAAGGTTTCACTGGTTTAACAACCTTCAGGAAGTAAGCATGTGTCCAACATGTCGGATATTCCGGCTAAATTCATGGTACGAATTTATCCGTTTTAAGATTGGAGATAATGGGAAAGGCTTTTCTGCACTCAGTTGATGTCGTTGCATCAGAAATTTGACTCGAATCTTTTGAGTTAAGATTGATCTAGGGTCGGGGTTGGAGTTAGGATGAAGGTTAGCGGTTACGGTTAGGGTCAGGGAGAGTTTGGATTTGGATCAGAATTAAAACATGACGTCACTACATAAACTGAATTCAGAATAGCTTCACCTGTTTTAGATTCACATGAATTTCTTCATATTTGAGTTTCAAAGCAGCGTTCAGACGTTATTTTGGCTGGTATGTCGCGAAATACGTATTATTCTAAACAGACTCAATGGTCGACGTATTGCTCTGCAGTGAATTTATCTTACGAAGTGGAAGCTTTTGTTAAGGCACTGCCAGGAAAGTTAATCATATGCCTCCGTTTTCAAACACAAGTGCTTTTCTTAATCGGTCCGCTAATAAAAATAAACCATACCTCCGAAGTGGAGTAAAATTAACCTTGTCTTGGGTTATGATTTTAAGAATATCACGGATTTGGTGAAAAATTAGTTGCAGAACAGAATGGGATAATATGGACAGGTATGTCATGAGACACGGTACATTCAAGTCACAGTTGTAAAGCATGTGGAACTCCAACCTACCTCACATGCAAATTAATCGAAATTTAAACTCTGTTCAGACGAAACCATCATAGTAACATTTGATAATTCTCTGTAATTTTTCATTTTGTTTTATTTTATCTTTTCTTTACAAATACCCCACTCACAATATGCGAGTATATACCTTAGCTCATCAGTAACGGATTAACGACGCGGCAATTGTGTTATACGTCGCAAGTCCCGCCTTTAAGGCGCTCGCGCTTAAAAAAATATGAGTTTTTCTCTTCTGAACCAGCAAGTACACGCAAACTCCTTCGATCGATGAAAAATTAACGAAAAACTTAAATTTCAACGCCATTCCTTGCAGTGAAAACGCAGATAGAATCCATATCCCTGATTGATTCATATCCTTGAAAAATCAACAGAGTACAAGAACATGGGCCAACCAAAGCAGCTACAAAGTTGTAGTAAAAATGCCTCAGTTTGACCATCTTCGTGGGCTTAATCTAGTACCCTTTTTTTGACGAGCTGCCGCTAGATGACTTAAAGTAAAAATCAATTCCTCTGCGCTGTCCCCTTTGATTTCTCGCCGCACCTTTTACTTTGCATGCGTGCCGCCCCCATTCTCCTTGGACGACTACTGGTCGAGGGTAGTTTCCGCCAAGAGTTACATCAGCATGTTTTAGCTCGGCAGCAGAAAGCATCCAAGGTGTATGGATCTTGGCTCCTTTAAGACTAGACAATTCTGGAACCCAAAGCCGGACAAACTCCCCATTTGGATCATAATCAAGCGCCTGCTTGATCATATTAAACTTGCGGTTTTCGCGCGGGTCGTTGCCGATACCTGCGGAATAATTCCAGTTACCGTAGTTACTGGATACGTCGTGATCTAACAAGAGAGATTCAAACCACTCGGCTCCGAGACGCCAGTCTATACCAAGATCTTTAACCAAGAAGCTTGCAACATTTTGACGTCCACGGTTTGACATCCAACCTGTGTGGAGTAGCTCTCTCATGTTGGCGTCAACGAATGGCACTCCGGTCTGGCCAAAGCGCCACTGATCGAAGACAGGCATGTCTTGCCTCCATGGCAACCCTTCCTTCTTCATGATACCCGACAAATAGAAGACACGATCACCATACTTGAGACAGACAAACTTGAAGTAGTCACGCCACATCAGCTCAAAGACGACCCAGTAAGTTGACTGGTTGGCTCTTCGTTCAGTTTCGTAGTTTCTGATGCAATCGTAAACTTTACGAGGTGATAAAGCACCTACCGCGAGCCAAGGACTAAACTTTGTTGAGTATTCAGATCCAAGAAGCCCATTACGAGTCTCTTTGTACGTAGCGACATGGTCTGTGCCCCACAGATAATGATCAAGCCTATCCAGAGCAGCGGTTTCTCCTCCGGAAAACGGAAACGCAGTTCTTGTATCTGTTGCAGTTCTTTCGTCTTTTGCAAATTCCTCTAAAGGTGGAATTACGCCAATGCAATCATTTGATACAAAACCTGGCAGGGATTTTAACCTGTCCGGCAGCTGAGTTAACGGTCGCACTGTACAGCTTGCTTCAACACTTTTTCGGAATCCTGTGTAAGTGTCTGGCAAAGATTGTATTGAGGGAAACGGTAAATCCTCCAAATGATACAGCGTCAAGCCCCAGAACGTCTTGACAAAAACGTTTTGTTCTTTGCAGAGCTGCAGCAACTCGGCCTCAACGTCCTTCTCCTCCTTGGTTATCTCTCTCTGGTATACGAGTGCAATCTTTCCTTTGCCGCCGTCGTTCTCTTCTTTGCACAATCGGATCATATCAGAAAGAACTTCTTTGGTTGTTTGGCCACTGCGAACGACCAGGTCACTTCCACGTTTCCTCAACGATTCTCTCAAATCTGTAACGCTCTCGAGAATAAACTTGGTGCGGTGAACTCCCGTCTTCGCAAATTTGAAGTGCCAAGTCAAAGCATCGCGGCCAAAAATACGACAGTCCAAACAAAGCAGAGGAATCACGAAGTCTGCATTTTGCTGAGCCCACTTCAGACACTCGTTATCATGGATTCGCAGGTCGTTTCGCATGAGGTAAATCACTATCGATTTTCCAGGTTTGGTTGCCATAGCCGATCTTACCTGCGAACGATCAAATGATACTGAGCTTGTCAAATGCCACAAAACAAATCAGTAATGAAAAAATACATGTTTGTGAAAGTTGATCTTCCAGGTAGGTGTAGTCTTGACAATAAATGTTGGTGGAAGTAACTGACGTTCTGACGGCCTCTGCAGTCTTTTGTCTGTGACAGTGACCGCCGCTGAGGCCGTCGAAACGTTAGTCACTTCCACCAACAGTCTTTCTCAAGACTACACTAACTCGGACCACCCTTTTCAAACATCTAACGATCGATTCTCCCAGGTTAAAACACTTCGCTGTAAAAACGTGATGTATTTTACACTGACCTCAACTTAACACTAACTCACAACAGACCTGACACGCGTCGCTATAACAATAGCCCCACATTTCGGCACCGTTCACAGTGGAAGCGCCAGTTCGTATAAACGGTACAAAATATGAAATAATGCGTTGTTACTTTTCGGGTGTTACGAGTAAAATGTGAATGGGTATTTACGAGTAATAACCAAGTAGATTACGGCACAGACGAAGAGACGATTACAAGGACGTGGCATATGGTCAGGCTGGCTGGTCTGCACCACTTTTCGGCAGGTTCACCAAGTGGAGGTAGCCTGGGGACCTTCCAAACCCAACATCAACATCATCATCACCATCGTCACCATAATCATCATCATCAACGTCATAATCATTTTCATCATTGCAATATTTTGTCATCCTAATCATTATAATAATTTTTCCCTCGTATCTCATCCATAAACAAAGTTAGAGTATAAATACAGCACCCATTTAACACAGGGAACCATTTATACTAAGAAGCTAGTGTATGTAGTATACTGCTAGACTTCGATAGTAATTAATAGTTTGCAGTAATGATAAATATATACAAAAATACACGTGTAATGCGTTGGTCAATGTTTAGCCCCAGGGGAGGGGGGCCGCGCATACCACGGGGATTTGACGTATTGTACTTCCTCGCGGGTGGGGAATAATAAGAAAGTTGACATTTTGTCAACCCCTGAGGGTCGGGAAATTTGACAAAATCGCGTATGAAGAACCTGGAATCTAGCTATATGTTTAAATCTATTCTATAAATATTGCAAAATCCTCCCTAGGTTAGGGGATTTGAAATGAGAGATTGTCCCCTGGGTAGGGAAATTGACATGAAAAAAGGGTAAAATGTCAAAAGCCCCTGGGTAAGCCCGGCCCCCCTACCCTGGGGCTAAACATTGACAAGCGCATAAGAGTAGGGCATGTCTCGTAGTCCTTTACCAAAGACTTGTCATCCAAGAGGTCTTTCTAGATATTTTGCTTTCCCCAAATATAAAATAAAGCAAATTCTTTTCATTTATGGGCTGGATTAAAATCAGCCAAACAAAAACATCACATAGGCTTTTCTACTAACGAAAATGTACGACATTTTACGATCGATTACGTAACATAGTTGCGACGTTACATGTGTGCAAGTCTCAAATCAAAATAAATTTAACCGGCAATTCTTCAGACGAAGCAACAGTGATTCCATTCATAATTTTGCAATCACCGTTTGGAGCTTCCATTGTAAATACTGCATGCTTTTAAAATGACTTTCCATTTAGGAGTAATGTTTTCCAGAACACCGAAACCTATTGACAGATTTCTAATGATTAGATCGAGTTGTTACTAAAAACCCATTGACTAAATTCACTAGCTCAATTTCAACTGCCTTATTTCCTGTAAATCTAGTCTTACCTGTAATTTGTAGATCCCTATTAATGATCGGAATAAGCAACGTTTTCCTCCAGAGAAATCTGTGGCGACTGAAGAGAAAAGAATACGTGTAACAAACATAAACAAAGTCTGCAACAAAGCTAGTTTTCTTTCGAACTTTGGTGCGGAGCATACCGCTGATCATTAGGGTCGTATCGCGGATTCTAGCCTCTCTCTAACCACTTTCACGTGTGTTCGAAATTTTCTACAGAGGTTCTATGTAAATACTATCCGAATAAGGATGAGGAGAAAACCTCTGTCTCTCTCCCACTCAAAGTTTGCGTAAGTGTATCACGATGCCAGGAACAGAAGAAATGTCACCGTCAAAAAGACAGAAAAGGTATTGTCATGCCAAAGACAAGTGAATTTTAAATGTTTCCATCTTTCTTGTTCTACTAATACAATGCTATCATTTCGTCTTATTTCAAATTTTTTTTAATATATTAAATTTACCTACGTCTAGTTAACATAGTGGATCATCAGTAATTTCCTGACAATTTTTTTTATGCAAATAGACAGTCAGATATTGATTTTTTTTTTCAGAAAAGTGAGTGAGATGAACATTGATGAATTCATGTCTCATGGATTTGATTCTGACGTTTCCACTGGTGAAGAGGACGGTATTATAGACGACGTCAATCCAGAAAACAATAAAACAAAAAGCCGTAGGTACTGAAGTCATACAAAGTAGAATTACTGTAATAATGTAAGCAATCTACAATAAGCAAACTCAATGCTCTCCCTGGGCTGGGAAGTTTGTAAATCTTCAAAGCAAGGTATGCTTTGATAATTTATCTTGGTTAAGTGCAGTTTAGTGAACCCCTGTATTGATTAGGTAATCACTGGCTGTATATTCTACGTAACCCTAACCATAAACTTGATCCTAATCTGGTCAGTGGTTTGCAGGGTCCACTATTTGAACTGCACTCTAGCCATTTAGTTTGTATGGTAAACTGAACTATCAAAGCATATCTTGTAAAACTGTAATGCTTTAGTTATCTTACCAGTTTTATGGCCTGTGTTCCTGTACCCATTCTCACAATTACAAGCTGGATTGATGATGAACTTCTACAAGTCCTTTGCTCAAAAAAAGTGCCAAGCATCATCTGTTGTGCCATCATCTGATTGGTTCAGATAATTTGCCACTACAGTAGGAAGTCACTTATCCGAACGCATTGGGACCGAAGGGTGTTCAGATAATCGAAATGTTCGGATAATTGAAGTTTTGACTAACAGCATTGGCAATACATGTTTGCAAACATAAATAATGTATTTAACACAATACATGTATACATGTATCAGGTGGGCTATAACTCGTTTTCTTTTTCGTAGAGTAGACACACTAACACGTACAGTAGCCATATATGCTGATGCTACAGACACGAGGTGATTGTGCAATAATGGGCAGGGCATTAATTAATTGGGTGCAATTTCGGTCCAGCAGGCATTCGGTTAATTGACGTGTTCAGTTAAGTGAAGTTCAGATAAGCAGCGTTTTACTGTATTTTTAATTGCTTCAAAGTGCAGTGAGAAAACCAACCCAAGGATTCCAACTGGTATAATTGGGTGTAACCGAGCCTTTTTTGGAATGCCCATTTATCCTCTCAAAGCATCAGAGAGGCTATATGATGTGACCAAAGAGACCAAATAATAAAAGGGGCCATTTTGATGTGGTTTGCTAAGAAATGGGTAAAGAAGTGAAATAGCCTGGTAAAGTTGTTGTTTACTCTGCAAAAGAGGTAGTTTGGGGGAAGCTCAATCAAAAATGGATGAATGAAACTCTTACCTCAAGATAAACCATTGGTCAGAATAATCTTGGCATCATGATCATCATCATAATGATTATGTTTGTGCACTTTGTCATTGCTTCACCCTCTCTCATTGACCATTGGCTGACAGTTCCTACAAGCAACAATAAGGCACTTACCATTTTTGATTTTTCTAATGTTCTTATAGTGACTCCTCCAGATCTAAAACCTTAAAACACAAGGACCAGTTATCAAAATTGAAATCAAAAGACCCAGAATTTTACAAGTTCCTTCAAGAAAATGATGAAGAATTATTGGAATTCAATGATTCAGAAACTGATGATGAGTTACAAACAGATGCAAGTGACAATGATGAACCTGAAGATCCAGAGAAATTGGAGTCACTGTTAGATCAAGGGGAGGTACAGTTTTTTTATGCTGAGATGTAAGGAATATTTCTCACAACTTTGATTATATGAATGGCAATGTGAATATCAAATTGTTTTTCATCAGGTTGCAGATAAAATGAAAGAAGAAGTATCAGAAGAGGATAATGGTGAAGGGAAGAAGAAAGTAAAGGAAGCAAAACTTGTCACTCTAGCCATGATAAAATCTTGGACTAAGGGACTGCAAGTAGGTCTATATTGATAGTAAATTGAAGGAGGGGAGAGATACACTATCTCAACAAAGATATCAGTGCCCAGTAAAACACAAAACTAAAAAATAAGAGGAGATAAAAAGGAATGTACTTATTTAACTTGAACTTAGGTTGGTATGAAGTGAGGAAACATCAGACTACATGTAAATTGATTACAGGCACGGATCTGGAGGGGGGCATAAGGGGTGTATGCCCCTGTTTTGTGGATACATGCCAGTTTGCATACTCTATATGCAGACGGTTTTTTGTTATGATAATGGGAATAGTTACCTGACCTCAGTTACTAAAACACCTTTTTTTGCAATCACAACTGGGAAACTACTCCCAAAATGCTAGAAATAGCATTTCAGATACCATGGAATTCAAGATTTCCCAGGGGAGCATGATGGCCCTGGACTCCCTAGAAATTTCTTGCACCCTTAGTGCTTATTTTCACCCCCTGTTTCTAAAATCATGGATCTGCCCCTGGATTAGCCTGTCCATTCCCAAGAAAGGCCAAAAATTACTCTTTCATTTTGGCTTTCTCACACCAGACAAATTTATTCATCAAATGGAGTGCCCACAGTACACCAGTACAGTGGATTAACATTACTGTCTTCTTAACCTATTGGTTTAAATATCATGCTGTACTTTTTTATTATGGCTTTTAATTGTGTGTTATGCTCAGCATCGATATTTATGTGGTTAAAACATCATTAAAATGATGTTTTGTCAGAGAATGGTTTTCCCTGTTTCCCATGGTATAAATGTGGAAGAAACAGGCTTCATTAGGTTGTCTATTATGTATTTTATCAGAGAAACTCACTTGCCACCTTGAAGCAAACTGTTCAAGCATTCAGCTGTGCTGTACAAGACACATTGACTGGAAATGAGGATGTGGATGAGAAAAAAGTTCCAAAATACAGAATAGAAGGCAGTGAGGGTATGTGTAAAATCAAGCTGGGTCATTTTTAACAGCACTACCTCATGAGGACAAATGCCAAGTGAACCCAATAATTGGATTTCCCCCCAGTCACAATATTTCTGCTCCAGAAAAAATTTGCCATTTTCTATTTCTATGTTTCGAGGTGATGGACAAATTTTCTTAAGAGATGAAATTGCTGATTGTAGAGTTGTAAATTTATTTTACAAATAATTGCTGACTTTCGTGAACTTCACTGATGTTTCGTAGGATCTAAAAATTCCCCATACCCATGCAGTCCCGCAACTTGTGCCTGACTTGCTCAGGTGGACACCTTTGGGGCCCACATCACTATTGTTCTACTGATCCCGTCTACTGGGCTCAGAAATGGTTTTTCTGAGAAAACGAGCTTAATGAATGTTCACCAGTCATCTGATTGTTCTACTGTTGGTGGAAAAATGCTTATATACAAACAAAAGTATTTCATCGATTATCTGCTCTGTTGAACGTAAAAATTTTGCCGTTGTCCGTCAACATGCCCGTTTTGGCATCACACCAGAACGTAGAATTCCTGAATAATTTTTGCTTTTGCCCTCCCCCCGTGAAAATTCCTCAGAATAGGAAATTTCTCTTGAAACATCAGTAGTTGCTTTTCTACGTTTTAGCAAATTCCTAAACCTTTTGTATATTTTGATATTTGTTTTATCTTCCGACATACCAATTGCCAATAAGAAAAGGTAAGGCAAATATCAAATTACTTAAAATTAAAAACTTAAAATTAACTTGGTACGTTGGAAATTTCACCTGGTTGCCATGAACTTGTTGTTTTATCTTGTTCAAGATATTTTTGAATATATGTATATCATTTGATGTAATTTGATATTTGTCTTATCTTTTCTTATTGGCAATCTAACCATGGTCCGAAAAGAAATATTAAAATTAACTTTAAAGCTTTTAAAACGAGAACGCAAGTCGCAGCTAGTTTTAGCTTGTGCCTTGTTTGACCACCAACCTGTGATGACTTGGGTTGGCTTGGTTTAATATGCAAATAACTCGAGCGTATTCCAATCTCACCTTAAATTTGACTTGTTTAATTTGACCATTTTCCGACCATTCTCAAACAGATTATGAAGAGAAAACCTCAAAGGAAAACAGGGCAAGCTACTGATGAACTTTCTACACCCATAATTTTGCCGTAATGACATGGGAGCTAGCAGAAGTGCAGAATTTGCGGTAACTTCGGCAACTTGTGCCACCGTTTGACCGATGGTATCGCAAATCATCACAACTTAACTTGCATTAACTCGCGTTCTCGGTTCACAAGTAGATCAAAATTGAGATGTTGTGTTGGTTAGTTAATTGTAAAGATAATAAACGAAAGGCTCGTTCTTCAAGCTTTGGGAAAACTCAGGAAAGTTGTGAGCTCCCCAACGGGAATCGAACCCGCGTCTCCCGATTGCCGGTACGGTTGTCTGACCACTAGACCATGAGGGCTCGACGACAAATCTGATGTAAATTGAGACCTGGGTCCTTTTGTGACATGCTGCTTTCATAGTTGAAAGCTGAGACATGCCTGTAAGTGGTAAGACAACCGTACCGGCAATCGGGAGACGCGGGTTCGATTCCCGTTGGGGAGCTCACAACGTTTCTGAGTTTTCACAAAGCTTGCAAAACACCAACACTCTACGCTCTATAGATTGAGTTTGCCCATATATGTAAAGATAATTTTACTTTTTCTTATTTTTTAACAAAAATTACAATAGCTTTCAATTCCCTAATCCAAACTTGCCTGAAAAATGTCCTTGGAGTTTTTCAAAAGCACCTTGGCATAGATCCGTCGAAACCTACAAAGAAAAGGTATGAATTAGTTCATAAGAGTGAAATGGTAAAATCCGCGCATTACCTTTCTGCTGTGAAAGTGATTTTTCACTTTGTGAATTTGATAATACATACGTTGTACAGCTTTTTATACGTTGTTACAGCGGCAATAAAAAAACAAACAGCTATCGCAGAAGACTGCTATTAAATGGCCACGTTTGTGGCCCTTTGATCTGAGTATTTGATCAGTAATTCAAAAAGAGACCAGTCCGATGAGTGCTATCGCATACGTCAAAATAAAGTAGGCCATCGTTGTTCAAACCTATGGAAAACTTGCACATATTCGCATATAGCCATGGAACGTCAAAAGAAAGGTAATATGTTGGTAAATGTAACCAGCTTATAGTCAAAGGTCTATGTTAAGTATACTGTATTATGGTATCGTGAATCTAAACAGCACTGCTTCTCGTAGGTTATCGTTACCATCTTCCTTGAAGAAGTGGTCTCACATCAAAGGAATAGTCAAGCTTTATCTAAACAGTGTCCTACAGGTACGTATATTAAAAAGAACAGGCGAGCATTTTTTCAGCTTTTCGAAAGTCAAACAACTCGCCAAGTATTTGAATCATTATATCCAAACACACAAAAACCCATCAGGTATTTTTTCAAAATTGTTAAATATTCTGTTTTCTCTTTCTAATCGAGCATGTTATAGCTTACGAAGTAATATTTAAGTCCTAATACTACCCAAGCCTACTACAAATGTGCTAAAAAGAACAATAAGCTGTAGAGGTGATAGGATCGGCAATGATCTTCCACCAGGTGAAAGAATGTAAATACATATCGCTTGAATTTTCAGTTTGCAGTTTGATACTGCAAACTGAAAATTCAACCCGCAACCTTCTGAAATGCTAGCCAGACGCTCTAACCATTGAGGCACTGGAACTCAGATGGCAGAGCAAGGTTACTTTCGGTATTTAAACCTGGGACGAGCCAGTCGGCTACGACCTGCTGGACTGCAAGCCGTTAGATGTCGGTAATCTTCAGTTTGATGTTAATTTGAAGGTTGCGGGTTCTAGTCCCGTCTGGAGCTCAGAGTTTTTCTGAGTCCATGGCGTTCCACAGTTTGATCAGCAAAAATTTCCTAAGACTTTACCTATCGCTTGTTTTTTAGGTGTGATATACCTTAGTATTATTATATATTTATCTGTAAGTTTTGTTAGACCAATATTGTATGTAGTAACTCATACGTATAGAGTTTTAAATAGGTTAATTGTATGTTTTAAATAGGTGTGTACACGGCAGAATCACAAAGCCGGAATCGAACTATAGTTCCCAAGTATAAAGATTCGTGCACTACCACTGTGCCACCAACTCCCCTGACTTAATTATTACTCCTAGTAAACACTTACTTCAACTGCATATCCATCTTCGTGCACTTAAGTTGGATAATAACTCGCCTCTAATCCCTGTAGATTCCATAGCTCAGCAGGTGGGGCGGTTTACTAGATTGCCGAAGGTGCGAGTTCAAATCCCACTTGAGTCAACTTTTCAGTTGACTTCAGTGGTGTAGGATAATTGTGAATTTATCGTTTCATGAATACCTACTTGTTGTTCATACTTTTTAGATCCTCCGTAAACTCGCCAATCCCACGATGCTGTGCGTTGTTTTACGTCACACTCACTTACTTTGTCCGTATTATGCATCGTTCCCAAAAATAACCAAGGCTTTTATAAAGGTTTGTAAGGATATAAACTCACTTTATCGCCTAAGAAATCATCACTCTTACGTTTGTTTCAATATTTCTTATCTAGAGAATGGTCCGCATGTGGTCCAGTGGAGAGGAGCATGTCAGGGTGATGGCATTTGTCGGACTGACCAAACTTTTACGTATCATTCCGCCTGCACTCGTGGATTTTGCTGTTAAGGTACGATGATTTTGCCTTTGCGTGAGTATTGAGTTGGTATGTGTGGATATTTGACCCTCGCTAACATTTTATAAGGGCATATTCATGATGCCTGTGACCTCATTTATGGTGCATAAAGACCCGTGAGTTTTCATTCAAACATTCGAGTGAGTCGGCTTTTAGTCGCTTTAAGTCATTGCAATGTACGAAAGAAAAACTTTATCGACAGAAAATGGAACTTGGACAGATAAGTCTCGGTGTGATCATATAATTTTTTTCTGAAGCTTAACCACTTGCTTTAGGATAATTTGCATTTACGTCTTACATTTATTGACCTACAGTAAAGTACGATAATGGATATTCAGGATATGCATTACAAGAACACGAAAAACAATTTTAAAATAGCCGGCGAGTTTGAGAGTTGTCAAGGAGTCCTTCCCGTTGATTCCTTCTCGACGAAACGTTGTCGAGTGTTAAAATTCATCCTGGATTGGCCCCTGAATTCGGTAATTCAATCGTGGAAATCCAATCAATAATATTAAAGTAGAACGGCATTGTTGAACAGCGTGCGCAAAGCCAAAACGGTAAGGAAGCTGCCGAAACCTGAACTAGAATATACGAAATTTTCTACTTTGAACTTTGAAATAATGAAAATTGCCCCCCTCAGAAAAAGCAGACTATGACATAACCCGGTTAAAAGCATCAGAAACCTTGCTCTTTTATTAAATTGTAATCGAGGTTAACTTTCCTCAGTCGTTTAATTTGCTTGGTGTTGTTATTTATCATCATGTCAAAATCTTGGTCTTCTTGCCTTCTAGCAACTCTACACGAATTTTGTGAAAAACTGTAAGTTCACGTCAGCAAGCACACTGCCCTCGATCGTGTTTATGCAGAATTCATTGGTTGAGGTATTCAGCTATGATCCGACTACGACTTATCAACAAGGCTTCGTTTATATTAGACAGTTGGCCATTCATCTCAGAAATGCACTCGTCCAAAGAAAGAAGGTATGAAAAGTTAAGCAGTTTTCCTCCGGGAAACGTTTTACTACCGAATGGAAAGGAAATGTGTTGTTATTTGTCTTTTTACTTTGCGCTGAAAATAACACACGTCGAGGTTTTGCTGAACGTCAATAATTTAAGAAATTGGGCTTAGAAAAAGCTGTATGTTTCGAGAGTTTCGCTTGCGTATTTTGATCTTTTAATTAACTTTTCTGTATTAATGACAGCAGTTTGTGGTTGTAAACAAAGTACGCAAGTAACTAATATTTAATACTTCGATATTCTTTATACGCGGTAGCCTATTCATTGTAAAAATAACTAGCGGTTTCCAAGCGACTATGGTACACTTCCACGTCAATAAAAATACCTATTTACAATAGCAAAATTATATTTAAACATTTTAAACTATACTAAACTAACTACATACAATATTTAGAAAAGAAAATCTATTCGTTACTTACATATTGATTGTAGAAATGTCGTTAAGACAACGAGTCTGATGTATTCAGGTAATTTTAAGCTATTTCGTCAAAAAGTTCGCTCCATGATATTGCGGCTCTATAAGAGCAGTTCTTTTTTAAGGAAATTCGTATTTGGTTTCGTCGGTATGAGTTTGACATTAGTGCTTCGTAAACTGTAAGTTTCATTTGAACAATACAATCTTCTATTACATCTTGAATAAAAATTTTGCAGTGCGAAACTTACAAATTACCTTCAACCCAAACCAAGTTTAACCTTTTTTCAGGACTCGTTCCAGTCTGTCTACAACTGGCAGTTCATTCACTGCCTTCGTTTGTGGAGTCGTGTGTTAAGTGAAGTACCGAATAATGACACTTTGGAACCGTTAATATATCCTTTGGTTCAAGTCACTGTGGGTGTTATCAGGTTAACAATCTATTTTAAGATTTATTTCAATCAACGTGGATACTCGTGTTTTTTTTGCTGATGTTTTTGATAAACTGCACGTGATAAGCTTGCGTGAATTTTATCGTCGTAGTTAAGTAATAGTTAAAATATGAGTGATTGATCTTTATGGGCATTTACAATGGCGAGCCGTTGTAAATGCCCGTAAAGATCTGACGCGAAGACCTTGAAGTTATTTTAACTCAAAAAAAAAAAGCGCTGTTTGAATGTCGTAGAGTCGAGACCGAACTGATATGTGAATAGACTCAAGATTCGCTCTGCTGTCTAATCATTACTGGGACTCCTATGATTATCTTAATACAACTTTTCGCGTTTTATATTTTTTGTAGACTCAATCCAGCGTCAAGATACTACCCGCTCCGTTTTCACTGTATTCGTTCGCTAAACTTACTGTCGCAAGCCACTGGTAAATTCATTCCGGTTGCTCCCTTCCTTTTAGAGGTCAGTTGGAAATATCATTTATCTTTACATGTTGTTTCTTTGGGCCTTTCGCCTGAAACCATCGCATGGTGCAAAAACTACCTCAGCAAATGGCAAGTCACTCGAGGGAACATCCTAAACAAAATAAAATGGCGAAGCACACAGACGACGTCACTATCGTTGCTATTTTTGTCCGCATTGTCTCGTGAACTCCAAGTCCAAACAATTGAAAAATAGTCATGTTGGAATTTTTCCTAGACAATCTTAGTTTGTTTGTCCGCATTTTGGATTTAAAAATATTAACTTTGCTGAGCGCTATTGTGGTTCAGTATTGCCTTCCTTTTGTTTCAAACATGTTTACATTCTTCCACCATCCCATATAGCGGTTTTTGTACAACGTGATGCATTCCTTCAAAAGGCCCATTGAGAATTTTAAATTTCTTGACGACGGGCAAACAATTGCTTCCTTTCCAAAAGTAGAAACCCTGTTTAACGCCAGCTTTTGTCTTTCCTTAGATTTTGGATAGTTCAGAGTTCAACAAAGAAACAAAACCGTCTACAGCGAAGCCGGCTAATTTTTCTTGCATTCTCAAAGTTTCCAAATCACAGCTGCATACAAAATCCTTTCAGGTGAGAGATAAGTCCTCCCGTCTATATGCGCGTATAAGGTTTATAGCGAGCATTTTTAAAAGAGGAGTCACAAACTAATGAGTAAATAACCAACGAACATGTATGTCCGTTAAATATGTAAAAAGCCGAAAGGTTGATGAATTGCCGAAAGTGAAATGTGAAAAAAGGAACAGTACGTTTCAAGCGAAGGCCCTTCGTGAGAGAATAAACAG
Source organism: Nanipora kamurai (assembly GCA_036872915.1). Taxonomy (NCBI): domain Eukaryota; kingdom Metazoa; phylum Cnidaria; class Anthozoa; order Scleralcyonacea; family Helioporidae; genus Nanipora; species Nanipora kamurai. The sequence continues at coordinate 62,856 of JBAHVQ010000236.1, read as the reverse complement.
ATACTTCATGAAGCTTTGATATTTGAAGAAGTCATGTGATTGTAAATTATCCAATCAAATGACAAAATCGGTAACAACAGAATGAATGCAATGTTAATGATAGCGGGTTGTTCGCTTTTTCAACGTCGATCAGCAACCAGACTTAAAGTGGTGGACCAGACTTTAATTGGTGGAGCAACCAATTAAATGACCAGTGGAAGCAGAGTGTGTGGTGATTAAAATAAACAATACTCTAGGGAACAAAGCGTGCCAGCTAATTTATCTCCCAATACTAGAAGATACCAATAACCTTTTCGGCAAAACCCAAGGAATAAAGCGCGCAAGCTGATATTTTTATCAGCCCGTGATGGACATAAAAAGTAACCTGCAACTGTGGTAAAAGATCAAATTCAAGAGAAAAATCCGTAGGTTCCATTTCAAGTTTGAAAGTATGACGCCTTTCTAGTGGAATGCGGCTATTATTTCCTCCTGAAATGACACATTACATTACAATTACGCATTACAATAACTGATCCTGTAGAAAAAAAACTGTTTCATATATGTTTTGGTAAGCAAGTAGGTAGTTGTGTGGTTGGAATGAGCGGGATTAGTTGTGGATAAATCGACTGAGAAATTGTCTCACCCTAACTGGTTACTGGCTGGCTTAAGAGTCTGTGACCGTTACATTATTATGATTGTTCTAGGATTCAGTTCTCGACCACGTCATTGAGTTGCTGTTGGAACATTTTACCACGCATGCTCACTCCATTGGATTTCCCGAGCTCGCGTTTCCGTGTATAGTTAAGGTTAGTCGATGTCAACTTGGGGTATGGGAATAGTGGCAGTGAGATTGAGTGGTATCGCTATTGCGTCGGTAATTCTGCTTTTTTTTCAATCCCAGAATATACTGATTGGCATATTGTGTTTGTTTAGATGAAGCATTTTGTAAAAACTTCAAAGATTACCAGGCTGAGTAAACAGGTGAAACAAGTCATAGAAAAGGTACGGAAATCAACCATCATTACCTCCGTTTATTGTGGGTGATCAGCTCTTCTGGCGAGAACAACTTGCGAACCATGGAACTAATCACGAAAAATCGGTAGCTCGGCCAGAATTCTTGTTGGTCAAAACTTAAACAGACTTTCACAGACGAATAACAATATACAATTTATATAGCGCCAATACCCCCTACAAACCGAAAGGCACATGACTGTTTCACCTCGGAGTCGCAAGACTGTGGTGTTTTAGTACGCATAGAAGTAATATATTGTGTCTTATATATGTCTATAATGTACAGCTGGAAGAAACCTCCCAAGAAGTTACTAAGCGACGGTCAACGGTATCCTTCAGTCCAAAGGACGTTGAAGAAGTGGTAAGTTCTGTAAGCGTTGATGAATTTCAATAAACTCGAGATTGATTCCCTCTTAAACTGATGAAGCCAATTTTGAAAAGCACCAAGCTATCGATGAATTCAATTAATTAGCCTGTTCAGAGATACAGCAAGGCATGATATCTGGGTCGAGCAAATCACAGTCCACTGATGACATGAGTTTTCAGGTGACAACACGAGCTACCTTAAACGATTTCAACGACCTTTTGTACCCCGTTAAACACGGAGCGAGCGCATAAAAGAGAGAACACCCCCCTTAAAATGCATTCTAGTATAACAGAGCATAGCGCGCTCGTTAACAGTAAACATGACTCGAAATATGACGTTTAAACCAAAGCTTTATGTTCTCCAGTTATTAACCAAAAGTCAGTTTAGACGCTAAAGAGCTCAGTAGAAAAGTACTCACTTAGTGAAAAGAAGTAAATTCTACATATAAGCAATATATATTTCAATCACGTGGATTTAATATATTCTAGTTTACTGCTATTCATAACAGAAAATGCAGCTAGATTCGGTATCAAACACCAGCCGTTGCGATTGTTGCTGTATTTGTAATATCAACTGACTGAGCTGCTCAGCCTGTACTTATGCACTCGCTTTGTGTTTAAGATCTTGAGTTGGCAGGAAGTTAGACCTGCAGGTTCTTCCTGTTATTGGAATAATCCAAACCATCAGTTTAACCATACGTCAAAAATCAAGTTCACGAATTCTGAAGAGGTAATGTAAAGGCCATGTCACACTAGGCAATTTTTCTTGCGACTTCGAGACAAGTTACATAGGAAATAATTTCCTATGTTTCGTGCAATTTAATTGCACGTGAAAGATCCCCACTTTGCAACTTGTCTCGCAACGAAAAATTGCGAGACAAGTTGCTGAAAAAATCGGACCATCCTCTATAATTTTCGAAAGGCTACACGGACAAGTTACAGTTTGTAACACCCCCACTTTGTACTTGTCTTGAAATGCTGCGAGCCAATCAAAGTCGAACCAAAGACCGATGCATTGCAGGCTGCAGAGAAAATTGCGAACACTGACATCTCCCAGAGCAACAAGCGATGACTTTTTGTCAAACTGTCGAGGCATATTATTGCAGAAGATCTGTTCTGTAATATGACAGTACAATACTTTTTCGGATCACTTGCAGGAGAAATGGATCACAGAATATCGTAAACAACCCAATGCCATCGTGAAGTTCTACGATCGCTGGAAGAGTCTAAAGGTTCTCATTCCTAAACAGGTATGTTGCGGGAAAAAGAAGTGCTTTTCCACTATTTCTTTTTTTCAGAGCAAAAAATTACAATTATTAGAAGAGGTTGAACAAATATCTGGATTTGTCAGTGTTGAGTAGATCAATTTGCGAAAGACCGCTCCGTTACGTGAAAATAACTATCTGCAAGTAATGGTTTGCTCTTGCGCATTACCTAGCTAACTTGCTTTGCTGCAAGTAATATTGTGCTCGTGCGCATTCCACCTCTCCTTTTGAAACAAGGCTCGTTCAGCCAAATGGTTTCGCGAAGTTGTCAAAAAAAAAGATTTAAAGATTACCCAATATAAAACAAAGTTAAACTAAAAAAATACATCTAGTAATAAAGCAATTATTGAACTCCGTTATCACCAAATATCGCTGTTTGTCAGGTCAGTGATTTACATCTACATGGGCAAATTATCGATCAGCTCCCCTCTGACAAATCACGATATTTCAACAACTAGGCCGCCAGCTACTAGAATTTCCCCCGCGATAATTCTCCTGAATGTCACTGCAACATGACGAACTGGCACGGAAAGTCTTGTTGCACCTTTGCAGCTGGACTTTAACTGGTTTGATCTAAAAAGGAGAGCTTTCTTTCCATGACATAAAGTCAAAATTTGTCCCAATAAGCTGGGGTTTTTTTTTGTTTTTTTAATATGCCCACTCTGTCATTTCCGTGTTCTGTTTTCATCTTTTAGGATGAGCAAATGGACGAAGAAGAATCAAGCGAAGAAGAAGATGAAGAAACTCGAACTTACGCAAGAAAGAGAACAAAAAGGAAAGTAAACTCACAGCAAAGCAAGAAAAGTCGCCAAGATGTAGAATCAAAAAAGAAATCTTCCAAACCAAAAGACGAAGGCCCGGTTGACATTAAAAACGACGAAAATGACGTGGAAGATATCGTCGAAGATTTTCGCTTTTCGGATCTGGACGAATAATTGGAGTAACCGATGAAGAGTTTTTTTGACGCTCATTTTAGAAAACTCGGCTTTCCTGCACAAGTCCCCATGCCCGTTACCACATCGTTACCTCCGGTGTTCGATCTTACTCCTGGTCGGCTACCATACCCTATGTCAACTGACCACATTTACAAGAGGTCACAAATTCCGGGTTTGTTTCCCTGTTCACAAACGAACGATGAACCGAAACGTTCCATGATATTGGAACTCAGTACAATAACCTACATAAGATGCCGCACGGAAATGGTTAGCGAAGAATGAAAAGAAGAGCCAAGGTCAATATATACGAAGATGAAGAGTCATTTTTTTAAATTCATACGCAAACTGTAATAGATCTCCTATAAAACCTGTTTGTGGCTTTGCTATGAACTTTTTATCCTCGTCTGTAGGGCTGGGCTATTTTTTATGGAAATTTGGTTCAACTGAAGAAAGCTTGGTACTTATTCAAAATGGGAGCAATCTGGGTACCAATATTTCAGCTCCGTGTCCTCGGTCGATTTATGCTTCCAATCACCCTTTGCTCATCCTGCCACGAAAATAAGAAAGTCCTTGCTTAATTTACCATCCTTTCTGAATAATTCTAATTAGTAAAGTGTTCTTGGCGACCCAGACGATGCCTCTACTTCTAAATTTATGGTTTAAAGTTGATTCTTCTGTCCCGGAGATTTTCCATTTCGTCTTCTAGCTTGCTGATAAAACTCTCTTCTTCTCTTGCTTTTACTTCGGCTAAACGAGAAAAAAACAGACACCAAGAAATCTTACAAACCTCCGTCACTTGGCAAAACATTATTGAGTTTTAAGCAGCACAAGACTTTTCTTGGGGACATTCGCTCGGCTCGTCCATATGAACAATTGCCTTTGTTGCGTCGTTCGAACACTGCTGAATCTATGTCCAAACACACCTAAAGAAAATTCCACGTGACGTCACACGTGCAATTGCATGTGATCATACGCGAAAAAAACAGATATATTTTAAGTTCACATGTGAAAATTTTTCACGTGCGGCTTTTCACATTTTAATTTTTTTCACAATTTTCCCGTGTGATTTAATTGCACATGTTTTACGTCTTTTACATGTGATTCACATATGAAACCTGGCATGTGGAATTACGATGAGGGACTGTATTACGAAATTCTAACTTACCACTTAGTTTCTGGTTTAACCAATGTACAGCTTTAAACGCTCCGCCGTTTCTGCCCTTACTGTAGTAATCGACGGCGAGGAAATTGGCCCACTTTCCAAACTTCTTGCGGCATGTGCTGAGTTTTTTCTTGATAACACTCACGTCGTTGAGGCATGGTGTTATAGCGTCGCCGATGGTCGTAAACCAGTTCACCAGAACCAAACCTCGTCCTGCGCCGCCTTTCGATTCGGATCGTTCCTCGCATTCCTGTTACATGAAGAAGTGCAGGATTGAAATCTATGGTGCAGGCAACGATAAAGTTGAGAAGGCTGTGGAAATATCGGGGACTAATGCGTGACCTCAGTGCTAGTATATATCTTCAGTCCAATTTGAAAGTCAGATTCGCTTAGGTGGAATTTGTAGATTCCACTTTTCATCAGAGTCTTGGCAGCTTTACCTTTTACCTGGCAGGTTTTCAGGAGGTTTCCCCTCGACGAGTCAAATCGTCTGGCTTTAGCCAGAATAAAATTAATATGTTGCCAAATGGTAACAGTGCCCGGTAAAGAGTTTAATGGTTAGAGACTGTCACCGGTCATTAGGGGTTGGTTGTTCAAAGCATAGATAGCTTGCCCCCTGTTCAGACTAGGCACGGTGCTTGGGCAACATTTCTTCGTGCCCACTTTGGTCATGAGTTCAGACTAGTGCCCATGCCCGAGCACCGTGCCATGGATAAGTTGTAACGAGCGAGCAACGTTATTCAAGCACTGAACAACTGAATATGCACTGAATATGGAGATGTTCACTGGATCGTTCTATTCGGCAGATAAAATGTATGAATTTCAATGGATTGACAATGCCATTCTCTAATTCAGACTTCTCCACCGAATAAGCTACCCAGGCTGTAACAACCGACCCCAGAAGGATGCGAGTTCGATTCTCGGTCGGGGCCTTTTCCAACCTTCGAGGTTTTCAGCTTAACAAACCTTCGCGTATAATCATTCAACTCTCCGCTTGCACATACACAGACCAACGATTGGCTGACATTTTTGGCCAGAAGTATATGGCTTTAAAAAAATATGAAGAGCAAGCGTATACCAAATTAAGGATATTTTCAAGATGGCCTCTTTACAAATTCCTGTGAATCGCACAGTTCATGGTAGCGTGCGAGTTATTTTAGTAGCTTAGGGAGCAGTGCATGATCCTTAGCAAATTTTGGTTTGCGATTTATTGCTTGAGAATCAAAAGACAAAGATACCACGTTTGTTTGAAGAAGATTCTTCCAACGTGGTCACCATGACGTCACGTGCCAACCACCGTGACTTCATGTGCCCCATGTTAATTTCGCGAGCGCGAATGCGACTTTGTTTTCAGACCAGGAAAGATATGAATACGAGGTCATACGAGGTGAATCAGCGTAGAACGCTAAAAGGTTGTTATATTCAGCTGTCTATCAATCTTTTAACCTTTTCTACGCTGTTTTATATACTGTCTACCCAGCATCCTACATTTTATGGCCTACTGGTTCGTTCGGAACTTTTTCCTCGGGCCTGACCACTTGTTATCGCTACGGATACAATACCAACTTTCCACAACCCGTTCATAACGTTGTCCTTAATTACACTACAGTCGATAGAGCAGCGAACTGGCATACAAGAGGTAGCCAGTGCAAGTCTCTGCAAAAATCGAGTTTTGGATACGATGGCCAGGTATTACTCCAATTACATAAATACCACAATGCATCATATACGCATAGCCTCAATTTTATTTTTTTGAATGCAATTCATATTCACCCATTGTGCTGAGCTTTTGTGTTTTTTTTCAACAGAATTCAACAGAACAAAGTCGAGGCTATGCGTGTATACTGATGCATTATATTTATGCAATTGGTCTATCTCCCGTGTTTAGTGACATTTATACCATATTTTCATTCCTTATTCAATACAAAGAACAGATTACATTTTAGTCTCGAGCCTTGTTCAGCAAGTAACCAATTTTCCAAATTTTCATTCGGGATAATGCATCAAAAAATTTTGTCAACTCACATTGATATCTCTTCCCTTGTTTCCATAGCGATTTTCTTTTACATAGTTCCACATATTCACTTCACTGTAAGGAAACCCATTCATTCCGGAGTTGCTGAACACGACTAAGCGACGACCTAACGAAGCCATTTTGTGGAGACTCGGCCAGTTATCTTCTCCTTCACCCCAGTACTCGGAGGGCAACACGTAGCGCGAGATATCAGCGTCGTCAAATACTTTCGACAGCACTGACGGTTCACGAAGATGGTCTTCGAATATTAATGTGACCACCTCACGCAGATTGCCTTCCAGAAATTTTCGGATATCGATTAATGTGTCGAGAAGGTCAGAAGAACCGCTCCAGTAACAACTACCATGACATAAGCGAATTTCGGCATTACCCCAGCCTCGAAAAAAAAGTTCAGCAGAAATTGCTTTGCTGCAGATGAAAACTGAGAGAAATTGACTTGAGGAATAGATAGGAATGTGAATGAAAAATATTTGGGTGGCTTGTTCAAGTAATTTTTAACAGGACATTGGAAACTAAATATGGCTTGTGCGCATGCGTAGATATCAATCTGATTGGTTTGTTATTGTAGAACTACAACACCATCCGCATAGATACAAAAACTAAAGTTTTGGATATATTCAAGGAATATTTGGCATTGACACTCACATAAAATGATATTAACGGTTGATGACATATTTCACTAACGTTTTGCATGTTTGCTCAATTTTGGTGAATTTCTTTCAAATTTGGTAAATAAAACGAATTAACACAGAAATTTTAACAGCATATCACATTTTTCAAAGTTTTTCATAAGAAAGAAATTTTAAAATCCACTATTTTTATTGCAGCTTAGAAGAGAAACCTCGACGAAGAAGCTTGCCTCCGGACTCGGGTGGATTCTGCACGCCGGCTATACGACAAAGAGCCTTTGCTCGAATCTGTAGTATACCCTAATTTCATTTCAACGAAGGTCCTTGACTCGAAACGTTTCGACAATTCCCTAAGCCTTTTTTTTTTGCTTTCTATACACCTTATTCAGCACTGCCTTCGCAGCGTTCTTCTTGCTCTTTAAGCTTACCAGGATAGATATCCAACATAAGTCCTCTCACACCATCGTTTAGTTGTTTTGTAATGCTAAACCTCTGATTATGGGCCCAAACACCAAAGTTAATACCATAGCTGTAGGAGTTATGAGTAACCAAGAACGCCACTTGGTTGTAAGGTTTTTGGAAATCCTGTCAAAAACAAATAACAGCCGAGATTTTCGACTTACTAAGATATGAACCGAGGTACTTCTTATCCCTACTGCGAATATAATATATAAAGGGAAATCATAGCTTGTATCATATCTATATATCTAGTGTAAGTCCTGCTCAGTTTTCTCGATAAACCTTGTACGACTTAGAAAACATAAATCGTAAAGCTTGTTTTCTAAAACTTACCGTGTAAGGGTTTCGCTTTTAAAGTCATGTTAAAAAAGTTTTAGAGTGGACATAGTTGGATCTAAAACACCCGACTGTCGCCTGGTGTTTTGTATTCCATAAATCATTTCCACTTCGTCTTTAAATCCTATATTACAGCTAGACAGCCAATCAGCATGCGTGATTTTGCCTACAGACCGGAAAACGAACTTTGCCATATAATAAATATATATTTATATTTATTATTATATAATTATATTTATTTCACGCTCACTGCCTGCAGTTAGAGCGCTCTGGCAAACGGCTTTGATGTCCCACTTTTGTGAGGCATCAAAGGTAACTGTAAATAGCAGCTACCTTCATCCTGCTCATCAGCACTAAACTGATGAGGCCCAAAAGTAGACTGTTATATATATATATATAACTAACTACAGACGGAACCGTTTCGGCCTTATATATATATAGGCCGAACAGATTGTATATATATATGCAATCTGAAGAAAGATGAATAAAGATGAATAAAGATGAAATCGATTTTTTTGAAGATGTATATTATTTTTAATCGAGATTATGAGGAGCGGGTGCATGATTGTTTTATGTATATGTTTATGAGGTACCCAAGCTTACCTTGTCTCGCTAATATAATTCGCTCTACTCTGGTATTGAGCACTCTATTCGTATGATTTTTTAAAGATCTCACCTATCTATCTATCTATCTATCTATCTATCTATCTATCTATCTATCTATCTATCTATCTATCTATCTATCTATCTA
>JBAHVQ010000236.1:15876-32083 GCA_036872915.1 Nanipora kamurai | reverse complement strand
CTTCTGTCACCTGAAGAAGGAAACAAACGCCAAACCCTTACAACACTTCAGAACGCTTTTTTATTGATAATTATTTGGCGTTTTTTAGATTTTAATTTTGACTATCCTTTGTTTTTTTTTTCTTTTCTCTTTTTCTGGTGTTGCAGTAATGGTGATACGATTGTCAGAAACGAAACGGTGGGTCATTTATTGCGAACTAAGAGCGTTATTCACGATGATGGTGGAGTGGCGGCCCTTCGGGCTGTACTAGACAGTCCTTATCTGGTATAATTGGTGAATAATTGTCACACATTTTTAATTTACGTAACTGCCGCGAGTAACGTAGCACCTAATCTACGGGGCAAGCGGTGTGTTTTCGGGGGGGTTGGCGGCACAGTGGTATGCAAGTGTCTTTCACCACTGTAACTAAGGTTGCATTCTAGCTCACTGTATTGGTCTGATTAAAGTTACCTTAGTATCACGTGATAACAGTGTTGTCTAGTTTCACTTTATCAAGCTCCACAGATACTCCAGTTTTATTCATGAAGTACCGCTGGTACAACTGAATGTGGCGAAGTTTTGAGTCCACTGATTAGGGATATTCTGTGGCATTTCACAAGAATTTAAATTTTTCACGCGAATACAAGTTCTTCGCCCTTCGTTGTCAGAAACAAGGGTCGTTTGTCCTCCATTGCCAAACTAAGCAACCCGCTAAGGACGGTCATCATCCCGATCCTTTCTGTTAACGGTAACTTCTTTGCGATAAGCCTCGCGAGTTGTGCGTGTGTCCCGAGTGTGTCACGTTTATCGTACAGGAACGCTGGCGCACCGACGCCGTATTTTTCCATTATTTGATGACCGAAATCCACGTGGTAGTCAATATCCCAACCCAACCGTTGTAGTCTCTGAATGCAACGCTCGAGTGCCAGCGTGGATGTTCTCTGCAATTGCTCGTCAGGTTCAGACCAAATTACCCTCCGGATATCCTTCAGCGTCCCGTAGTACACTCGGTCAGCGTCCGGAAATACGTGAAGAATAATGCGTTTTTCCAACTGAAACACGATTTCACCAATAATTTGACTAATGTGGTTCCCAGTTGCGTTGAATATCTAACAAAAGACACCAGGGAATGCCTTTTAATGGTATATGCACGCACGGCTATTGACTCTGGCTTCAAACCAGGTGAAGGGCTCCTGTCATTTCACGGACCTTATTCAGCTAATATCATTTTACGGACCTTATTCATAACTAGCCCCTTGTTTATTTGGATGGCTATCTAGCTTCACTTTGGAGAAAAAAAACTCTTGTATTATTCAGCAATGAGCTAGAGATTTACTGATGTGTCCGTAAGAGAATATTAAATGAAATGGTGTTTAAGGTGTGGGGATTGACTTGCCTACTTTCGTAACGGTTTTGGTTGGCCCTTCTTGGCGGAATCAAAACGCTTCGTGGAATTCGTGCCGAATTCGCAGAGCTTTTTCTCGTATACGTCAGCAAGACGTAACACTGGTCATCGGCAAATTATGAGTGTTACGCTTCCCCAAATTACAAGAGGAAAGTTGAAAATCAATTTTCCCCGTAATTTTCCTGTAAAAAATGCGTAGAGAGACCAGGAAAAAATTAATACCTCTGGCAAAACAGCAAGGCATAGTGGTGTCGTTGTCCGGGCGGTCCACGTTGAATAACTTCCAGGAGAAGCGCGGGATCTGTCGATCGCACAACATGTATTTACACAGCATTCCTCCGCAGTGGGAATGGAAGGTTCGCCATTGCCTTTAGGTGAATCAATAGTTTTGTCAGAAGTTCTTTTTTTCTCTCTGTGGCCTGCAGTTTTAATTTTAGTATCTGTCTCAAGTGGATTATGAAATGGCGGCCTTAAACTTTTTGTAAAGTTTGCTTTTGTAGCTACATATTCGTAGTGCTTCTTTTTCATTGTTCCACTTCTAACCAACTCTCGACGTGCGATTTTTTGCTCGATCATTTCACAAGTCAACTTCGAGGCGTTGATTCCTCTTCTGTTGTGCATTTCTCGAATTTCGGAAATGAGTTTATCTGCAGAGGGTAACCCGGCCATCAACATACTCAGTTACTCCTGTATAAAAACAGGGACCAGTGGCAGGTCTCCGAACTTCAACAAACGTTTCTTCGATATTATGACGTCGATAAATCAGCTTGTGCATTCATGTTGTTATTCATGACATTGCCTAATTAGTGTGACGGTGCTCGTATACTTCACCACTTTACTTTACTGCCCGATTATTTATAAGGTCTTTTATAGTTCAGTCAACATAGTATGCGATTCTGCCTGATATCTTCACTGAAGACACACAGAGAGAGGGGGCTCGCTTATACATTGAAAGAAACAACAATCCTGGTCAAAATTCATTTCGATAGCAGCAAAGAAAAGGATGTAATCGCACAAATTTGTAAGATTCTTTTAAAATCGTCATCTCCCCATCCCCCGTCTAGTGCTGGTTGGAAAAACTGCAGTTGGTGCAAATCAAGAAAAGATTTAGCTCCTGAGAATCAAATCATGTCAGGAGAAAAAGGGGAACTACTTTCTCAAACCTTCTCTCCCAGTGAGGAGTATCTCATCATTGTCCCAGCTTCAGAAGAAAGCTCTAAAAATATACACCATATGAAACCACTGGTTACCCAATCATCAGGACTTTCTTATATTGAATAGAAACTTTATAGAGATATGTTTACCTGTTTAGTGGAACTATTAACAGTTACATGCTAGAATCACTCGTTTAGTATTTTTTATAGGCTCACACACAAGAACATTAACAGTGCCAGAACGCCTTTTCTGTTCAGAGAGACCGCTGTAAGAAAAGATAGCGTTGTGAAAAAAGAACTCCTGTAATGTTCCCTTGAGCAACCCTTCTCGACCCCGGAATTAGTGAATCCCACAAACTACTACATACCTAGTTGCGCCATACCATAGAGATCATGGTTGCACCATCATCAACGTATCAACATTTTCGTGACAAATCTAAGGGCCAGTTGAAGGACTGTAATATAAAAAATTCCGTGCGGCAACCAAGAACAACTGGATAGCCTTATTTTGAATCCAGCTATAGTTTGAAACAATAATCAATACCAGTATAATGCACACAGACTGCTACTGCAGTTGAAACGGTGTGTTACATCTTCGACATCCTACTGCAAGCAGAAATAAGTGTCGATTCAGGTTTGCCACTTGTGTGAAAATAGTCAAAATATAGAACATTTACAAAGGATAAAGAAAAAGTGACAGGGGCCATAACAGCGTATGGAAATAACTGCAGTCTCGAGTTACACTTTAAAAGTAAGAATTAAGGAAGGAAGCAAAATCAAAAAGGTTGCTATATTCATTAACCCTTTCCTGGTCGAGGACTTTCCCCTTGACGAGTAAAATCGTCTGGCGTTAGCCACAGTAAGGCATTAAACTCTCCATAGGTCACTGAGGACCTATACGGCCAGGAAGGGCTTAAGCCTGCTTCTCATATAATCATAATGATAGCGCGACTATCGCATGATACAAAATTTTTCGATCACACGATAATCTTATATAATACTTATAATTGTATGATTGTCTTAAAACTAAAAGGATCGTGAAAACAATGCTTGCAAGCACACGAGGAATATTAAATTTGAAGCATCTGGGGTCGTATCACAGTCATTGAGATGTCCACATACAGAAATACGATCGCACGATAGTCTTGTGAAGGTCTTGTTGTGATCGTAGCAGTCGTGAAAGTAGACCTCGAGTCTACTTCCGCGACACAGATTCCACAATCACTATGATGACAAAGCCTGGTTCTCGTATAATCGTAACGATGAGCGATTAATGCACGACACAAGATTTACCGGTCATACGATTATCGTGGGACTGTGGGAACATAGCAGTCTTAATGGTCGTGGACCCTGTGTCGTAAAAGTAGACTCGTACCGAAAGTAGACTTTCCCGACTGCTACGATCACTATAAGACAGTCACAGGACCGTCGTGCGATCGTATTTCTATATGTGAACATCTCCACGACTATGATACGACGCAGATACGACAAATCGAATGTTCTATGTGTCGTTGCAAACTTGGTTTTAAAGATTGTTTCAAAATACTGTTAGGATTATTACGATTGTATGAAAACAAGACTATCTGATAATCGTGCGACAGTCGCACGATCACAATGATTATATGAGAACCAGTCTTTACAACTGCTATGTTCCCATAACCGTACGTTAATACTGCGACCAAAAAATCTGGTATCGTGCGATGGTCGGTGGGTCATTACGATCATACGAGAACCAGGCTTAACTGTTATTTGCAGCACAAGAGAACTGTAGAGACCTGCTTGTGTCCCATTCTAGGTAAATGGTTCCCCATGACTTGGGATCTTCTGTATCATACATCCGAGTAATTGCTGCGTGGTAATACAGTAACACATCACTTTTGAAATCTTTGAAGGTAATGCCCTTTCTTCGCATTTGACAAGACAAAACTTCCCATGTCCCAGTGTCCCCATGTCATGCTGATGAAAAAAGATCGTTCATATAAACATCAGTCAAAACAAATTAGTCTAATATATCAGTGTATTCTCAACTTCTGTTCATTTATCCACAAAAAAAACAAAACACTAAACGCCCGTTGCCGTGGCACAAGAAGGTAAAAGCTCATTTTCAGAAACAGTATCCAGTGGACAGCATTTTCCATCTTTGTTCTGACTTCAGAAGAAACCACTAAAATGTCTGTAATGAAACGAGAAAAATAAGGGTAATCCCATTTTAAGGTTCCCTGCAGGGAAGTGTCTCATTTTTGTCATTCTAGCTTCAGAAGGCACTAAAATATACAACATACTGGGATTATAAACAAGAAAAGGGGGAAAACAGGGTGTCAGTAATCGGCTCGGATGTCTATTTATTTATTATTATTTATATTTTCCGCAATCAGTAATAAAACAGTTCGAAAGATACTACAAAGCGAACAACTCAGGAACATCCATGCAGTGTAAGGCAATTACAGTTGGTGATTTAGTAAACTGACCTAAAGTGAGAATGTAAAACTCATCAATAATCATGAGGAAAATTCAAAAGAAATCAGAGTTTAATCCGGTTCTGTGTACCATTAATACAGAACTGATTAAATAAACATCAGTTCTGGATCCCATTTAAAGACGCTAGTGTACCAACCAGTTTTGTTGCAACTCTTGCAGGTATATAGATAACTTTATTTAACTTTCTATTCTACTAAATATTAATCTATAAGCGAGCAAATTTCACAAATACAAGACAGATGTGACGATAAAATTCGAGTAATAACTTATTTACCAAAATATACGTCGTCGTTTAAAAATTATAAGTGGTGGAAGGGGAAATCCCTTTTCAAAATCATGCGAGATGAATTATCTCATTTTGGTTCTGACTTCCGAACGAGGTATTGAAAATATGCCAAGTAGATACATTTTCCGGGCAATAAACACCAACATTGGATATCTCCAAGTTCAAATGAAATTCAAATAATATTTAATAGAATATATTATCAATTACATGCATTAATGTAACGAAATATACCACTATATAAATGGTGGATTTGCATCTTTCGTGTTTTAACCTTACTCTCCATCATATTTTCCATTTATTGTTTTCGTAAATTCAAAAATTATTGAAATTAATTTTTTCTAAAAATTGTCACCAGTGACGTCAGTTCGATTTCCTGTCATTTGGTTTTCCTGTGCATCCGTTTTCATCTTTTATGGTAAAAGTTTTGTGCCGTCTCGAATGCCACGTGACAGGCAACGGTCATCTGATACCAGTCCAATCTGGAAGAGAGAAAAACAAGATTCAAAGGGAAAACACCTTTGCATTACGTCTGAACTGAATTACTCGTATTTAGCACAGGCATGGCAAATCGGTTGAAAAATGACCTACGCAATCAAAGTGACTTAAATAGAAGTTGCGTTTGTTGATCTAAGTGAGCGAGTTCATTTTTCGTCTGTTGCCTCTGTTGTTCAGCCTTTATATGTGTAAGACGGTCGATCCTGTATCTATTTTGTCTCATTTAGGCATTATTTGTGAGTATCTAAATTTCGTTTGAAGACGTACGGCACTAACGTACGGGTAGTTTGACTTCTGGGGTTGGCACATTTTGTGGTTGTTTGACTGGAATGGAAGAAGTCGGTTTATATAAAATTGTGTTTGAATTTAAATGGTTTTTGGTCTCGCCACGAGAACGGTAAGCTGGAATGAAGTTTATATTAGAACTAAGCTGTTTTTTAGACCGTTAAGAAGTACAAATACAGTGAACTGCAGTCACACACTGAGCTCAACACCCAAACAAGGCTAAAAATATGAATAATATTTGTTTTCACATAAGATCTTTTGTTTCACCTCTGGAATAAACGAATCCAAAACGCTCAAAATAAGTATTATTAGAAAGGACTTTGTCCCCTGTTGACCTCCTAGCAATCTAATTGGCAGTCTTAGTAATTAAATATACATTTAAATATACGGGTGCAGTCATGTGACTGTAGTTAAGTGAACTTAACTACGGTCACATGACTGCACCAGAACATGTCAACGAAATAACGAAAGTAGCAGCAAGTCAGTCAAAAACACAAGAACGACCTGGAGCTCAAGGATGAAAGCAAACGAAGAGTTTCTCGAAAGTTATCTTTTTCAGCTTGTTTAAACTACAAGGCCTCATGTTGATGTTTCATCTGATAAATGACGTAAGCACAGGATGTTAGATCAGAATTGAATAAGCTTCTCTAGCTTACAGATAGTCATTTACACAAATATACCAATTGACGTTTTTACTAAGTAACCTTGTTCTTGAGCATACAATGGGGAAACACTTTCTTGCACAGTGAGCAGCATTTCAAAATCGATTTCTAAGAAGACACTGATTTTCCGCAATGTCACGGAATTAGCAGAAATCTGGGGAAAACGATCGACAGAAGACGGTTTTCATCAAAGGGGAAAGTCCCGTTTCAACCTCCCGCAAAGTACACAGGAAAATCTCTGGACAGGCAAGATTCACTGGATTTCTGGGCTCGGTTCTTCAAAGGCCGATTAGGTTAATCCAGGATTAGTGAAAACTTTGTACATGAAATACTTCTGACGTAGGAAAGGATGTTTCAAGTTTTCTGCTCAGATATCATATAAATACAGAAAGGTCTTCTCCTAGAAAGTTTGAACGAAAATCACTGAGCAGAACATGCCACACAAAAAAACCCGATTAAATTTTAACCCACGATTAGCGATAATCCTCGTTTGAACAACCTGTTCCTTGAAGAAGAAACAGATTCCTCGTCAGGTTTCGACTCGCGTTTCGTCAAAATATTTGGGTAGTATTTAAAGCAATGACGAGGGGAAAAACTAAGCCAGAAGTTGTTGGATTACAACTGCTGGATAATAGCATGAGCTGTCTTTTAAGGCACATGACCTCCAAAATGCCCATTGTATTTTTTGTCTTTTGAATCGAAAGAGATTATTTTGCTTTTACTAAAAATAATCCTTGCTAAAACGCCGTCAAACATCAGTGTTGAAAATCAGTATAGCCCACCAGTCTGTCAAGAATGATTGATCCATGTCATCCGCTATACTCGATGGCACCAAGCTTGGTGCCATTGAGTTGAATAAGCACAACATCTTTGAGTCAGGTTGGCGGATTTCTTTATCGCCATCGTTCGAAAATGCCTGTGTTACACAGACCACTCTGACCAATGTAAAAAAATCCCAAACAACGAAAATATAGTATACTTTATACCTATATCCTCACAGATTGACTTAACGGACTTGATCTACTTGGTACTCATAGCTACCTTGACAAACTTTATGGAGTCTGTCACAGATGGTGAACAACTCATAATTAAATTGAAATGTCTTCCGGGGGAGACAGAAATAAAGAAAGGTGGTGAAAAGGTAAGATTGTCTCGATATTGAATCTCATTAGCTCAGTGGTCAAAAAACTGATACGTTCAATCAGTGACCTTGGATTCGTTTCCCAGTTGGCGCAGCTGGAAAAATTTTGGAAAATTTTACTGTTTATATAAATCCTCTTCACACAACTTGTAATACGAAGCCCATACAGGATGAGGGATGGAGATAAGGAAGGACATAGTCCCTTAAAATTTGCCTTAATATTGTACTTTAACCAAACCGAACACTCCAAAGTACAAAAAAATACGAGGAGGTTCGCTGAAATCTCAACTGCACGGTTGTGAAACCCATATATTCCTCCGTTCCTTTCCCTACTGCCTTTTCGGTCGAGATCTTGATACTGTTTTGATGTTTCCCAAGCCCAAAACTTTAATACATGAAACTATACTATCCCTCTGAGGAAGTTAATGGAGGTATCACATGCTGAATATGAATCTGTTTCGCTAACGGAATATAAATCATATCCATCCTGAAAAAGTTTACATCACATGATGCTCGTTACCACCCAGATTTTCGTTGTGATATTTCCCCAAGGCCATCGAGATTCAAAAGAGAATCGATCGCCGTAATTACTGGCGCTTTTCCAATATCAAAGAGGTACCCAATTCCGATAACGTCACCAGAAATTATGGTCAAAATGGGCTCGTGACTTGGAGTTAATTTACGCTACGCCTTTGACGGCCGCGTTTGATTTTGATCACTTAATAAATTACAAAGAGCGAGATATTGAAACTAAGATCACGCTCACGGAGCAGTTTACTTACGACTTGCTGCACACGTGATCGAGGAAAAAATGATTTTCATGTTACTTTGTATCATATTTATTTAGATCAGGTAAATTAATGATCCGCCAAACGACGTTGAAAATAGTAGGAAGTAAAGAAGCTCATGCATCGCTGAATAGCGTACCGTTTTGTTTGATATATTGCAAGCGTGTGATTAAACCTTCCAAAATCAGTAGAGAAACCTATACGTGGTACCTGAATGGTAATATATTGAGTGATTTGGTGAGAGTTCCATGCGTCCAGTTCAATAATCTTATTATCACCTGATTTGTGGCGACAATGACCATTTTAAAAATTCCGCGATTCATTAGAGCACGGCTCTCAAACGTTGAAAGGGAACTCCATGAATTTTTATACGGTGGGGAAAGGATTAGCCTAACAGAAGTGAGTAAGAAGGTAAATGACAAGTTGGCCATCGCTGTTGTGCTAAGAGTTTGGCAAAATAGCAGGTGATCTATGTGCAAATTAGGTAATTGGGGGCCATTTTGTCTTCAGATTCTGTTAATTGCTTCTCAAACACGATCGTTCTTTGAAACAAAACTTTGTTTTCCAAAATATGTACAGAGAAGGTGGAGCTAACATTGAGTTGTTTCTCACGAATTCTCATGCTGTGCCTCAAAAATTCAGCGCCACCTGCCAGGGTGAATTAATGAAATTACGACTTGAGTCGGAACTGTTTTTCAAAAATTTGAAAAGACATTGTAAAATGCATCCCGTGGAGCCGGAAGCGATCACCAGTTTTCTAAGCCATCAAGGCAGACCAGAACAAAAGGTCACACATTCTGGTCTCGACAACATCTACATCGTTGAAGTGAAATAGCAACAAACATCCGCATACCATATGTAACTGTGATTCCATTCATATTTTAAGGATTAGTAGAAAACCTTCCTTCACGTGCTCGTCACTAATCTACGCCAACAACGAAGGGAAAATCTCGTAGTTTTACAATAAGCACTCTGTATATCTTCCGTTTAAAGTGACTTCCGATCACGCCATACACAACACAGTCACAGCCGTATGTAGGGCACTTTATCGTTATCATGAAAAGAGAACGACTATTTGTGCAGTTGAGACACTGAGACACCAGTTTTCCTTACCATACAACTGACGTTACTTATAGAACCAACAGTCTTCTGTAAGTCTCTGAAAGACTACGCGCAAACTTACCAACGTTCCCCATTGAATCACACGTAAAACCTATCATTAATAAAACCCCTGTATGAAGCTGGACTCCGACATATAAATTGACCTGAAAAAAATCCATTTCCGGTGTTAGCCAAATAAGGTTTATTCAAATATTCCGCGGATTATTCGAGACGACGCTTACGACTAGCTGGATAGTTAAAAATATACGTGTCCTTTTTAGTTTTGGTGCTTCAGGATAAAAACCTAAACTGCTTTCAGACGGTATTTCAATATCTTCTCAAACTGTGTTTATATTGTCCCAATGACAAACACTCCTCTTTATGTCATCAAGTCTTGACTTATTGCACTGTTTCGCTTTCGCTTTGTACTGAGGAACGACAAATAAATTCGTATCAACATTTTGTTATCGTTGGGTTAAAACTGCCGTTGAAAATTCACACTGTGTTCGACATTTAAGTTAAGGCGCCCATACAAGACGTTTATTCTGGACAGCATGCGTCGCAGCCCGAATCTCATTTCGACGCAAATTTATGTTAAGATTCCATCCGGACAAACGTTAGACTTTTTTATTCAGCTGAAAGGAAACCTCTTGAACGGAGAGTATTAAAAGAGCAGGTTAGAAAATCAAAACTTATTCCTTGACATAAGCTTTAGCTTGAAAGATTTCGTCTCCCATATTTTCTCTCAAAAGATTTAAATGATGGTTCGTCATGTTTTTCTCGCTGGCATGCTGTTCATTTGCGCACCGCTGACACCCCCACCTGCATCTTTGCCGTAGCGTGGTCAAGGACTGGCAGTCTGAATCTATTTTGATGCATTAGCACTCTCCTAAAACAAGCTTAAGACGTTGCCGAGCTGTGCCAACGTTTATCCCTCCTCACAAAAAGTACACCAAACAATATCAAACGACACCAAACAACCGAACGAATACAATTCTCTGGTTTTTTTAGCTATATAAAATTAGATTCAAACCCAAGGGTCATTCTTCATTCGAAAATAGCTTCCGGACTCAGTGCATGCTTGGTACGTAAATAAATTTGTGGTGGTGCAACAGTTCCTCAATTCTTTTTCGCCAAACCAATCATTTGTCTGTTTTAATTCGAGTCGGGTTGGTCTGATGAAATTTTTTCTAAGTTCGGCGATTATGATGAAATTGAGCTATCTTTCGATCAATAAAATCACGACTTGAAAGAAGTTCTTTGTTTCAATGGCTGATTGCGGTTTTCTTTAAATCAAGTCACAAGGCTTGCTCGTGTTTCATATCTGTGCATGTCCGTGACATCTTACTAACTCGAAATCGGCCTCATATTCAAAACAGCAATAACAGGTGTTTAGCTAGGGAGGAACCGTGTCATACCATGTCACACTATATTCATCCTCTGATAACGTCGCGCTTAGCAACGGAACGTTAGATCTATTCAATATTTTAGACTTTACCTTGCTCATGGGTTTACTTCGCGTATTTTTCTGGGCTTTGATGTTTACAATTCGTATAAGCCGTTTAGCTCGTGTTCGCATTGTTGCTTAAATGTGTACGCTGCTGGTACTGGACTCTCAAAATTATCCAATTTGACGCGTGATGCCTCGAGAGCACTTAAATTAAAAAGGTTTTATATCGATTCGAATTTCACTGCTTGTATTGTCTTAGCTTTATGCCGACAATACAATACAGATACATGTTAACTTTGCGATCAGGCTGCAGCTTCGGCGAGACAGTGTTGTTAATTACAATAATGCAAATTTACTACACGGGACAAAGTTCAGATTTCCGAATCTGTTTGTCTGCGAGATCTGCGCCAAAAACCTGACACAAACAACTTCTCTTTGTGAACCAGACACAACTGAAACAACTTTCAAAATAACAGCTATAGTTAGAGTAGGGTTAAATTGTGATGGTGTTTGTTTCAGAATTTTCGTGCCGATTTATCTGATCGCCAGAAAGGCGGGAAACAATAACCTGTCTTTTTTTCAAGAAGGCGTGATCGAGCACGTTTGGCGTCTAAGATAGCACAGTGCGGTCAGCATGGTTGTATTTTAACATTCTACGGTTACATTTCTTAAGCCGTGGAGCTGTAAAGCTTTATCAGCTCTCAAATAACCAATTTGATTATGTGTTCAACTCTTATTCGCCCAGTTATTCCAGACAGCACTTGAACGAGGTCATTACGTCATACAGCTATTCATATTGCTCGACCTGTGCGAGTATAAAACGCAAGCGCAACCTCGCCGCCGTCATTCTCACTGGAAGCATTCGTGGTGCGAAGACAAGACATATCCTCGCACACTGAATCCAGGACTTATCCTTATCCTCAATATAAAGGTAAGACATCTTTCATCCATGCGAGCTATCTTGTAAACGTGTGTGAAACGATCAAAAACGTGCCCGTAAGTTGTGCTCGTTCATCACAGTCTCTTGGGTGTTCAATAGCAGTTTGTGGCGCAGGTTTTGCAGTTTTGCGGTCTTTCTCTCTGCTCAAATGTAACATTCTAAGTCAGTAGGGAAGACAATGACGCCAAATGTAATTTTGACGGAAAAAAGACAGAGTATAACCTAACTCGTTATTGCGACTAGGTCGTAGAACTTTTGGCTTCGTTGGTTTCCCAGACGTTCGCGTAACGTTCGCGGCAGTCCTTTGTCACCCGCGAAATAAGGACTTAGTTTTACGCCAACGAAGGGGATTCCCAATGTTAAGGGCACAATAAAACGCCTCGTTAAAATATCCGAACGCCGAAGACTTCGGTTAGTCCACATTGAATTATTACGGTTGTACCAGTTCGGGTACATTTCTTTAAGAAAGAGAAAGAACTGGTTCGTTCCCAAGGCCCCGCATTGTATACTTATTTGATGTTGATTTCTGGATAATATCTGTGCTCGTGCTCCTCTGCAAAACTAAGCATCTGGCACGACAAACTACGAACCAAGATAGACTAATGAATTTACCAGTTACAGTATTCCAGTTGGCAAAAGCAAAACAAAATAGCCAAAAGTACAAACCATGTGTGACGAAACGGTGGAAGTTACGTTGACGAAACAACCCGAGTCGCGATATGTGGCCGAATGGCCTAGCCGAGGCCTAAAACCACACGCGGCACCAGAAATTCTTGACCAAGGATCCTCGCAACGCGATAAACATACCTTAGCTTTTTGTCTTTCGATGATTCGTCGCCAAACGTTGAACTAACTCCAGTTAAATTCGATAAACTTGAGTCAATTCATGTGCCGTGCGAAGGGGAAAATTTAATGTCATGGAATGTATTAAGTGGGAAATCCCCAAATGAACAAGAGTTACTGAGGCTGCGCATAAGGAAGGTGCAATCCAACACGTTGCCAAATTTGACGAGTGCTTACGTGATTTCGGCAGGATGCATTTTCCTTCTTGAAAGCAAAACAAATAACACGTTTCAAGCCTTTGAATCGTAATCACCTTTTGCTAACTGGGCATTGACTTCGGTAAAACGTACCACGTAGTCGAATACTTTTTGTGGCAAATTTTCCTCGGATCTATCCACCATATTGCATTGTAATGATGCAATACGGCGAACGAATACTTAATGAACTTCCATGGCAACCTTATCACCGGGCCATTTTCGCCCCAGCCGTGCTACGGCACGCCCGATTTTGAAAACAATCGGCGATTTCTGATTGGACGAGATGTGGTAAAAATACACAATTACATCACTAATAAGGATAAAATACGAAAGAAGGGGAAAACCAAGTTTACTAACTAGTGCCTCAAGTCGAAGCGTTAAGTCGATTCGAACGTTCAGGGCGGCAAATTCCAGCGAAGGCAAACTTAAGGATTTTTTTCTTCCAGCCCTGCTGTTGCCGAAATCTCCTGTAACGTTCCATTACTCTTTGTTTGTTTTCAAGCTGCAATCAAACAACGATGAGTGATCACGAAGTCCAAGACATGGATGAAATACCAGAAGACCTAAGCTTCGATTTGTCATTGCTTGATGAGCAACTGTACCAATCTTCGAACACATTAAACGGAGTTAAGAAATTTCCAGATGTCTTAGACGACGACATGAGTATCATCGATCAAAGCTGGATGAACAGCTTCATCAGCGTAGGAAATAACGCAGACAATTACAAGAACGATCTAGCGGGATTGGCACTCACAATGACCAAAAACCCAGCAGTGAACGACTCGATTTCCGATACAGAAAGCCTAGTTGGTGGAAATTCCGCTGTGCCATCGCCATCTCTGAGCGAAGACGGTCAACATTTTGCCTTTGATGTAAGTGACGACGAACTGTTAAAGCTATCGGTGAAAGACCTGAACTGTCAAGTAAAAGGGTTGCCCAAAGACTACGTCAAGAAGATTAAGCAGAGAAGAAGGACGCTGAAGAATCGCGGTTATGCCCATTCATGCCGCCTGAAAAGACTTGAGGAGAAAAGTAGCTTGCAAAGAACAAAGAAAGAATTGGAAAATGATCTTGCGACAACCAAGCATGAGTTGCAGAAAATGGCGCATGATTTGCAGACGATGGCAAACGAGCGCAATTTGTACAAGAGCCGATATGAAAGCTTACTTCGAAAGGTTTATCAACAAAGAAAATAAATGGGTCAAAATACTGTTCAAGTGTTAATACCAAGTCTCACAAAGACTTCTTGGGGATACAGTACACAAGAAGTAGAGCCAAGCGACGAAGTACTGCCAAGAGACGAGCACACTGAGTTGCGTCGAGTGTGATCTAAAGTACACATTAATTTATATTCCTTATCAAAACGTTACACAAATTTTGAGTTCTACGGTTTCGGTACTGTTTTTGCGATAGGTCGGGTAACTTATTTCAATTGCCCATCTCCTGACGTGGCTGTGAACATACATTAGTGCAATGTAACGATATGCGAATTCAAGTATCAACGATAGTTGGTAAGTCTGTAGAGTTTTACATAAAAGTATTTTAAAATGTGTAAAAAATACAAAGAAAAGACAGATAATGTTGAGGATGACCCGACTTCTAAGACAAACAGCAAGAAAAATATTTATAGCATTTATGGATAAATTTTAAGTACAATATATATTGTCACTGTGTTCTTGTTTAGTATAGTTACGTTCTAGTTAAATATTTTGTAACGGAGTTATCTTAAAGTTGTAATAAAAATCGTTTTGCAATGAAAATGATGCGTTGGTTTTGCAGTGAAGTAATTCAAAAAGCACGGTCCCAGTTTAGTCAGAACAATTTTGAAGACAATTTTTTATCCGCCGTGAGCTTTGCGCAACCCTAGTCAGCCATCTTTAGAAACTTTTTCTGATGAAGGGGTGATTATTATCAAAATTCCAGCAACATTTCATAGCATGTTTAAACTTTAACACAGAATTTAAACTATGAAGTTTGCTTTATGCCAAACAAGTTATGAACTTCGCAAAACTGTAGGCAATAAAAAAATTAGGTTCCTGGGCAAGAAAAGTTGGTGGGGTTCAAGTTGTCTTCCCCAATGTTCTAACAATCATCCCGAGCTCTGGTAATGTACCTAAGTACAATGAAAAATTAAATAAAATATTTAACTTTCAGGAGCTTTGAGGCAAAATATATTGAATCATATTTCTTTATTCTTACCTACATTCTGCTGATCAATATCAAGCAGAAGTTCGCAAACACCTTCAAGGCCAGAGTCGGACACTTAGCTACAGGAAAATGGGCAAGACAATCGATCCTCCCCCAATCTCCTAAAAATACATATTCCTACTATTTAAACTATCCCAAATTATATCATACAATTTTTTAAAATAATTTTGTTCTCAATTCAAGCAACCTGCAGTTTGCTCAGTCCTTCATGATTTGGTGAAGTGTCTGACTGTCATCATGTTGAGCTTGGTAAGTGTACCCTACTGTCCAGGATATTCCCCTAAGATCTTGCATTGGTCTAGTAAACATATATCACACCACAGCCACCCCCCAGTGCAATTTCTGGCCAGATGACAGGCATCATTCTGACATCTTTGGCCATCACATTTGATGTGTTCAGTTACACAAACAAATGCAATATACCCAAGAATCAAATGACCTGTATTGTTTATCATACACACAAACCATTGCTCTTCACCAATGGGGAAATATGAATGAAGAGTATTAAAACAAAGCTAGTGGGAAATAAATACTTTAAATGGATGATGACATTACCATCCTTCTCAAAATCTCTTTTACTGATTCAACTAACAACACTGAAGAAACATAACTATCAGTAAAAAGCCCAAATAAAGCCACAAATGGAAACATTTCTGAATAAATTTGTGATTTAATTTAGCTACCACTAAGGGTCAAGCTCCCCAAAAGTGGGAGATCTCAAATCTTAATGCTTGAGCTCAAAGTTTTGAACAAGTAATTACTGTAGCTGGATCAGTTCTCAAGCTGAAAGACAAG
>JBAHVQ010000235.1:1408683-1423807 GCA_036872915.1 Nanipora kamurai | reverse complement strand
CAGGTTCTACCTCATCGCCAGATACAATGCCCCACAGATCTTTATCTTCAAGGACCATTTGCATCTTGAATTTCCAACGGTGAAAGTTCTCCCCATTGAACTTTTCGATACGGGACAGCGACTGCGTTGACTCTTCACCATTTGAAGCCATGCCAAAATGTCTCACAAAATTGACGCAAGTAAATTCTCTCGTAATCTCATGTTAGTTAAACTCACCTCTGGGCCCATAACCTGTTAAGGATATATATATTTCTTTGTTCGCAGAGGAAGTAATACTCGTACGGCTTTGTTTAACTACATGTTTATTATAGATTACAAACAACGAAAGGTACACAGGAGCAGGAATCGAAGAATTAAAAAAGAAAAAGGGTGTGACAGTCTAAACCCGTCAACGTCATGATGACGTAATCAAGTTCTTATTTTTTTGCCATGCATTAGTTAATATTAACAGTTAAAATGTTATGCTCTATAACCTTTGTTGTTAAACGACTTTTTGTCAAACTTGTCGTAATTTTCGTGCGGAAACACGGGGTTTTTCGAGGTGTTCAAATCGTACAACAGTAAGAATTCGTCTTCATCAACGACACCGTCATCGTAACTCTCTAGTAAAATATTTCGAGTCTCACTGAACGAAGCCGTGTAGTATCAAATATCCTTTTCTCGCATGTTGAGAACTCACTACACACGGCCGTTTTAAGTGTTTATTTCGTCTTTTTGATGACGGGGCAGGCAGTTTCTCGCGCCAGTTCTCCTCGGCTATGGAGTCACGTTCCCGTACCACATGTTACCTGTGCTTAAGATCTCTATTCCCGGACAAACCGAACCGGCAAGCATGTTTGTTATAGAATGAGTATTCAGTGACATTCCAGGTAATCTTACTCCTCAGCTGACCAAGCATGGCTGATAAAAAAGGTGATCCACTAGTCCGGTAAGTATTTTAAGCTACCATGGCAGTATACCATTAGTTCCACACCTTTTAACTGAGTAAGAATCAGATTTGCATATTCCAACTAGTTGAAAGTTTTGCTATTGGAAGTTAATGAAGAAACCAAATAAAGTCAATGACAACGGTACATTTCGTGCGAAACGTCACAGCGATCCACCTATTACTCGTATATACAAAAGCTATATATATGGTCGAAAAGCTTGTTTAACAAGACTGCCTTAAAATTATTTATCATTTCGCGTGAAATGTACCAAGAAGTGATCTTCAAAAATCGCATTTTATTAAAATGACTATAAAACCTCCTTAATCAAGAACTAGGTTTGTTGATTGCATTAACCTAGGCAATTGTTACTTCGTGTTAGCTTGTCAGCTCTCCCTGCTTGTTTTTTAGCACGGACCTCGCCTCGCTGCACTCGCTCAGTCCGTATTGAAAAACCTTGGTCCGACATTTCACAAACCTGAAGCTCGGTCGATTCACCTTTCCGAAGTTGACCTAGGAGCCTGGTTACCACAAAGCGAGCATTGCATCATCGGACTGTTATTAGGGTCGAGTCTTCTGTGAGCGTCCCTGAAAACAATTCCAAACCTGGATATTACCAGTTCTCCTTCGCTTCTTCTCCGACCGATATTCGCAATACTGTTGCAGATCTCCAGCCGCGAGAGGTCTGTATACCACGCATATAACTAACTGTATATCCCTTGTTATCCCCCTTTTCTCCTGGTGTTTAGCGAAGGTTGACCACGCCTTACAGCTCTTGTGGAATTTCGTTTCTTTTGGTGTTCCTTCAACCGTAAAGTTTCAATAACATGTCTTCGGAGCAACAGACTCAAGTAAGTTATCCCTTATTGTGAGTTATTTTCGGAAATGTATGGTTTTAGATGAGGAAGAAGCGACAGATGCTGAGAATCACGTATAATGTTTTGGGGCGAATAACAGATATAAATTTCGCATGCATTGTTCGAGTTGTCGAGGACCGCGACTTACTGAATAATAAATAAAGTAATTCAGAAGATAGCATGTTTTTATTTTAATATTAATATACAGTATACTATTAAACACATGGATATACACAGACATGTTGTGTTAACAGGTATAGATGTTCTTATAAGGTTCAGAATCAATAGGAATCATCCTACTGGAGATGTATTGAAGGTATGAGTCACTGACCGCCTTCTGCTATCCTTTAGGATAACGATGTACCTACCAACCCTATCCATCAGGAGAGTGGCGCACAGATTCCAATATCACGCCACGATATTGAGAAGATAGTGGCAGAGGCTATTACGAAAACCTTGCCCTCACTATTTACAAATTTAATGGCCACAAGTTGGCCTCAACAAGTCAAACCGACTGATGGGCAGCCACAAGGGGCTATCACTACTGACACAGGGAATGAAGAACAATCCCTTAAAGTCAATACAGCATCAAGGATTGAGCGATTTTATGCCCAACAAAAACAGGTGCAACTACCTGGGGATTTATTTGCCTTGACAACTCAGGCATTTACCAAGTCTCTCCCTCGAGAAACATGGAAAGGACCTATTGAAAATTACCCTGAAATTAAGGGCACAGAATCTATTCTAGTTGCTCCCATAATGGAGGCGGGTATGAAGGAAGATATTCGTAAGAAGCATGGCCATTCAAAGACCAAAGAGGTCTTTTCCTTTGACGATGGGCTTGCGGAGAAGCAGTCTAAATTTCTCCTCACAGCGCGACCTATCTTAGCAGCACTTGCTGCATTAGATAAGACAGGAGACGAAGAAAATGAGAATGAAGCCCCTCACCCAGATGTTATCCGGAGCATGTTGCAAGATGCATTGGTTTTCCTAGGTGATGCTAATGCCCGCCTAAATTCCTGGCGACAGCGTCGTTTTGCAGACTTCCTCACCCCTACTGGAAAGCGCACCCTAAAATAGGAGATCCCTACAGACAAGTACCTGTTTCCAGACCAATTACATGAACGAATCAAGAGTGAGCACAGCCCCTCCACAACCAACAACAACCTTATAAGCAAACCTGATCGGCCATACCCATCTACTAGCAGACCGACTTTTCAGAAGCCCTTTCGCTCCAGCTCCGCCAATTCCACCCAACCAAATTGGAGGAAGCGCAAGTGGAACTACAATTCCAGAGCTAGTAATACCCACTCATCAGCACCAAAGCGTCGTCTCACAAAGCCCGACTCCAGTAACAAAAAAGCCGACTATGCCTTTCCACAACTAATTCCACTTCGCCCACTGAAATCATCTGTGACAGCCTGCCGCCTAGCAACTTGTGTTCAAAACTGGGCTCGGATTACTCAGGATCCATGGATCCTACAGTCAGTGAAAGGGTACAAAAAATTCCCTTTCTGAGGAAGCCATATCAATGGCGAACTTGGGTGACAAAAACCCGTTCCTATGTGGAACAACAATTAATGCTTGATGCAATCAAGGACTTGATTACAAAAGAAGCAGTGGTACAAGTGGAACCAGTAGAGAACCAATTCACATCCACACTTTTTCTAGTAGAAAAAGGAAATGGAAGCGGACAGTACAGCCCTGTGATCAACCTGCGCGCCCTCAACAGATTTGTGGAATCGACCCCCTTCAAGATGGAAAGTCTCCAAATCGTGAGAAATCTTCTCCAGCCTGGGGACTTCATGATGAAACTGGACTTGAAGGACGCCTATTACACAGTCCCAGTCCACAACCAACACTGGCAGTTTCCTCGATTCAGTTACCAAGGAAAATTATACGAGTTTCGCTGCCTCCCCTTTGGGCTTTCGTCAGTTCCGAGAGATCTCGAAACCAGTGGCAGCTCTCCTTCGGTCACTGGGAATTCGAGTAGTGTTCTATCTGGACGATATACTAATCTTACACCAAGACAAGAACCAACTCTGGAAGATATTTTACTAGGTGAAGGCCCTGCTTCAGAATCTAGGCTTCACAGTGAAACGGGAAAAATGTTCACCCTTCCCCACCCAACAACTGGTGTTTCTGGGTGCCCTGATCAACTCAGTAGAGATGACCCTATCGCTGCCTCAAGAGAAGTTAACAGCCATCATCATGACGGCAAAAGAAATCCAACGGTTGCGAGAGACATCACTAGTAACCTTATCCACTCTTTTGGGCCGGATGAATCATGCCGCCCAAACGGGATTATGGATGGCCCAACTTCATTACCGGAGCCTGCAGCGGGACCAGATAAAGACACTTCACACAGTCACCAATCGATCATCACCATTGAAGATAGCCTTATCCCCATCAAGTCTAGAGGAGCTCCGTTGGTGGACAGCTCCCAACATCCAGGCTTTAAATGGACAACCATTACAAACACCTCCTATGGAAATCACAGTGTCAACAGATGCATCCCTGCTGGGATGGGGAGCAACCTGGCCGGGGACTACCATAGGGGGTCACTGGCTACCCGAGGAGGCACAGTTGGACATCAGTCTGTTGGAACTGAAAGCTGCCTACCTGGCCCTGTTAGTCTTATTCAAGTCAGGCACTCCCCCACGACATGTTCTTCTCCAGATGGACAACTCAACAGCAGTGGCCTATGTGAACAAGAGAGAAGGAACACGATCGCACAGTCTGTCTATACAAGCTACAGAATTGTGGGCAGTGGTCCTGAATGCTGGTTCTTGGGTTACAGCAAAGCACATTCCAGGCACAACCAACGAGGTAGAGGACATGGCATCTCGGCATTTCGACAGCCACTTAGAATGGACACCGCAAACATATTTTTCAGAGGATTGTCCAGCAACTTTATCGTCCGTCAGTGGACCTCTTTGCCAGCCGGATCAACAACCAGCTCCCACAGTATGTATCTCGTTTTCCATGCAGACCCAGGTGCAATGGCGACCGATGCCTTCCTCTGCGATTGGAGTCAATGGAGGAGCTGGATTTTCCCACCAGTTGTCCTGATTCCGAGGATCTTGAAGAAACTTCCTGTCGACAAAGCCACAGGTCTGGTCCTTGCGCCCCACTGGAAGGGACAGCCTTGGTTTCCAATCCTATTACAAATGCTGGAGGACTACCCCAGACAGCTCCCTCGACAACAAGGATTGATCAGACTCCCATTCGACCCGGAGATGGAACACCCATTACAACACAAGCTACACCTAACCGTATGGCCTGTATCAGGGAACGTCTCCAAACAGGAGGACTTTCGCAAGTGGCTACAGACATACTGTTGTCATCATGGAGTGAAGCAACCCAAAAACGCTATGCAGGGCCGTGGAGAATTTGGGCAAGCTGGTGTGCTGAACGGGATCTCTGTCCCATTACTGCCCATGTAAATGAGGTTTTGAATTTTCTTGCGGAACTTTCCCAACAGCAGAGGTTGTCTTACAGAACCATCGGAGTATACAAGTGTGCTATCTCACAAGCGCACGATCCAGTGGGCTCAGCTTCCTTGGGGACACTCCCATTGTTTCTCGGTTTATGAAAGGGGCCTTTCGTCTAGACCCACCGAGACCAAAACTCTGCACTACGTGGGAAGTTAAAGTTGCTCTTTCCTATATGAAAGGTCAAAGACCGGTAGAGGAACTCTCATTTAAAGAACTGACTCATAAATTAGTTATTTTACTTGCCCTAACTTCGGCAGCAGGCGCGTATGAATGAGCGGCGCTGGATTTGACTTATCTGGTCGAGAAAGAGGATTCATGGGAATTTTTATTGAATATTCATGTAAAACAGTCGCGTCCAAACCACCCTAGCCGGAAAATTTATTTTACAGCCTTTGTAACGAACAGACACCTGTGCGTAGTGCATACACTTAGGGAGTATCGAAAGAGGACTGAAAGAATGCGGAATTAATCACGACTACTCCTAGCTTTAGTTTCACCACATAGCCCTATTTCCAGTCAAACTGTTTCCAGGTGGCTAAGAGAGGCACTCAACAGCGCCGGTATCAGTCCTTCTTATACTGGTCATTCAACGCGAAGTGCGTCGACGTCAGCAGCGGCGGAGGCCGGAATTCTCCTGGAGGTCATTCTCGAAGCAGCGGACTGGGCGTCGGCGGGGACTTTTCGAACGTTTTATCAACGGCCCACATTTCGGGGACGTTTTGCGCACACTGTTGTTTCTTGTGAATAATTATGACACTTACATGCACATGTTCAAGGTTTGGTTAAATACTAATTAACTACGGTTGAATACTCGTGTCAGCTTGCTTTGTAATCCGCAACAGTATTGCGAATATCAGTCGGAGAAGAAGCGAAGGAGAAATGAAATTTCCCCGGAGGGTACTTACCTGAAGGGGAGATGTAGTTCTCCGAGCTTCTTCGTAGACTGATAGGAGCAATACTGTTCCCCAACTGAAGAAGACAGCGAAGTCTAGACAATAACGAAAATAGTGGTTCTAGACTTCTCTCCTCCTCACCCTTTGCTGTCACTCGTATATGTGGTTAAGTTTAGGAAAGCACTCGTCAAAAGAGGAATAACAAGAGATATACAGTTATTTTAAATGCGTGGTATCCAGACCTCTCGTGGCTCGAGATCTGCAACAGTATTGCTCCTATCAGTCTACGAAGAAGCTCGGAGAACTACATCTCCCCTTCAGGTAAGTACCCTCTGGGGAAGTTCCATTTCTCCAGCGCAACTTCGGAATGGCGAATAAGCAGCTACTATCTAGCGTTCGACTCCACCTAAATGATGTATTCTTAAACCTTATCAAAGTATCGCATTTCACCTTATATATACCCTAACTGGTTGAGGTGATTTACTCTTGTCAAATTTTTGACCAATTAAATGTAAGGGCTCGTTTATCCCTACTGATGAATGACCAGGCGTCATCTACCCGTGCATATATGTCACCGGCGATCATTCTCATTACGACTTATAGGTAAAAATATGAACTCTATATTCGTAGTTTGTCTTAGTTTTTCTTGTCAGTGCAACACCACTTTAACAATTTTAATTCCCCTTTGGGATAAAGTTAATTATCTAAGGTTCGATTTTAAGTTAATGATGTATTCGTATACGTTATAGAAACGTACGCATTTCGGGTCTCATATATTTAATATTTTTTTCGAGAATCTACAACTTAAATTACGCAAATTTATATGCAATGTTGAAATTTAACGACAAACTAACAGTAGTTTCGGTTCAACTCGTTCTTCAAGGTTTTTCAACTTTTTCCTTCTTTCTTGTGTAGAAATACGAGAAAAAAAGAGATTTTTTTGTGGTTCACGATTCATATATCCCCGAAGCACCAATCTCCGGAGAATTAACAGATACAGACACGACGACCATGCTAATTTGTGAAAATCCCACCGACATGGTTTTCATAACATATGTAATATCAATATTAAAACTAGACAAGTGATGTTTTGAGTTACATGACATCACAAAAAAACACAAGCTTTAACTTCTTGTGGTGTTATTAAATGGTTCCATGGCGAAATTTAAATCAAACCTGCGAGAAAATTGTGGAATAATGTCATAGTATTCATTGTATCGTACATGAAAACATAAGTTGCCCACAGCTACAGGAAAAAAAAATTAACTATGTATCGCTTGAGTGACGACTAACTACGAAATGTTTTTTTTGTCCCACGTTTCCTTTTGCTGAGAGAGATTTAAGGCGGTGAAACATAGGAGATAAAATTGCGCACTACTACAGGAAAGAAACATAATTTCTACCACTAAATTCATCGCTAACACCCGTCGTTCACTAATTTTCACTTCCATCTTCGGTATCCATCATCGAAGGGTTATCGTACGAATTAACAAAATCCTTTTCCTTCGCCAGATCCCGTTCTCTTTCAGGATTTTTGTTTCCATACGTTTGCAGTAGGTTGCTGGTAGACAACTCGCCTTCAGCACGACCAGCTTCCGAAAGGTCAACCGCAGGCAAATTCTTCCACTCTGGCAAAAGGTCCACATCGGCAGCACCAAAACACGTTTCACCATTTTCAGTTGTCTCCTGCAATAACGTATCACCGTAAAAAGCTGTATTAGGTTCGCTGTTACCATTTCCTAGCCCAGGTTCATTGTACTCAGTTTCTAAGCCACCATAGAAATTT
Organism: Nanipora kamurai; assembly: GCA_036872915.1. Classification (NCBI taxonomy): domain Eukaryota; kingdom Metazoa; phylum Cnidaria; class Anthozoa; order Scleralcyonacea; family Helioporidae; genus Nanipora; species Nanipora kamurai. The sequence goes on along the minus strand of JBAHVQ010000235.1, from coordinate 1,415,848 downwards.
CCCTGGCGGAAATATCCTTTAGAGTTTCCAGAAAACCCACTGAGCTCTAGTTGACCCTCATTGGGAACTTGGAACATTCCCGCTGTACGTTCGTGGCGACATTTAATGATTAACGCCACTACACCAATAAGGAAGGCTACACCGAGCACTGTTCCAAGCACAATGTAAATAATATAGACAGTATCGTCATCATCACTCGTCCTGGGAGTTACAGTTGGGTTTGGAGTAACTGATATAACTGTTAGACGTGCTCCGTTATAGTTGACTATTATTTCTCTCTTGGCAATGGCACTAGCCAGTCTTTCCGTGATATTATCTTTGTCAGTACCTTTTATTTCAAAATCCACATTAATAGACCCACACATAACTTCCAGTATTTTTACTCGCGAGATATCAATGCTCAAACTATCACTAATGGACCTGACTACTGCTTCTTTGAAAGCATCAGACTGGATGTCGAGGACCTTTTCACAGTCTGCTTCAATCTCTATACGGTATTGAACTACAATCTCCGGCAAGGGACTAATGAAGGATGCTGAACTCAGCGAGATTGCCCCAGACACTGACGTTGCTGACAAAATGAGGAAATGTGAGGTCAAAGAAGATATCATAGACATAGGTGCTGTAATTGACGGGGTTCTAAATGAAGACGTAAATGATAAGCTGATCTTTGAAAATGACGCTTTCATGGTAACCGGTTTTGCCGAGAAGTTTAACTTTTGGGTAGATCCAATAGAGGTGTTGGTAAATGTTCCTGGCCGCACTGTGATATTTACTGTGTTTACTGTCGTTGATGTGGAATTTAAGACATTTCTTGCCGTTATTGCAGTAGATACTGCTGGAAATGGAGTCATTGTAGTATTCATCACTGAAACGGAGTTTACAGTTACCTCGGGAGCTGATACAGTTTTCATAACCGCTGAATCTAATGTCGTATTTGTCGTTATTATCGATACGACTGAGATAATTCCTCTAGCTATTGATTTTCTAGAATAATTTAGAACGGAAGCTGACGTCACAGGCTGCACAAATATTGTAGCAGTTTTCATTTCCGATGGATTTAGCGTATTATTCACCACTGCAGATGTTGCTGAGATACTTCCCTCGGTAGAATTTTCTCTCATTATAGAGGATTCTGATCTATTTACAGCAGAAACTGACGTCACAGGCCCTACAATTACCGTAGCAGTTTTCGTTACCACTGGAATCGGTGTGGTATTTACCATTGCCGCAGATGTTCCTGAGATACTTCCTCTGATTATAGAGGATTCTGAATTATTTACTACAGAAACTAACGTCACAGACTCTCCACGTATTGCAGAAGTTAGCACTGACGTCACTGTGCTATTTACCATTGCTGATGTTCCTGAGATACCTCCTATAGTAACTGACTTTCCTGTACTGTTTAAAACGGAGACCGACGTAACACGCTCACCAAGTGTTGTAACAGTTTTCATTAGCACTGAATTCAAAGTGGAATTTAACATCAATACTGAATCTGAAGTTGCTGAGGTAGTTACGCTGTCTATTGGTTTCCCTTTATTATTCACAATAGAAACTGACGTCACAGGTTCCACAGACACTCCAGATATCTTTATCACGACTGACTTGGCTGTAGTGTTTACCATGGCTGCTGAAAAAGATGTAGTATTCACTGATTTATGTACAATCGATGTTTGGGCTACTAAAGATGTTTCTGAGAGAGCCGGCATTACTGGTGACGATGACCTCAATACCTGCGACACGGATTGCTTAGTCGGGAACTCTGTCGAATAAAGTACCCGAAAGGAGGACAACGTCATTGACGATGGTGAAATGACGATTGGTGTCGATGACGGAGTCACTGATGGTGAAATCACTAATTGGGATGACATCTTTTGTAAAACCGAAGTCATTGTGGAGTTCACTGAAACTAATTGGTCCAAGGTGGATTGTGAAGGTTTTATCAGCGATCTAGTTTTCGAAGATAAATGTTTAATAAACGAATCACTTTGTGATGGCTGTAGCCCAACAGATGATAAGCTAGATGCATCTTTATTGATAGATGTTTCTGTCGTCTTCGACGGAGATAACCGTTGCTTATATGTCACAAATGCCTCAGTTGACGATACTCTATTGGCTGTCGATTTAGTTGAGGTAAAAACAGCCGAAGGTCGAACGGTATCAGTGGACATGCTGCTAGTCGATTGTCCGTAAACCACAGTGATCAGCAACAGCTGAATATTAGTCCAGAAAATCGAGCCAATCATCTTCGTATCCTTGCGTGAATCAAACTTTTCGCTGGCTTGGCTAAAATAAGAACAACAAAATATCACTGATGCGTCGAATATTTCGTAATTGGCTATAATACAAATATTTCGTAATTCGCTACAAATTACAGCTACGTAGGGAAAATATGGTGAGTTATAACTACCGTTACTTATTAAAGAATTAAGTTCGCTACTGATTACAGCTTCTGTTCTACAAAATGTAGCGAACTATTTCGCTACTTCGCCAATCCGATGTAACGTATAAAAGCGTCACTAATTCTTATGCTGCTTTAGCGTTAAATTTCGTAAATGTTCAAAGAGTTCAGCATGAAAGTAATAAAAAATTTAGTTAGAATAATGAAAGGCAACTATTAAAAAGCAACTTATCAAGTATCAAATGATATCTGATTATACTACGGGTCAAGTATTAACCGCAGCAAATTATAAATTTAACATTGAAAAAACAAAGCAAAGCCTCTGAGGCTAAGCAGCAAAAAGCGTTTTCGCACGAGTTTTACGCAGTGGTGGGTCGTCACGAACTATATCTTTTAAGCAGTGGGTAGTTTTGGATTGCTTTTTAAAAATGGTACTTAGAGTTGCAGAGAACTTAAAATTCTGTAGCGCGAAGTAGTAAATAATCAACTTATTCTAACATACACCTCATATAGATTAAATTATATTCTTGGGTATTATTATTTACTCAATTATGTCGAAACGTCTTGGATGTTTCTTTCAAAGTTGGATAACCCTCTGTTTAGTCGATAAAACATCTATCGAATAAAACTTCATTGTTTGTGGGACACCGCGAAAATTATAACTTGTGAACTTTCGTCCAGTTGACCCAGGGCTCCATCACTTTCAGGCTATAAAGTAATTGTTAATTTTCTTGATTTTCTGGAGACCGAATGTCTCTAGTTTTAACATCTCATCCTTGAACCCTCAAATTTAAAGAAATCATTAGCCGTAGTTCTCGTTCTTTTCAAAATGATCCTAAGGGTCTTGCTATTTTGAGCGATTCTTCACTGTTTACTTTTAGAGGAAATCCAAAACACTGGAGACCGTTTAATCCACTGTGCCCTCAAACATGTAAATCACTGGGGACATTTTCTTGCTTTCATCCTCGTTTGCTACACATGTACATTCCTCAGTACCAACACGGTTATTTATGGCCCTAATTATTATTACGTTGTTTAACTTGTTCTTCTTGCCAACATCACTTTCTGCTTTCTTAAGATGAATGTCGTAAGCTGCATGTATAACGGTGAAGCTGGCCTACTCGGTTTCAGACATGACAGTCTTTACATTCGCACACATCTCAAGGGGTAACGATCGCCCCAAATGACACGAATGGCAATCCAACTTCATGAGCACAACGAACGTCTGTTTCCTTTCCTTAAATTTTAACTTCCCACACTTCACGTGTCATAACCACAAACTCTTGAATGGAAAATTTACACCTTGGGTTGCAGCTATTAAATTATTGAAAGTTTACACAGTGATTTTTTATAAACGTCTTTTTAGCAGTGGTTTTAGTCACGGACGTGTTCTTGAAAAACATGTTTCACTCTCTGCCATACGCTTCTCATTTATCCACCGACAAACCCACTACCATATGCTTGTAATTTATCCACCCGACAGCGTGTTCATCTGCTGGGTGGGAGTTAACCAGAGGATACGTAACACATGCAGTATTTGAATGATCACCACCTGAAATTGACTAGACTCATATATATATCGACATAATCTGATACGTTTACATTGATTTTAAATAAAATTGGTTTTAAAATATAAAGTAATGAAACAGCTAGCCTTCTAGAAAAGCAACGTCTAGAAGCTTGTAATCTGATAAACGGAAGGTGAGAGATACCAGGAAAACCTTTTTGGGGGGTCTAAATACATTTAAATAATTCAAAATATTTAAATTCAACTCGGTCGCACATTGCTGTAATGTCTATAAAATATGTAACAAACACAACCCCAGCTGTATTATCGATGCCTGATCACAAGTTGGCTCTCGTTGTTTACAAATAAGCAAAGTTCAGTCAAGTCCATAATCAATCTCCGACAGTTCTTCATATGTAGTGTATAGGTGGTGTGCACATTACGTCATAGCCGCCATGTTGGATGAACTTAACAAAGCTTTTTGTTTATCTGCAATTATAATTTCATCCAACATGGCGAAAATATCTTTGCCCTTTGAATCTCGAGGGATTGGTTGCACATCACCTATTGTGTAAAGACTACGTCGCATGGGAATTAAATGTTATCGATGCTTAAGAGAAAAATTTCTATTAACGCGAGTGATGTTTAGAGCCGTTAAACATTTCATCTCCTTCTGTAAAAGTCATGTCACAAGAAACAATTTTTAACGATATTTCTTAATGCACGTTATGTTTGTACGACATATGAACACGTGTTATCTTTTGTACAAAAATAGGCTGCATTACGAATCGTCGTAAAAAATAGTTCTCTGCAACATCGCGTTTGTCCGACCGGGAAACGTGCAAACCAACCAATCAGAACTAGTAATTAGATCAAATGAGACTTATGAGAGCACCTTCAAGTGGGCAGAAGTCCTCTTTGTCTTACGACGTTTGCTGTCACTAGTATTCTTTTTAAAAAGTGTATAATGAGCACTTACAGTTTCAGAATCATCCTCAGGGTAATATGAAACGATAAATTCACATTTAATCCAACCTAGGTTAAATGTGAATTTATCGTTTCATATTACCTTGAGGATGATTCTGAAATAGAATTGAAACACTGCACATCCTCGTGGAAGCGTTAAGTTGTCGCGAGAATTTCTCGTACACTTCAGTTGACTTCAGCAGTGCAGGTTAAATGTGAATTTATCGTGAGCACTTACAAGTACATATTCTTTATACTAATAACTACATTTATCATATGGCTGAGCTCATTATCCGGTCTGTACGCAAAATGACAAGCGTTGATTGGCTGCCTAGTCGTGCAATAAGTTTTCCAAACAGACTGGTACATTTTCGAGGGGAAACGCTACAGCTGACTTGAAGACGGACAAACCATATTCTAACCAACAACAAACTGCTTGTGGCGTATTTCCGGTGGCACAATGCAGTTTCTCTAGTTTTTTTGCACCTCATGCTTCCTTTGCACATAACATTGGATTGGAAATAGTCCATAGATCCTAACTTAAGTGAGAAGAAAACGAAGGACTTCCCTGTTTCTATGGCAACAACAGTAAATTAACACTACGTCGAAAAGTCTGTTTTGAATATTAAACACTAATTATATCATGCGGGACACTGGTGTTAATGTAGACGACATGTGAACTTTCTTAAATTCGTCATCTCTCAAATCGCTTTTCTTAGATCACGACGAACGTTCGCATGTTGCCTTCGAAGCTCTGTTTTGTCAAGTTTGCGGAAAATCCTGTCGTCATAACTTTTTCTGAGTTACGCCATGCATTCAATGAACAAATCTTATCTAATAATATAAGTATGACAACATTGTAACTGAGAATTTGTAAACAGTTCCAATAGAAAACTCTGCGAAATTCCTCTACATATAGGAGTATTATTCCTATCAAAAATCCCGCGAGAACCACGAACATTCGCGCAGGAAAGTGCGGTAAAATCAAGCGTTTTGCAGGATTCTTGATACGTGTATACTAACAGTTTTTTTATCCACTTTAGCTGGTAAATTCTTTTTCTGTTGTGGCAATAACATCCGCGAATGATAAAAACTAAATCAAATGTAAGATTAACGAAGCTTTCGTCCTGGTCTTGCTCAAGGATTTGTTAAAACAACCTTAGGACATGAAAATGAAAAACGAGTAAGAGTTCCTATGTCGTTTTTCCGACCGAACTTTTTTATGTGTTTAATAACTTCATATTTTATCCACAGCCGTTTCTGAAGAATAGGTCAGGTGAAAGACCACTTACTTTTTTTTGATATGGGCTAAGGAAAGCGGTCTCAGAAAACCGTAACTTGGCGTAAAATAATAAAATTTTTGACTATTTAAAGGTTTTTCTAGTGCTATTTTCTTAAAAGGGACTGGGGCATACCTACATGTCAGCCTCATTCCCAGAGCCTTCGATCCTTTTACTCGCCACCAAGGATACGGAGGCTCTGAGACAACCCGATAAAAAGTCAGCAAAAACTTTTTGATGATGGATAAAACGAACTTGTTTCACGAAGCTGTCGATAAAGCATTACATGTTCTTGGGAGAGATAACGTACTGTTGAAGGAGGAGCAGTACGAGATGTTGAAGGCTGTTATTGTCGACAATAGTGACTGTCTTGGTATTTTACCGACAGGATTCGGTAAATCGTTGATTTATCAACTTCTGCCTGCAGTCTTTGCCGACACAAATGGGACATCACACATTTTCAAGGTGTATTGACCAAATTTACTTTACCTGCCATAGTTCTGAAAAGAACTATTCGTTTTACGTTAGAAAATCAATTCTTAAAAGAACTTTTGAGGTCGTTTTAGTTTGAGCTTTGCGTGCAATAGATTCTCAAGGACCTGGGGGCGAGAGCTCAACATCAACCAATCAAATTGTGAGTCTCATTGGGTCGTCGCCATTGATCTCTATATAACTGGACTGCGGATTACAAAGTTCGGTCGAAAAACTGCACTGGAACTCCTGTTGTTTTTCGTTTTCTTCTGATATCCCAATGCTTTTTAACACTTCATAGAACAACAGCAGGAACAAACTACGGTTAATCTTACACTTGATTTAGTTTTCATCATTTAGGTATGTTGTTATTACCGTAAAATAAGAATTCACGAACTAAAAGAGATCAGAAAACTGTCACTACCACCTTGGTAAGTACACTCGTGGTAACTATACGCAAGAAACATTTAAGAAATAGAAAACATTTTCCGTGTTTCTATACAGTTATAGAAACACGCGTGGGAGTTTGGGAGAACG
>JBAHVQ010000235.1:1378780-1404456 GCA_036872915.1 Nanipora kamurai | reverse complement strand
TCAAATTCGTTACTCTTACAGGAAGTTTCACTTGTTTGTGTGTGTTTAACCCAATGTAAGATGCGAATCGCTGTCAACAGACTCCTCTTCTCCTTCTCCTTCAGTAAATCATCAATTTTATTTGAAAGTTTAGTTTTGTCCAGGGAAAGTTCATAAACTCTTTGCTTAAGTAATAAAACTTCTTCGTCAGAGGGTGTGTTTGTAATTATTCATCACAATTTCCATATTTCCCTTGCAGATTACTGTTTCCATTAAACTCTTCATTTTGTTAAAATCCTTTTTCAAGGAATCAATATCATCTACAACATTGCTTTCCTCGTGTTTTCGCACATCTGCTTGAGCTAATTCTAGAATGACGGGTCACTCAGATAAGCGACAGAGTTTGTTGCAGTTTCGTAGTTGCCGCCATTATTTTCGTTAAGGTTTTTCTGCAAACGGATTTCAGAACTAAGTGATTCCGATAACCCAAGAAGATTGCAGAGCTTTTCTTTTGCCCGAAGTTCTTGTTGTCCTTGTATAACTAATGTAGCTGTTGTGGTATAAAACTTGAAAGTGAAGCAGTTAAACTGCAACGAAACCATATTATGTTTAATATCTTCGGTCTATTTTAACTGTTGGAAATGATCTTCTAATGTTTCAGTTCGATTTCCAAAGACCATAATAATAAATTTATCCATTTCTCTCTTACTAGAGAGAAATAGAGAAAGCGCAAAAGAGGGAAAGAGAGAAAGAGAGAAACAGAGAAAGAAAGAAAGAGAGAAAGAGAAGAAAGAGAGAAAGTGAGAGCGAGCGAGCTTTATTTTGATACGATATTTCTTCGGAAAATGCAACTGATTTACACGAAAGCCGTATACATATGTAACATTGATAGAAAACAGTAAATATAAAAACTTAAAAAAAAACAACACAAAAAAACAAACTATTGCAAAATTAACAACTGGGGTTAGAGGAGAGACAGTTAATTTCCTTTTTAAGACTACAAATTGAGCTTTGCGTCCTTTGTTTAACAGACAAAGCATTCCAAACTTGTACATCCTGATATATAAAACTCTTTTTCATATTTTCGGTATTTGGCATTAGTAATTTGAGATTAATATTATTATTTCCCAAATTATAATTTGCGCTATCAATCACTCTATGAAATTGGTCAATCAGGTACCGTGAATTGATTGTACAAAATTTTATACATCATCGTTAAGATATCCTTGATGCGCCTCACAGCCAATGTGTCCCATCCCAGATCTGCTAGAATATGGATGGATCGTTTCTCATAGGAAGATTTTGTTATCACATGACCTGACTGATTCTGAAATTTTTGCAGACGATCACTTAAAGTTATATGTATATTATTCCATATTGCAGAACAGTAATCAAATATTGATTGTATTAGAGACTTGTATAGAATTATCAAAATATTAAAAAGTACAAATTTACCCGTTATTCTCAATTCAACAATAGCTCGTGAAATCTCTTTGACGATAAAATTAATATGTTCATCCCAGATTAATTTATTACCAATTTTGATTCCAAGAACTTTGCCAGATTTTGCTCGGCACAAAGAATGAGTACCTAATCTAACATCCACTGGCTTTACAATATTCTTAATCCTATTGTCAGATCCAATCATGATAAATTTTGTTTTAGTCAAATTTAGTGTCACTTTATTAGCTGAGAGCAATGAATTAATACAATCAAGATCTTTGTTGACCACGAAGTGTAATACATCTAAGGTTTCTGCAGACGTTGTAATATTGGTATCATTGGCAAACATTCTGGCCTTAGCAAAATTTAAGCAATAAACCAGATCGTGGATGTAAATTAAGAACAGTAAAGGGCCAAGTATTGATCCCTGTTGGACGTCACAAGGAATATTTCTTCGCGAAGACAAATTCCCGTCAAAAGAAGAGCATTGCTTTCGATTATATAAATAAGATTTCATCCATCTAAATGTGGTCCCGATAATGTCATATAATTCTAATTGACGTTAGAAAATAATGTGGTGAACAGTGTCAAAAACCTTCTTTAAGTCCAGAAAAACAACCGATGTTGAAAGACCTTGGTCAATATTCATGTACCATTCATTACCGTTACACTCGAGTGTTACTGCCTGAGACCTGATTGATATTTATTTAATAAATTATTTACTGATAAATAGTCGTATAGTTGGTTATAAACAATTCTCTCAAAGATCTTAGCTATAGCACTAATAATAGATATAGGCCTATAATTATTAGGATCATCTGTAGAGTCACCTTTATAAATCGGAACAACCTTTGCCATTTTCTAATCATCAGGAAAAACTCCAGTAGTCAGCGAAAAGTTGAATATCATGCATAAAGACGGTGAAATAAGTGGGATCAAAGCCTTTATAAGTCTACTCGGAATGTTATCTAAACCAGAGGCATTACCTGCTGCTTTAATAATTTCCCAACATTAATGGTATCAAAAGGCTTCAGGTTGAAATAGCATTCGACTGGTGTAATATATTTTTCAAAATGATTGAAACTTTCAGGAAAATCTTTCGCAAGAGAAGATCCAATTTCAGTATAATTCTTATTTAAGTATTTAGAATTATCCTGAAGTTTAGTATACGTTTGATTATTTATTTTAATTTGAGTAATAGAAGTATCAAAAGGCTTATGAAATAACTGACTGATTATATTCCATGTCTCTTTGGGATTATTTACATTCCTTTGAGTTTTGCAGAGAGACAAAGAGACAGAGAGGTAGAAAGAGAGAGCTAAAGCGGTATTTACGAAAACAAGAAGATTGCTGTATACCATATAGAAGAGCTAAATTACAGTGAGATATTAAAGTTAGAGTCCTCTCATCGTTACTCTGAGTTTCACGTTGTTCACGATCTTAAGGCAACTGGGTAGGCTTCCGCTTTGGCATTTCGTATGTTATCGGCGACGTTGCTATGGTCAGTTGGAGACAGGATGATTCATAACTTCTTTCTTCTACACGGCTTAATTTAGAGATGCTGAATTTGTTTTGGCATCGACGTTTCGATACAAGTTCTGAAGCTTTTGTTCAAGAGGATTCTTTTGTCCTCTTTTAAAATGGATAGTTTTAGCACTAAGCAAAGGTTGCATCGCTTTGCTCCGCTTGTATATGTCGCAACCCCTTTCAAAATTTCTCGCTTAATAATAGAAACTCTCTTCTTTTCCTTTAATTCCCAATGTACTTGGATTTTCCGACGTTTAACCGCAGTTAATCAATGGAAATCTTTTAATTTGTTTAAAAGTATTAAAAGGAATATAGTGATTAAATTCTACAAATTTAATTCTTAATAAGATAAAACAGTGAAGTTATCAATTTGTTCCATTTAGACAATGATACAAAAGTAGAGTGCTGCGTCGGCAGTATTGAACAACATGAAAAACAAAAAAAGTTGGGAAACTCCCGAAACTTAAGTGTAGAAAATCTGTTACTTTTCACTTCCCACGAAAGCCCTTCGTTGGAAACGTCAGATTTTCTACACTTAAGTTCAGGCAGTCTCCCGACTTTTTTGGTTTTCTACAAGTTGAATCATTTAATTTTGTCGTTGATTCGAGCGTATCCCATTCGTCCGGGTGAAGATTTCCCACTAGTGAAAGAAGAGGCCTGATCTTAATCATAACCGAAATCCTAAGCGACGGGCCATTTCCTTGTTTTGGAGGTGGTTGGGCAATTTTTCTTTGCATGAATTATTTTTCTGTCGATCTTTAGGCAAAAATATTAATTTCTGTTTAATTTGGTCAGCAAGAATTTGACAAAACAGCTTCGGAAACACACCCTTCCTGCAGTATTGTTGAAGCAATGTGGTCAGGTGACCACGGGAGAGAAGAAGCGAGAGAGCCTGGGTCGAAGTTGCTTCTTGATTCTACGGTAAGATGACGTCACTAGTTTATTTTCAATTAAATGATATTTCTGACACGACGAAGTTGTCTTTCAACATTGTTGTTCAATAGTACATTGGGTTCTTCTTGTAAAGCAGTGCAGCTCTTTAAACTACAAAATGAATAGGATTTTTGGGAAAGGAAAGCCCAAAGAGCCTCCTCCTAATCTTACCGACTGCATAGCGAATGTAAGTGTCGTTTACTCATCATGTATTGGACATTCAGTAGGCAGCATAAACTATTACCTTCCACTCTACCCATCGTTCTGTGTTGATGATCGAAAACTATCCAGGATGTGCAGAAGTCCTGCTTAAAGACATGGTTTCTTTTTTAAATCAGGTGGATAGTCGAGGTGATTCAATCGAGAAAAAGATTTCTAAGCTCGACATGGACTTGAAAAAGTACAAGGATCAAATGAAGAAAATGAGGGACGGACCATCCAAGGTACTGAATGGTAAAAATCTTGACATCTGTTGTTAATTTTATGAATTTGGATTTATGTCACAGTTACGAGACGTTTACATTCTTCGTTAAATCTTAGAACATGGTGAAGCAAAGAGCCATGAGAGTGTTAAAGCAGAAGAAGATGTGAGTAAATAATACTATAGTCTATATATCATTCCATAGATGTAATGTAAACACTAAACTGTATGATGGATAGAACAGGATAGATGCACATATTTTGATATTTATTATTTATTATTTAGTATTTTCAACCAATAGCCAGTCACATAGCAACAATACTAAATAACCCGCAGTATAATATATGTACAGTACATCTTGGTTTTTGGGAATTAACATGTGGGCCTCTGAAACACATGTGCTATTAACTGCTGGTTATTTGGGATTTTTTATAAAGTGACCAGCAACTGGTAAAATAGTCACTTTAATTTGTAAAATAAATAATTGAAATGAAATGAGGTGGAAAGTAAGGAAATTGAAATTATTACAGGCTGAGTTAGAACTGATACCTATATCTGTAGAATAATTTAGAAATTCAATTACCTATTTTTCATAATATAATTGAATATTGAACAATTTATGCTGTATTTTTTTAATGGACAAGAATTTTTTGCTTTTTTGAATAGTTTTAAACAAAGTAACCCTTTGTTGGCCAAGGGCCCCATCAGTCTAGTATTTTACTCTGGCTAATGCCAGAGTATTTTACTTTGGCTAATGCCAGAGGATTTCCCTAGTTAAAGGGAGATCTCTGGCTATCAAAGGGTTAAACACAATCTCCTTAGCCTTGTGCCAACTAAGGGGACACTTTACTATACTAGTCCTACAGTACTTAGCTGTCAAAGGGCTAAAATTGAATGACATGAAAAGTAATAAAATTGATATTACATTGCAATTCACATTTCAGTTGGAAATGATTCCAAAACCTTTTAGAAATACAATTACCTATTTTCTATAATGTAGTTGACTATCTAACAATTTATGCTGTACTTTTAATGTTTAGTGTTCTACATTTTCACATTCATAAACACAAGTTCATTTCCATCATTCACAAGTTCAAACACAAATTATCATTTGATGTAAATGTGCAGTAATAATATGTGTGGTGGTTGTAAAATGGTTACAACATGTTACATCTACAAACACTACCGAAATTAGGCTAATTGGCCTAAAAGCTGTTTGTCAGAGCCTTAGGACTGTACAGGTAGTTTATTTGGCAGATACTATAGCTATAAATCCTAGTGCTTAACAAGTATTGTCCATACTTTGAACAACCAAACTAAATTTTCTTCTCCAGATTGTAAACTATCCACCATGTAATGCTATTGCTTTAAGATTTCTAAAGTTTATGTTTGGTTGTTAAAAGCATGGGTAGTACAAGTGTTAGACACTTCACAAAGTATCAGGGGCAACAGTCAGGCAATTAAAGATTACAAATTCTTGCAGCCATTTTGTTGTGCTTAGTTTCAGACTGCTACAATGTAGGACCTGAGAACCAAGATGGCACATGTACAGTATGATGTTTTTGACAGAGTTTGACTTTTAATTAACCTCTTAAAACTACAGTTAATGTTGTTGTAATTTGGCAATTAAGCAGATTGGTATTTAAAGCCAGGCCTACTACCATGACCCTAAGCTTCCCTTACTCTTTTTTAATTAAAATTATTTGAAGGTGGTCTTCCCCTCATCCCCCAACCTAAATTGTTGGCCAAATGGAATTTATAAGCTGGCTAAATTAATTATTGACTACTCTGTATATGAATATGAATAATGCTATGGGCTGGTATCTGAATATCCAGTGTACTTGTGCTCCAGAAAAACATCCTGTTTAAAACCACTTTAAGATAAAGGTTTCACTTACAAGCACCACTCCTGTTTTTGCCTTTGATGAGTAAAATAATCTGGCATTGTGCTACGTGTAGCCAAGGCAAAATACTATTTCTGTATTAGAGTAGAACCTAGGCCAACAGAGGGTTAAGAGATTGTTATCAGCCCTTTGATGGCCAGCTCCCTCCCTTAGGCCAGTAAAATCCTCTAGTGTTATAGCCACAGTAGAATACCTGAGTGTGCCTCTGGATTGCGAAGGATAAAGATTTGCTAACAAATGCTAGAAGATATGTGCATACGACTCTCAACAGTAGAAAGGGTTATAATTAATTTCTTGACAAATTGGTGCATTTTAAGTTCTGTTTCACAGTAGATGGTAAGAAAAAATCAATAAATTTAAAACTTCTGTAAAATAATTTATAAAGTTGAGCAATATCTGTGCAGTAAATACTGTAACTTATTGATAGTTACATGTAGTTTAGTGTGAGCTTTATTTTATTGTATACTTTACTCCTGGTTTGTATTTTAATTTACCCTATGGGCTAATGATATTTTGCAAGGCATGCATCTAACCAGCCATGGGTATCGTAGGACAAATACTTGTACATTTATCATTGCCAAACACAAAACACAAAATAAGGCTATAGGATTAGAAAAAATGTTTTAGTTAATTTCAGTTAACTGAAACATTTTTTTGCCTCATATTTCACTAAACAACTCTCTAATTTAGTTTACCTTTTGTTTACATATCAAAACCTTACTCTGATTTGAGGTAGAAGTAAATTTAGAAGTTCAAATACCACTGTAAATATATAGGTGTTTTCTCTGTGACTTGCTTACTATGACATTCTACAGTATATGTAGTTATGAAATATGAAAAACAAGAGCTGGACCCATCCCAAGCATGCTTTACAGTCCTGTTTGCTGATGGGTATGGAATCTGAGTCTTCTTAGGCAGTGAAGCTTTAGTGTTTGGCGTTTAACACCCAGGATTTAGCTACAGTCTGGACTGACCAGATTTTGTATACTTATTCCCCAAATGCATGCCTGACAGGCACTATAGCTATAAAATTAGTTATTTGCAACTTTGTAACCATCTATGTACATGTACAGTACAGCACATGACATTGTAAAGTATTACAAAATGCATGTAAAGTTTTATTTTGAGGCTTGGCCCTCACACATTAGTCAGTGGTGGAAATTTTTATTAGATGTCAAAGTCTAAATTATACATTCATGTACATGAATCAAATGGGCTGTTCTTGAAGTTCACTCAAACACATTACATGTAAGTCTTTAAAGGCCGGATCCATCTCTTTGACAAGTAAAGTCATGTAGCCTCAACCACAATAAAATACTAGAGTGTACCCATGGCTCCCAAAGGGTTAACAGACTTTATTTATCAATCCTTTGAACTTTTGCATAGTGATAATTTGATGACCATGTTAAGCTTGTGGACCACCACATTTTATGTTATCGCTAAGGTTTTGACCTGTTGACTGGGGACTTCATCAGAGCAATTGCCAATGGCCCACTGGCTCATGGCATATATTCAAAACACTTCTTAGAAATCACACAGAGTCAAAAGGTTGAAAGCTTAGCGATAAAATAAAATGTGGTGTTCCACAAGCTTAACATAGACTTTATTTAATCAATATCATTTAAACCAGAAGCCTTTTTCCTGATCTTTATTATATTATAAATAATACCTTAATCAACATAAAGCTTAGAAACAGCCTGATACCAACCTTTTAAAAATAGTTATAGTTATTGAACTTTAATTTTGATTTGTTTTTTTTTGTCCAATCCAAGTTTCTGTTTGTCATAGTAATAACTGCAAATCATGAATTGAAAATCAAATATTTCTTAACATTCATGTCTAAATTATTCTTTTGTTGTTTAAATGTACATACATGACACTTTTTTAGTCAAAGTGGCATGGGTATGTCCTCAAACCATTAAATAATCAGAAACATTTCACCGCCTCAATGGTTATAAGTGATGTTTATTTTCATTCTAAGACTAACCTGTTCATGCTTTACCGTTTGACGTTAGTATTATCTTGACTACTGCTTTACAACTTTACTACTACTCAAGTAAGGAGACGTTGGTAAGAGTTAAACAGTTCAACAAAATTGCTATGTATTTTAATGATTGTTTTAATCAGGACTTCTTGACTGCCTGGGCGATTTTACTGTATATGGTCAGGGAAATGTTCTCTTAATAGTACTACAAATTCTATAATAGAGATCGGCATTTTCAATCATGAATGATTTGCTTGGTAAGATATTTGTAATATTAACATAAGAAGTAGAAGAGAATTGTCCAAAAACAAGATAAAAAAGGAATATGAAAGTCAGCACTGTTCATTACATGTACACCATGGGAGCAATGGAAACCCTCAAAGTTTGTCAATCTGAAGGATTTTATTCTTTCCCCACTGCTTGCATTTGGTTTCTTTTCGCAAACACGAAATATTTTTTTTCCTTTTCACTGCCTTTAAACATGAGAAAATCATATTAGAGTGAAAGACCGTTTATATTTTGTTTACTCAAAGGCCAATACGTGCATGTACAACGTACAACATATCTAAAATAATGTTGTAGTCAAACAAACCAACAGTTACCCAAAATTAATGACACAAGTCAACAGGTAAGTAAAATTTCTGAAGCCCAGTGTTAAGATTCGTAAGATTTGATATTAATAAAATTTTATAACATAAGAATAGTAAATTTGAGATTGAAATGATGTTACCTCTTCTTTAATTGGCTAATCAGACTGCAGCATGGAGCACCTTGACATCTAATCAAGAAGATACTTTGGAAAAAATCCTAGAATTCAGTCAATTGATTTCTGAATTTTGAGACGTAAAGTGAAGATACGCGTACTTGTAGACTTGAGCAAATGCGACTTAAAAAAACATTGAAACTACTGCATCCTTGCTGATCCTTCAATACTTATGATGACACGACCCTTCCCCAAGGTGGCTACCTCATGTGGATTTAGTTCGGGATAATGCCAGATGACAATAAAAATTGGACCGAGAGCTTGACGTTTGGAGGTTGAAGGGTTAAAACATACAACAGCTTTTAGCTCGTGAAATCATTTGAGAGAATATTCATTTCCACTTCTACGTATACATAGTAGGTCAGATTTGTTTGATTGGCTGAGCAAATAAAGGTTTGTTTTGTTTGTTTAATTTTTTCTCTTCACTTTTCATTAAAAAAAATATCTTTATCTTACAGGTATGAAAATCAGCTTGAAAATCTCAGGCAGCAGTCATTTAATATGGAACAAACAAATTATGCTACCCAGAGCTTAAAAGATACCAAAACGACAGTATGTTTATTGTGACGGTGTATGACCATACAATACTGTGAAACTTTCAGCTCAACTATGTAGTTTAAACGCTTATATTCCAATCAAAACAGCACTAAAAACTATTCATGTCAATTCCGTGTTCTAAAACACGTCTAACCAACCTTCTAACTTTCTACGCTGACTTTTAGTTTTGCGTTAGTCTTCCTGAGGATGCAATAACCCTAAGGAAGTCTATTTACCAAGATTTATGCTAATTATGTGCTTAAGATTGTTCTTCAGACATTTGTAAATTAAATGCATACATCACGATGACAGTCACGGAGCACGCAATTGCACATGTCACACCACCTTTAGCATCATTGCCAAAAACCCAGATGTGACTGTGTATATTATCAGGTTACCCTACAAGTCTATTCTACTAGGCTAAAACTTTGCTCAAAAACAGGCTGCTGAAGACTCTGGTCTAAAGGCAGACTGCTCGTGACTTGAAAACAAGAAGCCAGTTGCAGGAACGAAGTTTATCGTAATTGGTGGTAGAAACATGATTAGAATTTCTCAGTCTGTTCCGAAAATAGTGAATATGTTAGCAACAATCAAACAATGTAGAAGAGCAAACGCTTGTTAAGACTATGGTCTGGCATTTTAGACTTTCCCCTTGACGAGTAAAATCGTCTGGCGTTAGCTATAGTAAAATACTGAAGTCTCTGTAGGTGATTGAGGACCTATACGGACAGCTAGGAGTTAAGGAGTTAGGTTTTAAACCTGTGTTGACTCTTTTCTGTCCCAGGACTGTCCGCTTGACCAGTAAAATCCTCTGGCCTTAACCATAGTAAAATACTAAAGTCGCCATGGGTCACTGAGGACCTATACAGACAGGAAGGAGTTAATGCGTTAGGCATATTAACCTAGAATTTCCCAATACAAAAATTATTTTTACCCCTACAGGTCGTTTCAGTAATGAACTAAAGTATGCGCTGTAATATATTTTCTCTTCCTCTGTGTGTGCTGCATACCTCGCAGTTTAAAAATACATGTAACTGACTTTTTATAAGTTACGGTCGGACAGAGTTGAGGTATAGGACTGCTGGAGAAGTTTGACCTGGCTTCGTTTCATTAAATTTTGATGCGTGTCTGTTAGCAGTATAAGCCATTTTACTGGCAATTTTAGACCACTTGTTTGAATGATTGATAATGTACCGCCGCGATCTCCTTTCAGTTCTGTGTTCTTCTTCCTCTTTCATCTTCTGTGAAGTATGAGCAATAAATAATCAGGAAACGCTTGGGCTAAATTATTGCTTAGGCTTGGAAACGCCGGATCGCGTTCAAAACAAAATAAAGCTGTAGCAAAAGTCTCGACATTTACGCAATTAGGCATACCATTATGTACATGTTGTAAAGCTAAAAAGTTAACTGAACACGGATAAGACTGTAGCATTTGTGTTTTTGTGGTTGCTAATGTTTTGTCAGTGCTTTTGGCTGTCTATTAAATAGGTTGAAGCGATGAAGACAGGAATGAAGGAAATGAAAAGAGAATATAAGAAAATTGATATTGACAAAATCGAGGCAAGTCCTGTAATTTTGGGGGTTGGATATTTTACTAGAAAAAGTTAAACTATTGGATCTAATTTTATATCTCTATCTAGTTGTGTGTTATTTACTCCAAGGTGGTAAACCAATTGCCTTTTGAATAGACTTAATATCGATAAAATTCGTAATAATAAATTTGTTTCATGATTGTTCGTGTCCTTCCTTGTTTCACTTTTTAGGATCTTCAAGATGACTTATCAGACTTGCTCGACCAAGCCAATGAAGTTCAAGAAACCCTTGGACGATCTTATGGAACCCCTGATCTCGATGAAGATGACTTAGAAGCTGGTAACGTTGACTATTAGTTTTTGTAATGAATCACTTTAATTTTATGATTAGGTAAACTAATATTCCCTTCCATTGCATTAGTTTTCCCTTCTTTTCCATTCCCCTTCAATTTCTTCCCCCTTCCATTTCTTCCCCCTTCAATTTCTTCCCCATCTTCCCCAGCTCCTCCCTCCCCTCGCCCTTCATTGCCTTCCCTTCCCTTCGTTGCCTTGCCTTGCCTTCCCTTGCTTTGCCTTGCTTTGCCTTGCCTTCCCTACCCTTCCCTACCCTTGCCTTGCTTTCCCTTCTCTGCCCTTCACTTCCCTTCATTCCCTTCCTTCCCTTCATTTCCCTTCCTTCCCTTCTCTTTCCTTTCCTTCCCTTCCCTTCTCTTTTCCTACGTCATTCTCCTCGTCCATTTCTCTTTCCTTCCATTCTCTTTTCTTTCTCTTTCGTTCTACTTTACCATTCAGTTTCGATGCTTTCCTTTCCTTCCCCTCTTTCAAGTTACTCCTTTTTGCATACTACATTGCTTGTTCTGTCCCTTAGTTTTTTTATCACTCTTCGCCCCATTTCGTCAACTACCCTTTTTTATTCCTTGTTTACTTCCACTTCATCATTTTTATTATATTTTCTACGACCACTCCTAAACTACATATAAGCCTGATTGAGATTGTGAAGTTCAAATCCTTGTTAAATCTACCCCTAGAACTAGATGCTTTGGGAGATGACTTGGCCTTTGATGAGGACACTTCATATTTGGATGAAGCAGAAAAGGCTCCGGCTGCTCCTGATACTGATCTCTCGGAACCAAGTGGTACGAAGGTATTATACCAAGAAACTCTTTTTTCTCTTATGAGTTCCCCCAAAAAGAAAACAGTATTACGTTTTTACCGTTAATTATTTCGTGACTACATTTTTGTGTTTTCGAACCATAAGACGTTCCTTGGAATACCAATGTGAGAGTAAAAAAAAAGTCTCATTTTTTAAGCGACCTCTTGAGAACTTTTCTCTCAGTTTATTTACAGTATATGGGCCTTAAAACCTTAAGTAATTCCTTGGAATAGCATTATTAGAGTAAAACATCTCTTCCGAGCGATCTCATTTTTTAAGCGACCTCGTCAGAACTTTTCTCTCAGTCATTCCAAAGTATATCGGCCCTAAAACCATAGGTCATTCAATCCTTTGAAGTTTTCCATGGTGATAATTTGACAACTATGTTAAGTTTGTGGACCACCACGTTTAATTTTATCGCTAAGCTTTCGACCTGTTGTACCACTTAGGAATAAGTGGTAATAAGTCCTGAGTCTAGAGGTGTTTAGGTCTAGAGAAGAGATGTTTTACTCTATGAACGTTTCTCTCAGTCCATCTACAGTATATCGTCCTTAAAACCATAGGTCATTCCTTGGAATAGCAATATCAGGGTGAAACAACACTTCCGAGCGATCTCATTTTTTACCTGATCAATAATGACAGTGTCTTGCTTAATTTCAGGTCTATAAACCGTAACCTGAAATTTGGTAAAATTTCTTTGGTTAATATGCAATCTATCTATACGTTAAATAATTATTGATAGTTTTTAAAAATATTTATCCTGATTCAACTAAAGTCTGAGATAAAGATTGTATTTCTTTTTCTGTTATGGTTTAGGATGGTATCAAAGTGGACGAATTTGGTCTCCCCGAACTTCCTCAACAGGGCCATTGAAGTCCTTGTATTTGTCGGCAATTCCTGTACACATATGTTTTTTTGTTTGTTTTTTTTTTCTGCGGTAAGGCAGAAAACATAATTTACAGTGTACCAGGTAGATTGTGGAGGCAATTCGGAGTTTCATGGTCTCTATGGGCCATACACGTGATTACAGTAGTCATTCATCGTCGGCAAGATTAACGATCTTGATAGAAAACTTACTCCATAGCTTCGAACAGTGTTGATAAAAAACACAAATCAAATAGCACCGATTATAACACACTTCTTTCTGAGAATTTTTGTCTGCTTTGAGATGAAGTTGTTTTTTTCCGTTATTTTTTATTTATTTATTTTAAGAAGCGTATAATATCGGTTAGTGTGCCTCCAGATCTCTAACGGACCTAGTCCTCTATACCCATAGTTTAAATTGTAAGACCTTCGGAGAAAGACATTCATAATTCAAGTCGAGATGTGAGAGGGAGATTATCTTACGTTGTTAGTGGTCAAATAAGCTCAATAAATATTTCATAATGTATTTACTACAGTGCTCAGTGGTATGCTTACTTTTTCAAAGAGTGGTTTTACACTTTTTTTTTCTTTTGATAAAAGTAAATTAAATTTGTATGTTTCTTGTCAGATTCCGTCGCCTACGAATATGGCTAAGTCTCCCTATGAAATTAATCATAAAGTTGTAACTGATTTTCACAAGTGTCTTCTCGCTTTTCTTTAAATTGAAGTCTTGAAGGTGTTAATTTTTGTCCACCAGTGAGATAATCATTACACCAGTGCATCAAGTAGTTGAAGCCCAGGGTACATAATTAACTAAAAATACGTGTACGTAACAAGTATACCCCTTGCGAACGCCACCGTCATATCCCTTAAGAACACGAATTGTAATTGAAACATGAAAAACTTAACTGTTGAAAAGTTAAAAGTTGTCTTAAAGCGATAAAAAATTTGCAATTATTGCAACAGAAAAACTGCCGAGAATCGTGAACCCCTTTCCTAACATAGACTCTTATAAGCGCAGTTTACTTGAGGGGCCCGGGACAGAGAATTTAATCAATAAAGAAAAAAATACCAACAAAATAATTAAGCTGAAGTAAATTTGATCCTTTTGCTTTATCGATGTCGAGAAATCTTAAAGAAAACAAGGTTAATTTAGTACAAGTTTAGAGGGGGAAAAAAAGAAGAAAGAATCAAAAATGATAGGAGTGGACGTTTATGCAAGTATCGATGTTATTCCGTACTTTGACACTACTGTGCCTAATGTTTAAATAGAGCTTTTAATTATTTACAAGACTACAATAAATTATGCATTAGCAAGGTGCAAGCTGGCTGTAATAACCATAAAGTTAACCAAAAAGTGCAAATTTTAAAAATCAAACAAGACTTACCTGTAAGTTGAAGTTTGGTTGGTGTTCTGGATTATCATTAGTCAAGAACGAAGGAGTCACGTGAGATCGGCTTCTCACCGGTCAGTCTTCAACGCGAGTGACCATGTAGGAAATGCCCAGGAACGAAGGGAGGCAGCAGGATTTTAATTATGGGCATGTTACTCCTTCGTTCCTGACCGATGATAATCTAGAATTCCAATCAAACGGCATCTTACAGGTAAGTCTCGCTTAATTTTCAAATTCCATCTTGTCATCAGTTTACGTCATTACGTA
Organism: Nanipora kamurai; assembly: GCA_036872915.1. Lineage (NCBI taxonomy): Eukaryota > Metazoa > Cnidaria > Anthozoa > Scleralcyonacea > Helioporidae > Nanipora > Nanipora kamurai. The sequence continues at coordinate 1,389,755 of JBAHVQ010000235.1, read as the reverse complement.
GTCGCTTGAAAATTCAAAGTCCTACGCACACGAACTTCACACATATTGTTATTTATTATTTAATTAATATAAACTTGATCACTCGTAACTTTACCTGTTTCCAGAAGTCAATTTTGTACAAGTGTCTGTCCAAAATTTGGTTGATCTAAAGGTTTAGCATAAAACCTCACAAATGTTCCACTATTATACCAGCCTGCAGACTTAACTATCCCCAGGACAGTCAATCTTTTTTGTTTACAAAATGATGTGTAGGCAGCTCTGTTACTATTTGCTCCATACTTCGTGGCATTGATACCAGATAATGTAAGAACTTCCCTGACCCATAAAGTATCCTTGGAAACAGGATGATTGGGTTTTAAGTGGCGTATTAATAACTGGATGTGGTTATTCCCAAGTGGTGCAGTTCTTTGGATGTATTCTTGTAGATATTGTACGATGCAAATTCTGTCTTCACTGAAGGTTATTACTGTAGCTGAATTGGTGCTAGGTGTTTTTTAGCTTTTGTTTCCTTTAGTTTCTGTTGTATGATAATGTAATATCGATCATCCATTTTTTTTGACATCGCTTGCCCTTCACTAAACAGAGTAACATGGTTAGTTTCAGCGTTAGATGTTTGAAGGATAGAACTGAGGGATTTTCCAATTTCTTCAAATACTCCAAGACTATGTTGACATCCCAAATTACAGAATATTTATTTCGGCAAGGCCGGCTTCAATTCGAAAATTTTTTTTCATATTTCGACAAACTAGGGGATGTTCACCAAATGTTATTCCAGCTTTACTTGGTAATATCGGCAACAAGGCAGAGCGTGCCGTATTCATAGCGCTGTACCCTATTCCTAATTTATGAACTGAACCCATAAATTCAATGGCGTTTCCAATTCCAGGGTTAAATTTATCTAGTCTCTTGGCATTACAATAGTTTTACCATTTCTCTAAATAAACTATATCGTTTTGATGTTCCCGGTCGCAGGGAGGCCATAACTGTGTCTGTTGTAAAGGAAGACAAACCATAGTCCTCTACTTTTTCTCTGATAAGTGAACTAAAAGACTGAGCTTTCGATTGAGTGCATGCAGTTCGTCTGGATGGCCGGGTAGTGTCACCAGCCCTTGCTTTGTCTAATGATGAATAGGTTCCTTTTGTAACAACTGCATAGCTACCGGCCGGTACCACCCTTGAGTCGGCCAGTCAGGAATTACACAAACTCCTCTTGCGTTGTGTGTTTTTATCTTATGCAGCATCAGTGTAATCACACTAACTGGTGGGAAGACATAAAAGTCCGATGTGGACCAGTCCATACTAAATGCATCAATTCCTGCTGCATTGGGTCGGGTTTGTAGGACACAGTCCAGAAATTGGTGGTTTATGTGCGAAGCAAACAGATCTATATTTGGATTAAATTCTAGTCTTTTCAATGCTTTTTGGAGACTGTTGGTATCCAGTTTCCATTCAGAGGCTGTTTGGTTTCATCTAGATTCGAAATCTGCAACCAGATTCTGCTTCCCTGGGATATGTGCAACACTGAGCCATATTCCTTTGCTTATAAATACTCAAATTCTGTGTCCCAGTTCATTACGAGCGTCTGAAACGCTTCTCTCCATATTGTTAAGAACATTTACAGCTGTAGCACTATCTGTTATTATTACCCTGACTTTGGGTTTCCTTTGCAAAGGTTTCGAGTCCGATGAAAATGGCAAGCATTTCAAGTTGGTTTGATTTTGTGCTTCATTGCGTGTGTCCAGTTTCCTCCTGAAGAGACACCTTCACACACTGCCCCCATCCTCGCTTTGGTAATTGTTAGATCAGGTTTTCCATGACTGAGGGGTTTGTATGAAATTAGAATATTATCGACCCACCAATCTAGTTCTCTTCTTGCTTGAAGCGAGAAGACCATACTGCCATCAAAATTACCAAGATTTTTCTTCAAGCCTGTAGGTTTATCTTTTTCTATCCGTGGCGAGTGGATTCTGTGACAGCAGAACCAAAACGAGTCTATTCAGGGAGGGATAGATCAAAATGCCTCACAGTTTTCCTGTGAATAATTTGACTCATCCTAGGATCAAATCGATATGGATAGATTGAATATTAACCGTGGATGAAGTCGTTTCTTTTGAGAAGGAAAAGAGAAAGTCAATAAGAAACCATGTTTAACGAAAAGACCAACCATCGTACTATGTGTTCGTGAAAGATTTATGTCCGAGCGACTATTTTAAGCGGGATATTTCACCCCGTTCGCACGTTCCGATTCCTCTCGTGATGCATGCGATTGATTGCATTTTGAAACGAGAGTGTGACATTTCCCAGGCGAAAAGTATAGTTGTCAATGTCAAACCTAGGGCCATTTTTAAAGGACTGGGACAACCTGGTGGAAAATTCTATAATGGCGATAAAGGCTAGCCAAAAATGAGTAGTACATTGTCCATTTTTTTATTAGGGCCCGGTCCCTTTTTACTAAAAAGTTTTATACTTTAAAATTGAGCTTTTGTGCTAATTGAACCTTGTTACATAGCTTTTTACGCAAAATTAGCTACAATGAAAGATTTATGAATAGTAAACTAATTGGGCATAAGTTAAATGAAAAGAAACTTCGCTTTTCCTCTGGAAAAAATGGTAGCGGTGCTATCTTAAAAACAAAATGGTTTGAAGGAATTACGTACTTCGATCCCACAAAAAAGCAAATACAACAGGTTGTTTTGTGTTGAACTTCAGATTTTTAACGCTTCTCCCAGCTTCTGTACGTTTTGTAGTGGATAAACTCTTTACTTGAAAGAGCTCTAAATGCTGGATAATTTAAACATTTAAGAACGTAACGTAATCACGTTTCTGAGCTTCTTCTTCAAACCCTTTTAGGCACATGACACACTCAGGCTTAGGTGAGATAAGGTGTATTTCCGTTCAACTCTACCACTTAGAAAGCTTTTAAATACTCAATTTTAGCTGCGAATAAACTTCTCGGTCAAACAAGATCAAAAAAGACTCGACTATATCAATTCTTTACTGCCAAAAGCATTTAGTTTACCGGATATGTATAAAGTTGTTTTCTCGCTAAGGATTGCTCCTTCTTTGTTCTCAAGTTGTTCAGATTGGGCAATGACAACCGGCCATACATCCAACACTAAGATGACTTCGACCAATCTTATGTGGCGATAGTTCAACCTTTACCAGTGCCATAAAAATTAGAGTGTTGCATCGGTAGTATTGAACGGCTGTGTAGATAGTCAAAAGTTTTGAGAAACTGCCGGAACTTAGGAATGCTTAAACTGATGTTTCGAGCGGAGGCCCTTCGCTCTTTTACCAGTGCAATTTGTTCCCCCGCCAAATGTCTCTCAGTATGAGGTTTTATAGTGACTCTCGTGTGTAAGTCAGATACTTCACAGGACAATCGTTGGATCCGATTAATCGGAATGTACGAGGAGGCCTTAATAGTATCAACATGTCTGTTCTGTGGATTATCGCACCAGTTACACTGTTAGTATAGGGCTGTCTGTGCCTGGCCCAGACCTAAGGATTACAAGTGTAACACGGAGGTTTCTGCCAACATGCACTGGAATTTATATGCCAGAAGAAAGGTTTCCAGGTCCGCGAAAAATTGAGAAGGTCTAGAAGAATGATCAAGCAAAGATCTTGTAGGATTACCATGTCCAAGCTGACAGGTATATTCAACTCTGTTAGCCATGCATAGTTGTGTTTGACAGACTCGAGAACGAACTGCTTCATTGTTGATGTAGCCATCCCACGGGGCCAAAATAACAACTTGAAGGAGTTATGCTCAGCTCCACCTGGAAACAGGAAGCACCTGGGAGCTGACCAAGACCATGGTTATCCCTGTGGTCATTGGCACCCTGGGCTCTATCCCTCCGAGTTTGAAAGGATATTTTGAGCAGCTTGGAATCAAAGTGAATTTCACTACCTGGCAGAAGTTGGCATAGCTAGGGACAGCTCATATATTGAGGAAGGTGGTTTCTGTCTGAAGTCTAAAGACGTGATCGCGATCACTATTATTTGTCTAGATGTTGTGAATTTGATAATGAAAACGAAAATTATAATAATACTGATAAAGATAATGTTAATGATGATAATAGCAGTCGTATTTACTACCCACGTAACCGAGGTGTTTTTCACGGATGGAAAAGTTATGACTAATAACAGATCAAAACTTGCTAACAGAGCGAAGCAGCAAATCGATAGCAGCAACAAGAAAGTCTTAAAGGTAATGGCAATTTTTATGGTGAACCAAGCCATTTATTTCTAAAGATTTGCAGACTGCACAGCTAATTTTAACGGGTTTTTTTTTCTTTTCAATTTTATTCTCACTTTTTGACTCGTTAATGATCAAAATCTTGTATTTGTAGATAAAAATGTAATTTTTAATATTTTTATTATCATACAAAAACAACCTTTCTCATCTTAATTAGTATAAGCTTAATAATAAGTTATCGTGTTACAATATAACTTTCTGTGAAATTTTTTGGCGTCACATAGTTAACGCGACATAATGACGTGGGATCAGACATACTGTATCTTTGACAAAAATCGATCAAAACTCTGCTTGTGAATGATTTTATAATGTTACACACAATAGTACCCTAGACACCCGATTACCATGGCAATATTGTCTGTTTCCAGTCTACTTCATCTTAATTCTTTCTCGGAAGAATGTCTCCCTAGCTTGATGAGTAAAGTCGCCACTCTGGGATTAGCCCGAGTGAAATAACAGAAGTTGAATCTTTTACGTTCAGAGTCCTATATGTCGGACATCAGGAACAAGAGAACAAACGAGAGAAGAAAAGCAAAAACAGAGACAACAAAGAAGAAAAGAAAAATATACAGGTACTCAAGCACCTTTATTCCTTTCTTTTCTTCACAAAACCAAAGTATTCGATTTTCAGTTTCATGGAATCAACAAATATTGGATGAAATTGTGTTTAACGTTTCAAAAATTAAAAACGTATCATGAACTGTGAGAAAGAAGTCTGTATTTTAGTTTAGCCCATTAGGGTCCAGTGTCGGATAAATCGCACACCAAGAAGTACCGAAATAATGAGAAAACAAACAAAAATAAAGAAATAACAAAGGACAAAAGAAAAAAAAATTCAGATGTTCAATAGTGAAATACAAAAGCCACCTTAGACGTAACTATGACAACCTTGACCTGTTCGTGTAAAAATTGTACTTCTTTCTTATCTCTGTAATCTCACAGTTCATATAAATTATTGTCAAACAGTTTCATTTCGATTCCTAAAATATATCGACGAGATTTAGCGCCTTCAAAAGTCATGGGATATAATCAGATAATTAGCACCTGAACGACGTCAATGAACAAAAATGAGAAACTAGTCCATCTAAACCATACAATATGCTCTTTGATAAAATCGATCGCAGACTTTTCCTTAGTGATAATATTGACTTACCGGGATAACTTAAAAATTCCACTTTCTTGTGATTCAGAAACGTAATCGGAACTGATTGAGATTGTGTGTGGGAGGTGCATGTGTGGTTGTGGGCGAAAGTGCGGAGAAAACTAAATAGCATATGTTTTATTTGAGAAAAACAAGAAGTAAAATTGTCCTGTCGATGTGTGCCACGTAACTACACTGTATTTCTTGCGTGAGGAATTTAGAAATTGCTGAACAGAAGTGCAATGGTGGGAAAAATTTTTTTGAAACGTTTCCAAGGTGATATTCATTTCCTTTTTGCGAATGTATATTAAGACTACTTAATATGCAATTATGATGGTCTTTATTACACTCGCTGTCTGTTCGGCCAGACTGTTTTCTCAACGATAGTCTATGTAATTGCTGGACAAAACGTAGTTATTGCATATATTTGTTGATTGTTTTTAATTAAGGTTTATTGCTCTGTATTTATCCATTGGAAAATTGATATTTTCCCCCAGTTGAATTAAAAATATGTTAAGTCTCTTTAGAGAGTTTGCCAGAAATAGAGCATCGATCGTTTCAGAACCTTAATTCTAAATTCCGTATGGCATTAAGTGACCGAGATTGATTGTGAAACGTAATATCTGTTGCCATTGGAGGCAGTTCCTGGTTACTCGTAAGCTCTGATCTAGATTAGTTCCTTTCTTACATCATGTTTGCCAAGTGCAATAAAATTTAATTGTGTTATAACAATACTTCCCTTCAAAATATTGTTTATGCCTTACTGTAATTTTTTAAACTCGAGAGCATTTAGCTTTCGTTGGTCCCAACTAAAAGGGCATTCCCTCTATATGTCCACATGTTGAAAAATCACCCTTATAGTTTTTTTTGTAGACTGACTGAAAAAATATGCCTCTAGATATTGGTCAACTTACACTCTCCCATGTTACCCTAAAGTAGTTAATTTGTTATTAATTTTCATATAGACTACAGTAAACAGTTTGTATAACAAACCACAAAGTTGTCTCAAGGGCGAAGGATGACTTCTCTTAGGTGGAGGGTCAGCTCCCTTTCACCTGCTTTGGAAAGCAGGGTGACCTGGGGAATTAAGAAAACTTTCTTCGATTTAAACACTATGACTCATCAGCTTGGGACAACTGTGCCGCGTATTGGATTGTCATAGATGGAGTCCAAATTGATCAAAAATTCGCTCATATGTCGCGGGTAATTATAGGCCGACCTGTAAAATAAGACAATATATCGTCACGTCAATGCTCAGTAAAATTTCGCACGAGGACTGGGGGTACATGAACTAAGAATTTACGAACATTCCTTAAATTTTGAAGGCGTACCCATCAACAATCCGAACAACAAAAAGAAAGATTATCCACTTAAACATTTTCTTAAACATAGTACTTTTGATTGATTAGGTAAAACCCTTTGAAGTACCTGATCTTCGTGGAAATCCTAAAGTTGCATAAAGAGCTGCTGTTAATAGAGGAAAAATGTATTGAGACATATACCTTGTGAACATGATCTTCAGTCGTTTAGATTGTATATATCAAACCGAAGAAGGATTGTCAAAATATAGTTCTCTCGTCATTCAACTTATAATATATTTATTAAATTATTCACGTGAACTGATGCTGTTTTGATATTACTTAGATCTGTTGAGTTTACAATTTATTCGACTATAAATCATCAGCGAATTCATTAAATCTTCTCAGCGAGAGAAAAGTTACAAAATCGACTTTTCTTGTGAGGTTTTCGAAAGTGAGACGCTTTCGTTTAACTACCGAGATTGGCTTTTAAGGCCAACATAGGAGGAAGCCAGAGCGTTAACTTTGAGTGACCCCTTGAAAAGGCAATTTTTATGAATGAGATTCGAAGATATTTAAAGATTTCACTGTCATTTTGAAATATAATCTGTCCACAAGATCACATAACGTTTGTGATTTAGATATCACTCAATGATTTTTAATTCATGTGTATTACTTTGCGACCACCGAGTTTGAGAATGTACATTCTTCAAAATAGTGGGAAATGAGGAAGGAAGCAGATATCGCAGTTTAATATTAAAAATCAAACCCTCGTGAATTATACGAAATCATAGAAACATCAAAAATATAAAATTCAGTTTGTATTTTTAATATTTCGTTTCATCAGGGAGCGAGATTTGTATGATGAAACAGAATAAATGAAATGGACTTGGCTTCGAAAAACTAATTCTCTTTTCAAACCACTAGAGCTTCTGACCACTAGAGCTTCCGCAATTTGATATGAGAACCAATCAGGACTAAAACCCTCACATTATTGGTCTTTACATGCAAATTCCATCAAATTTCCTCAACCATGACATGTACAACAAACGTCTTCCTGAGATGGATTGGTATGGATTGAGGACCGTGTACATTCAGCTATTTCAATCATAATGTCATCGTCTCCACGTAATTTGTTCTCAATTGACTTTGAGCGAAGTCAACCAGGCAAAGAACCGCCATATTATGCGGATACCTCGCAGTTGTTTCGCGAAGAACACGAAAAGCCATCGCAACAAGTTTCTCAAAGTCACCGCGAACGAAAATGGCCATGTTATTTTGCCGACCCAGAAATGACTATCTATAAGTTGTTCTACTTCTTCTTTCAGGCAGCAACGGCCCTTTTTGCCTACCTTCCTCTGTACTACAAGGAAACGCTTTTGTTGGATCACCACCACGTCGGTCTACTCATGGGGATTCGTCCATTTTGTCGTGTCCTCGGCGCACCTTGTCTCGGAACCTTCGCCGACAAATTCAACAAGTATAAATTCACATTGTACTCCGGCCTTCTCACTTACATAGTGGTCTATTTATCCATAACATTCGTTAGTGATGTCCCAAAAAACTGCAATGTTGGGCCAGTAAACACCACCAACGCTACCAGTCGGAATAATAGTGTAAGTAAACGAAACGAAGTACTTTTGATGACCCGAAGAGGTCACAATGTCAAAGAACTATCCATAGAAGCGATTCGTGGTAATGAAATCATTAAAGGCAATAAACGTTCAAAACGTTCAGTAAGAGGATTTGGTCAAGATACCGAGGTAAATATACAAAATAGTGAGACTTTCCATGGCTATAAAAACTCTCTTACTACAAGTGGACAGACTCACGAGGGAGAACTTAGTCAAAACAGACATTTTCGAGTTCTCAAATTCAAATCAAGTTCTTCCTCTTTGGGCACCGATTCAAGTTTTAAACAGAATGAAAAATCGTTTCTCAAAAATCAAGAGAAAGGGGTTGATTCTCATCAACTCCAAATTCCTTCAGGTAATGGGGATTATCCGTCGATGAAGAACAGTGGAAAAGAAGAAAATGAGATAATCAGTTTTGAGCCGGGTTCTTACTCTAACTTAACGGAGGCTAAGAGTGAAACAGATCCATGGTGGGATAATTATCCAGAAACTGCTGGAGAAAACTCCTGGCCAGTTGATGTTTACGGTGGCAAAACTAAAGGTCACGATCAACCCGAACGAAAGAAGGCTCGAGAACACGTGTTTATGATCCTTTTGTTATTGACATTGGCTGCAGAACTGATTGGAGCTCCAATTCTTAGTCTGGCAGACACAGCTACTTTACAAAGCCTGAAGAAAGAACCTCACAGATATGGTCACCAAAGGGTTTGGGCGTCGATTGGATTTGGTTTAATGTCAATAATTTCTGGAAGTGTCTTACACTATACGATTGCAACAAAGGACGAAATAAAGAAATGTCCTGAGAAGATGAACAACAAATACAAGCCAGTTTTCTACAGCTGCTGTTCATTATTATTACTTGCTCTTTTCACATCGTTCAAATTCAGGTTTCGTGTGTACGAAGGCAAGGACACCAGTGGCTGTTCGTTCTTCAGGTGTCTCAAGTATTTCAGAAATCTGGAGTACTGTTTGTTTGTTTTCCTGGCTTGGTTTACGGGCCTCGCGGGAGGATTAATTGACTCATTTCTCTTCGTCCACCTCATTCGTCTTGGTGCGACTCCTTTGGTCTTGGTGGTCACCACGACTGTTCAAAGCGTTTCCAAAGTGATATTTTTTTGCCTGTCACCAATGCTATTAGTTAAGTTTGGCTTCTTCCCGGTTATTTACACTGGACTTCTTAGTAGCTTTATTACCTTTTTATATTATTCTTTTGTTGAGAAACCGTGGATGGTTGTTCCCATCGAACTTCTAGCTGGCCTGTCGACGTCTTGCGTTTGGGCGGCCCTTGCAAGCTACGTTGGGGCACCCCCAAAATTTGGAGCAACATTACAAGGAATTTTACATGCCATACACACTGGACTGGGAAGAGGAATTGGGGGATTATTTGGGGGGATGATAATTGTCAACTATGGATTTGACGTTTTGTTTCAGTCCTTTAGTCTCGCTATTGTTCTTGTAGTCTTAATTACATTTGGTTTGCGTTACTGGAGGAATCATGAAGAGGAACCTATCTGGTCAAAATTATGGGATTATTCACCTATAGCCCCTAATGACGAATTTAGCGATGATGATTAAGGTGATGTTAAAACATTAACAGTTAAAGAGTTCTGCATAGAGGTCTTACCCACGCGGATTCGTTTTAACTCAAAATGACAAGCATCTTTAGTTCTTACGTCCCATTCTCACGGTGATGTTATCGTTTTTAGTGAAAACGCTACTCTTGAAAAACTCTCTAAGAGGTAAAACCTTTGCCTAGACTTAAAAACTTACGTTTGGAAACGTATGCGTGTGGGTGCGACCTGACAATAAGACAATATCATGTCAAAATCATTCATTGTTCGAGCCAGTTGTTAATGTATGTAGAAATGCAACCCGGGAATACACATGGTTCAACCGGGGGTATTTAGTTTAATATTCCTTTCTTTTACTTACAAATCATTTGTTTAGAACAAGTAAATAATAAAACAAAGCAATTTAGGAATACATATTTTTACACTTTCTAACGGAAGATACATTTATTTATCGAAAAGCAGTTGTTTGACAATAATTATCTAAACTAGAAAAATATTCGTAAATTGAGCTTTTAAAGTGACATTTGACATTATAAACACGTCCAAATGTGTTTAAGCATTTAAATATTACTAATGACTTAGCCCGACAGAGAGGCACTACCTGAAATTTATAAGGCACTGTTAGGGTACAGACACGGACCAGGACACACTATTTCAAACGGTTTCATTTTGATCTCTTGTTGTTTTTTGGCATCGAATAGACCTCTTTCATAATGGCCGCCGTTTTAAATATTCTTTTATATGCATCTAGAAGGTTGCGGGTATGCTTTAGTGTGAGAATTATTCTGGGATAGAGCACAGGAAACAACTGATTTCGTCTCATTTTCTTTCATAATGATGTGGATTCTGAACCCAAAGTTTACCGTATATTAATTTTTGACGCTGGATTACCAATGTCATTTAACAACATCCGTCGCACTCAGTGGCGATGCCACGAGGTTGGCTGAAATTCCAGTGTCCTTACTCCAGTTACCTTTCAGACCGATTTTTGGATTTGATTAAATATGTTAGTTTTCTATAAGAAGATAAAGAGGGAAAAGGATAACCTCATACCAAGAGCGACAAGAACCGCC
>JBAHVQ010000235.1:1364695-1378680 GCA_036872915.1 Nanipora kamurai | reverse complement strand
GATTAAATATGTTAGTTTTCTATAAGAAGATAAAGAGGGAAAAGGATAACCTCATACCAAGAGCGACAAGAACCGCCAAGGAAGAAGGACGAAGGAGGAAATTACTTTTCCCCCCACCTTTGGCGATCTTGCTTTTTTGCAACCCTGATACGTTTTTAAATTGATGAACGTCCGAGACCAGAAAAAATATTATGAAAGAAAATAAAAAAAGAGGAATACTAAACAAAAACGCAATTAAGTGGTTCCATAAATAGAATGGTCACGAGGTCGACTCTTCTCGTATTTCCCCCTATCTCTCCCTCACTATGAAAATCGTTTCCCGGTTCCTTAAAGCAAATACTGATGTCCAAAGATTACCAATACGGCGATAAAATCTCTATCTATCACTGCCAAACTCATAGAAATCACGTAAAACTTTAATAAGTTGAACTGTGTATCACTGTCACAAAACCAGCTCCTAAGAAGATGCTTACGTGAGGCAGGTCCAAGTTAAGGTCGAGCTGACTTTAAGTCGGATGAACCATTTTTGTGCTAATTAAACTGAATGATGGGCATATTAATTAGTTTTTGTTAATTAGTTTATTAGTTAGTTACATATATATATACTGGCAGGCAGAAATAGCTACTCGATTAAGGTGCAGATAGTAACATTAAATGATATCGCAACAGAGCACTAAAAATATGGAAAACAGACATTAAAAAATATTTGAATGCTTAGCGGGTTTTCCCCGAGCCTGACGACAATTTCGCACCTGCGAAAAATTTTAACTATTAAACTAGGGAGTCTTTGTAATGGGATTCCCTCTCAAACAGTATTTACAGCAGTCCACAATTTTGCGCGATTCGTTGGTTTTTACTCTTGGATCATGGTTCCACATATTCTGTCAATAAAGGATTTCCATGTGACGTCAAAGCAGCCATGTTGGAGGGAAATATATCAAGGTTCCGAGTTGGATAGTCCCGTTTCGTTGGCGTATTTCTTATCTTTGGAACATTTTGTTCGGTTCCATAGCGTCCTTTGAAAGGGTTTGCTGTTATCCGTATGCAGGCTGTCCGCTGTTGCAACAAATTGCATCGTGCCGGCGTTACGTGCACTGGTCAGCCAAGTTTTGAGGTGTAACATAGAGCAACAGATTGGTTTAGATTTTTCTTTAAATGGTAAAATCGAACATCAACTCTATCTAAGCGTCAGCTTGGATGTATACTGCTATTTATCTACATCAGTTAGGTTCAGATGATTTTTTCTAAAAGTACATAAATCATACTTGCAAAGCGCGACAATTCAGAGTTTTGCAACATCCAGGTGATTCAGTAACAGTCCGGAACTTCACACTTTATGAACAATTGAAATGTTATCACATACACAAAAAAGCATCTGGTCGTAAATAATATGGCATAATAACCTGTCAGGGTAACAGATTTCAAAGACTCTTTCAATTTTTACCGATCTTTGTAGCTCTTAAACGGAACGTTTTTGATATTTTTGCTCCTTGTAATGACATATAACGTAAGTTGTCAGCTATTTAAAGCTCTCTTGCGCTGATGCTACCATGGCAAAAACTGTTTTTGACAAAGTATGTAATGCACGTGACGGTAATTTAGGAAGCATCGACATGCTGAAAGTCCAGTTTTTCAGCGATGGAAAATATTTTGATTTTATGTAGAGGAGTCAAACGTACGACAATAGGATGATAACGAGAATTGACTACCTCTGAGACGTCTTTCAATCCCCAATAACTCACGAATCTCGCATTAGATGATTTGTGCTTTATACGACTTAGTCAGATAGTTTTCCATCCTCGAATCTATATGACACCGAATCCGTGTAATATAGATTCCTGCATGGAAAGCTGTGAGCGATCATTGTTTGTTGGGAATTCAGACACCAAAGTTGCTGCGGTCGACCTTGGAAAGCAAACGTTATCTCCCTGGGGTTTGAATAAATTGAGTAAGGAGTATTTACATAAGGCCAACCTAACGTCTGTGTTATGTGTCGGCCTGATTTGCTAACTTGTAGTTCTGGTTTACATGCAGTCAATATAGCTTTTAGTCAGTTTGAAATACGCTCTCCTTCTTTGTCTACGTAACACCAAATATTCCGTCACCGAAAATTTATGGGATTATCATTGGATTCAATTTGGATTAGGTTTAGACTCTTTTTCAAATTAGATTTAATTTGTATTGGAAAACAACCTGGAGTCATGCCGGCGTTATGTGCTCTGGTCGGTTTAAAAGTCGGCATGAGTTTAGGTCAGCGTGACCTGAATCTCAAGCAGGACTCGTGCAAATCGCTCACCCAAATATAGCATCTCAAGTAAACTTAGGATTTCGTACCCTTGAGGACAGTGGTAAAATTAGAAAAACCGTTTTTGAATAATGATATAATTCGAATCAGACCTCTTTGATAGCAACACCGAACATCAATCGAGCATCGGAGGAAATTATTTATGGAAAAATTTTCAGTTTGGTAAGAAGACTTTGTTGATATTTAAAAATACTTCTCATGAAAAGTTTGCCCGAAGGCCGGACAGCAGTCATCTCGCATGGCTTTAACTATCAACTGAAATCCGAATATTCAAATACTGAATGAATGCGACTTGTTTTGGTGTGTTATAAAGCAAGTAAAAATAAATGCGAACTTACAGTGTCTTGAAGTTATCAAAACTCGCTGTTATTAGCGTTGGAAGTTATGTGAATATGTACTGTAATCTGTACTTAGAAGCTTTTTCTAAATACGTTTGTTATAAAGCATACAAAGTATCATTTTGTGTGGCTTATGAATCTATAAAATTATCACAAACTTAATAACAAATTATCGAATGCCATCCTGATGTGCTCAAAGTAAGAGTTAGATTTTTTTGAGTTAGTTAAATTTGAATTTGAAAATCGCACTCCATGTATATATAAATAGACATTTGAATCTGCTTGTGAATTAGTTAACGATTTTATCTGTACTGAAGATGGCATAAGCTTTGACGAAACATGTCTACTACTAAAAAATTTGTCGTTTAATTGAAGTTTACAACATAAATATACATGCATTCATACATACATACATACATACATACATACATACATACATACATACATACATACATACATACATACATACATACATACTTACATACATACATGCATACATGCATGCATGCATACATACATACAAACATATTAATATAAATATGTATGTCTTATTCGATCTGTAACTCCACATAGGTTAAAATGTTGAACTGACCCGAATCATGTACCTCAAAAAAACGGAGCACCAAATTATTCACACCAAGCACTAGGTTGGGAAGTCCTTCCGCGACCACAAACAGATTTAAGTTAAAATAGCGATATAACCTTTTTAAGTGAAAAAATAATGAAAGTGTAATGAAATGTTTCGAGACTAAGTAATCTTTTCGTCAGAATTCCAAATTGGCGAAACATGAACAATAGGTATAGATAAATCCCTTCGTAGTTGGTAATCCCTTCTAAGACAGTTAGGGATGGTCACAAGCGCTCTTTGAGATAGAGAATCCCTCGAAACAGACAGAAGGGCCCTCGTGGTCTTCTCTGTAATTCTCAGGACTCTATGTCCCACAGAACACAAGTGACCACTTTAAATCTTACTTACTTTTAGAGTAGTATTGCTTCTTTAAAATTTGTCTGTTTTAAGATCAGTCATTAATCACAGTTAATAACATTATTATACCTCTTGAAAATGTCATGAATGATGTTATCAGTGAAGCTTAAAAGGCTTTTATTTACATATTCGAATTTTCAAGGTCAAAGTTTAAAACTTGCACTAACTCTAGTATTCGAAATCCGTGTTCTGTCTTGTATAAGTCCAGCTTACTTTTCAGTTACTTTACTGAATTCCTGACATGACGTGATGAATATTTAGAACTTTATTTAAACTTAAAAATTGATGAAATTGTTAAATGACATTACCACGATGATGTTTATTGCCTTTATGCCTTACCACGTTGATTCGGCAAAGAACCGAACTCATTCAATATGGAAACGTTTTTGCTGCCGACATAATATCCCAGACAACGCTTCTACCCAGAAGAGCAAAAGACTTGTCTCGAACGCACCTGATAGGTCCACCTCCACTAATACCAGCGTCAATAAATGTCAACAAAATATGCCCATCTAAAAGCAGAATAAGAGATGCTCCTTCTTTAACATGCTGAGAAGAGAGAGAATAATGCAAGAAAATGAGAGAAAGAAGGAATAGTCGATAATCACAGCAAACTAAGAATCGAAGCAGATCAAGAAGTAAACAAGAGAACGTGTAGTCATGAGAACTTCTTATTTGAGCCTAATTATATTTGAATAAATCGCTTCGAAGTACCGAGTATTAGAGACTGGACGAGTTTGGGGGTGAAATATCAAAGTTGCATTCATCGTCATGGACTTGCTCAGGATTTCTGAGTTGAAAATCGAAGAGGTAAAGGAGATTTGTGACTACATGGGTTGAGAGTAACTCCATAAAAAGAACTTGTCATTTTTCTGTGAAATTGTTTTAGTCCTTTCGCTCCAAAACTCGTCCCTGAATACTCAGTTCGTCGAACTGGTATGTTTTTCAGTCTTTATCGATTTTTAGGATTTTTTATCAGTGGATTCGTTATCCACTGATAAAGATGCCGTAGCCCCCTATGCTCGATCAAATGCTTCAAATGAGGTAATCAACCCCCTTTTAACACATTCTACAAATTTAACATTCACATATCTTTCTGCTCAATTAGCCTTGTTTTCAAAGCCATATCACCTTGAATGATTAAGTTGACAGTTTCAAGGTATATACACGTGGGGTTATACAGCCACGCCATTGTCCAAGGTGCTATGAACATCTAATGATGCATGAGGATCGTAAGAAAATTGATTGACGTATTAGAGGTTGTATCATTTTCCAAGTGGCAGTTAGCGCTTGGCTGTGGATGCGGCAGGACATCTCTTTCACGGAACCTGACTACCTTATCATCATGAAACTTTTCAAAAGCATCGTATCGTTCCTGTTCTTGGTGCATTTCGCTCTCGGTCACACGGACACATCGGAGGAGTATTTAGGTATTGCTCTTAGTTCTCCTTGGTATATATAGACAGTAAATTTACCAATATTATTTTTATCAGGTAATGCAACATGATTTACGTTTGAACGTTCTACAATAGTCAATATTGAAAACGTAGATTGTCTTTTTATATTGTTCCTCAAATTCGGTTTTTATAAACTAGTAGAGTCTTTTGAAAATACAAGAAAAGAATGGTGCATCTCGTTCTGCAATAACACGCGCGCCTTATTACACGTTTAGTTATAATGGAATCTCGACAAACACCGCACGGCCAGCTATACTATGCCCGAACAAACTATCGGGCGGATAGTAAGTCCTT
Organism: Nanipora kamurai; assembly: GCA_036872915.1. NCBI lineage: Eukaryota > Metazoa > Cnidaria > Anthozoa > Scleralcyonacea > Helioporidae > Nanipora > Nanipora kamurai. The sequence continues at coordinate 1,373,301 of JBAHVQ010000235.1, read as the reverse complement.
ATCAGTGCATGAACAAAATTATATGCATAATTTCAAACAAAAAAATTACAATTCTATCTATCAAATAATATAGTAGTATAAGGTGGACAACTCGCAATTTGACAATCGAAATTTAACTTTGGTTTTTCAAAGTATAAGCATTGTTTTTCATTCACAAGGACTGCTCCATTGAACAAGTTGAATAAAATAAGGTTTTGTAAACCTGGTAACTGAATTCTATGCAGAATTTGTATAATTAGTGAGTGTGGAGGTTCTTCAACGAAAAAGAAGCATGTACGACTAATGAAGAGCTAGCATTTGAGTCTGACTTGAAATATATTATTTGATCAATATATTATTCGTTTTGCATGTATTCATCAAATGATTGAATTAGATAAAGATTGTAGAGTAAAAGTCATACTAATTTCTGCTGGACACCTTGTAATTGTATGCAAAACGACCCATCTGGAGGATAACTTGAAAGCTCCAACGCTTAACAGATCGAATAGTTTATGGACATTTTACAGACACATTTCCGCAAGCATAGAAATACACGCAAACATTCTATACAGTTTAAATAAATTATGTGGTAAAGGTGCAATGGACATAATTATATAGAGCCGTTAGGTGTAAGGCATAAAATCTGTTTGTTTTTAATCGCATTTCCCTATTTTTTCCCTAGATTTAGGCATTAATTGTGTGAGTAATGATTGCGAAAAATTAAAGTAATTTAGCGGATGAAACTGAGAAGAGAATTAAAAATTGACTGTACAGATAGTGTTCTGGAAAACCAAATTATTTATTAATATCCAGTTACATACTTAGAATAATTGAGTCACCCATTTTATTTTGTAATGAATATCGAGTTAGATAGTTCCCCTCCGCTAGGGAGTTTCTACCAGAGATTAGCACGAATGAATAACAAATTAAAGAAAGCCACTCAAATGGGAGGATGGTTAAAGTATTCCCAAACAATAGGAGAAAATAAGTAGAACTGAATAGCAAATCAAATTATAAGAATGTCTAATTACAAAACAGAGTGAATTTTATTTGTGTGTCCTTTGTTCAGATAAATTGAATTAGCAACTACGAAGTCTATATTGATGGACTCTTTTTCACTCGATGTTTCCCAATAGATTAAATTCCCTCCAAGCTTTAAGATTACCTATCAGAAATTATATTCTACAAGTAACAAAATATCTCATTTACAGGGGAAATGTTAAATCTTGTTAAGGAGAGGGGGCTGGTGACATACATATTTTGGAGCAATCAGAGGAAATTAGTTGAATTGAAGGTGTCCTTAAAATTTGCTTAGAAAGCGATTTTTTCGGAGTATTTTCCAGTCAGATGTCTTGAAGTAATATGTCAAATCAGGGTTAGTGTTTTAGATGTGGCTTGTAAACCCAGTATCGTGTATTAACAATGGGACATTCGATCTGGAAACCGAGTCTCAAACACTAAACGAGGTTTTGTCATAACTTCTCACTCAATTAGATATTCGTAAAATTGAACGGACCGTTCACTCACAAAAATATTCAAATCAGACCTGCTTTATAACAACACCTAACGTCAAAATAGTAGCAGAGGAAATAATTTATCGAAAAATCTTTTGGTATGAAAACTTTTGTGGCATCTAAAACACTTTCCGCCAGGAGTTTCCTCGGATTAAAAGGCGGATTAAAAGTTGCTCGCATGGCTATATCGAACGAAATCAGAATACCCAAATCCTAGATGTTATGAATGTGAACGAATTTGGCTGTAATATTATAAAGCAAGATAAAAATAAAACCAAATTTAATTAGATTACCTGACAAAGACGAAAGAAATGGCGCGTAATTTCGCCATAAGAAGACTGATGTGAGTAGACTGTCCGTTTAATATTCACTTCTTGTAAGTAAATATGTTCATTAAGTTTTCAAAAAATAAAAGGCCTTGGCATTTTACATCAACGAAATGGATAATGTAGGTCTATTTAATAATGTAGAATCTGATTTGATGTTTCGTATACTTTTCTTGAAAATATTGGAAATAGCTTTTATGGTTTTTGCGAAGGAAAACTAAAGATAAACGATGAAACGTCGGCAGTTATGCGAACAAATGCAATAAACTGTATTTAGAAGGAATTTGTAAATTAAATACAGCATTTGAAGTTGAAGTTTACATATCTATTGCCTTTCTGCTCAATTTCCTTTATTTTCAAATCTGTGTCATCTTGAATAACTATTTTGATAGTTTCGACTGAGTTTTATCGGATTTCATTTATGGTATAATATTTGAAAAATATTTAAATTTGAAATATTCATTTCTGTGTTTTTAAGTGATCTTTTTGACCTTTGCTTTAACTGGAGGTAATGTAAAAAACGGTATAAAGTCGCGTAGGAGACTAAAGCTTACATGCAAAATCGGGTAGGGGACTGAAACTGAGGTACAAAAATCACCACCATGTCCGCCATGTTTGGCTTCACCTGAAGGCGGGAAGTTTTTTTTCCATATATAGAGCTCACCGGGAAAATCCGGCCCAAATTACAGATTCTTAAGTGAATAAACCTTCTGCCAGATTCATATAAGCAGTTCATCACAAGGGTTAAAAAAAACCCTATCAGGATGCGGTAAAATTGCAAAGAGCAGCCGCATGGTTGTCACCAGTTTAGTTCGTATCTATGTATATATGCATGTATTTATGTAAGCAAATACGCTACAAAGAAAATTGGCTTAGAACACAAAAATAAGCAAACTAGATTGCGGAACACGTATGATAAGTCACGAGAACCCCCTTATCGCCTTAATTTCCAGATTTTAAGCCCTTATCAAACGAGAACACAAGCTAACTTCTTACGTCTTGAGATGCCACCGGTCAAACGATGGCAAAAGCCGCTACAATTTCTGCACTTTTTCTAGTTCCATGTTATTTCGGCATAGTCATGCGTGAAAAACACTCACCATTACCTTAACTGTTTTTCTTTGATTTTTTCTCTTAATAGTCTGATTGAGTCAGAGTCTCTTAAAGACGTCAAAATTGAAATGAAATATAAACGAGCTCAAGTTGGTCGTAAGCTAATGCAAGCCAATGAAAGTCATTACAAGTTGGCGGTCAAACGAGGCAAAACCTAAAACATGGCATGGGCTGAATACAACGACATAACCTAACAGATGAGAAAAGCAAATACACAACAACTAAGGCAACAATGTTGGCCTTTTGACAAAAAGTTAACAGAATAATTATAGTAAATAAAATTTAATAACTATAAAACAAACCAACGAAAAAAGTAATTTTAATTTAACATCAATTTACTTTTTGACGATTGATTTGGCCAACTACGAGGAACGTTCCGCTTGTGTCAGTAAAGACCAGCTGGGGACCAAGAAACGCAATTATGACTAGCCACATGTCCAAATCTCCTTCAAGCTATTGATTTGTCACTGATTAATCTCATGAATTGCTGAAGGTAAAGAAGAGCTTAACGTCGACTTATTTTGGTATTTAGGGACAACCTTTTCGTTTGCGCCTTTTGGATTCCCTTGTTAAAAATCAAATGCTGTGGACATTCGATAAAATTGACAAATGGAAAGCAAGACTTCACAAACATGTTAACAATTCACTGATGTCTTGTTGCAGTCAGTCCATGCATGGCTTTATACCTCATCACATTCATTCATTTTAATACCTGATGAAAACCTGTAGGAAAACTCCTAGTGATCTGGATCACATTTCTTAATCGACATACTCAACTCAAACAAAAGCAAATTGTTTTCCTTTTCATTAAATAAATACGAGTACAACCACACAAATGCGAATTAAACTAAATTAATCGAGAAACGAGTTCAAAAATCCATTCGCCACGTTTCACCAAGCACTCCATACAGTCGAAAACAATAAAAATACTCAGCCTTTTGCTTCGTGTTTTCATTATGTTTTCTCATGTCTGGAGCGCCTGGTGAAACACTCGAATTCGCGTTTGAACTATTACTTCAATACTGGAGGTTTATTTACGAGTTTTTTTTGGCTCTTTTGAAAAATGTTTTTTTTATTTCTTCCGATATTTTATATCTTTCTTGAATGGTTTCGCAGTTTCAGACGATCAAACCTACAGACGGACTCGCGCAGGCACATATCGTCCCTAAAATTCAAGCCCAAACAAAACACAGGAATTGGAGAACAATTGTCAGGCCACATGCAGAGTAAATGAAACAATTAACTTAAAATAATCTCGCGATAGCATCATTTGGCAAGTGACCGTGAGTTGGAGAGTTATCGTAATCTGTTTCTAAGTATTTTCGAAATATGAAGTTTGTTAAAAACCTTGCAGTAATTTTGTTCTTGCTGCATTTTGCTGTGTGTTACGCGGCCATACCAGGTAAGTGTTTGAAGATGGCAATGGTTTTTATAAATGCCATTGTTTGTGTAAATAAAGCGTCAAACCTCTTCGAATCAGTTCTTTCTTGGACCGTGACTGTGTAATTATTTTTAATACTTTAACCTTTTTAACTCGATTTCTTGGAAAATTTTTATCTTGTTAGACAAGTGTATAACCGATTTTTAGAATTTAATGCATGAGTGTATATATTCAAGCTTTCGGAATTTGGTATTGTTTTACTGCGTTTTCAATAAAGAACAGGACTTCCAGGCATTACGAGGTGGAGGATATGATCTTAGCGATATTTAAATAAAGACGGTAACCTCCTGCATGGTCGTGACTTAGCTATCTTATGAATTTTTAAAAAGTGAAGAGGAACTTAACATTAAAGTAATTAATTTAATAGTCAAAGACAACCGTTTTGCTTCCACCTTTTAGATTGGGTTTAGAAATTGAAATATGTCAACTTCCAAGGAAACCGATAAATAGAAAATGGAGTTGAATACTCGGAACTTAGTTTGTACACCAGGATCATTTGGAAGGATCACGGTTCGGAAGAATGAAGTTTAAAACATTTGATCTGTGTTCATTTAAGTATAAGGTTATCGAGAACCTTTAGGAGTTAAAGAATATAATGCGTCCACAGTACATTGTAGTACGTTAACCTTTGTATCAAATTAACGCTTACTATGATTGCTGCAAAAACACATTAATATATAATTTTCGGATCTAATAAATTGGCAACTTTCGCATGACAATTGCTTTAGGACGAGGAGTTCGTCTTTCGCCCGCTTTAAGCGAGAAGGATTTTTGTTTTCGTACAGCCTGATTCTTATACGTCCCTATACAAAGTGCTAAAAATCCCTCTCGGCATTTAACGATATTCCATTGCAATTAAAACTTGTGCAACATTTTACAATTTGACAGTATAAAAATCGGTTGAAACGCAAGGAAATGGTATTTAAAGTTTAATTTTCATAGTTACCAAAGGACCCAACGTGGTTTTTTTAGTGGTTTTTTATACTAATTAGTATCGAGACTGCTGAGAAAGGATCAGATTACCAGATAACAAAAATCTTGATGAAAGCAATCTGTTTAACCAAAAAATTATCAGTATATTCTTGTAGCATACTTGATAGACCTAATTTGATGCAAGGGTTAACGTACTACGATGTATAATTGGTACGTGCTCCATTTTTTAAACTGGCAATGGAGGCACCCCTGACGGAATGCATGATTGGTATTTACATTATAATTTTAAGTGATCATTTGAGTTGGATCCATTAAAACGTTTGGTTTATTTGCTGTGTCCGAATGGATTTGCGAAATTTTCTTTTGTTATTTTGAATGGTCTCATAGTTTCGGACGAGCAAACAAATGGCGAAAGACCTAGACATGCACAGACATATCAAAACACTCAAAATATCAAAATGTGCATAAACACATCCTGGAAGAATAATCGTCATGGAACAAACGAAATAAGAAAATTTAAAGCACGATCTCAACAACATCCTTTACCAACTAGCTCTGGATAAATTATGCTTGGTTTGGGACTATTCTCTAAACTTAAGTAAAACCTTCATCTTACGAACCATCACTATTACATTCACTTTTAAATAATATATAGAACATAAAAATTATTTACAGGAACACTACCAGAATTTTTTGATTATGTATACAACGAAAAAAACATGTTAGACTATCTTTGTTAAAATTCTGAAAACTTGTTTCCAGCACAAATGTTCACTATAATAGTTTCTCTGCGGCCAAAAACTAAATTTCATTTTACAATTACATTAGTCTAACTAAGTGACTCGAATTCACATCTTATTACCGAAAACACACATGTTTTACTCCCTAACCATACTCTGAAGACCTAAAAGAGTTAACCTAGGTTGTTTTGGCCCATCGATCTATGGAAATAAGTAAAGGGAACCTTAAGGGGACCACCCCTTACACCTTGTCAGCCACTTTCGCTACGGCCAACAAAGTTTACACAGTAGAAATAAACTTTCTAAAATTACTACAGGTACTATTTTGTAATGTGACATTGAGACGTTATATATTTCATTTTGTTGGTGGAATCAGTTTTCATCAATATTTCATCCTTGTATGAGTGTATAACAACGAAACGTTGACAGCTAGTTGTTTGATAAATTTTGATGTCCAATGAAACTTTCGTGATCACAATAATGACCTCATTTGGACGTCATGTATCTTGCATGAATTAATAAGCTCATATTTCCGATAATACGTATCGCTGAGACAAAAATCTTTTCTACTTTTAAATATATATATATATATATATATATTTTTTTTTCTTTTTTAAAAGTAGAAAAGATTTTTGTCTCAGCGATACGGAACCTTTTCATATATTTATATTTTGTTTGATATATATATATATATGAAACAAAATGTAACTGAAAAGCTACACAAGTGACTTGAATAAATAGAGCGCTCGATACCATTACAGGTAGAGCGAAAATGACACAAATAGAGACAAAGGCTTAGCTGTCGCTAATTATCAGGCAGATGATGATCAGGCAGATGGCGATCATCAGGCAGATGGTACAGGCAGATGAGGACACTTTGGGTTCAATCGCTCAACTGCCACAAGGATAATATCCAAAGAAGCGAGCGTTACGTGTCCTTCCGAACCTTATCTTCTTTTCTCTTCTTCTTCTCTCTCTCCTTCTTGGTTCAGTCATTGTAACGTGTACTCTAGTCGCACACGTCTGAAAACGACGTTCCAAGAGCTATATCTTTTGCAACAATTTCCTGTAGACTTTGCCAGCCTTAGTAATTGTCATTGCCAGTCTTCTTCATATAACATACATCAATATATACCCGTTATTGCTTATTGAATTTTTATTTATTTATTTATTTTTTTTTGTTGATTTCCCCATTTTCCCTTTGAATTTTGATTGACGCAATTACAATGCCAAAGATGTTAGTGTTTTTTACATTGACGTTATTGAACTATAATTTAACGGAATATTTAATTACTTGTTGTAAATGAATTTATTTTTAGCGCAATTATAATTTGATTGGTGTTGATGAAGTTTGAAAGGCACTATTAAAGATGGCAATAGCTCTAACGAGCAACGCTTTCGCTTTAATGAAGGGAAAAAAGTTTAAAACATTGCAGTTCCGATCGACTTTTTAGCGTAGATTTCAAAAATGAGAATTTCGATCGTAAATTTGAAGGGAAACCTTATGAAAGTCCGAAATGTTGAAATTCTACATACCCCAAAGTCGGGTATTTGCAGTTGGATCAAATAGCTAGAGTCACCCAAAACGTTTTAGAGAAACTGAATTAAGGTGAAAAAAATTGACTAATGAACACTATATCTAATATGATGAAGTGTTTCCAAACTCATTGCAGTAAGTACGAAGGGAACCAGAAAACATAGGAAATAATGTTGATTAAATATAACGTTAAGAAAGATAAAAATATCTAACAACTTACCTCCCTACTAAAAAATACAAAAATAAAAACCAACAAAAAAGAAAAAAAAAAAAATCCTTTTGGCGTAGAAATGCTAAACTCGGTAAACACGAGACACTGACGTCAAAATATTTCCAACTAATGTGTGTAAAATTCTCAAAATTTGGTAACATTTTCTTGAAATGATATACCGAGATTTCTTCTTTCATTTAACGTACTCTTCGATAAAACACCTGCAGGTTGTCTACCACAATGGAAGGGTTTTGGCGATACATGCTACTCAGAAGGGAATGGAGCGAAAAACTGGGCTGAAGCAAACTATGATTGCAAACGTTTTGGCGGTGAACTCGCAATTATAAAGAACAACGAAATAAACAAATTTCTGGTTAATGCGTTTCTCAACAACAAAAGAGTGGAACATTGGTTTGGCTTACGACGATGTGGTGGGAGTAAATGGTGCTTCACTGATGGTACTATTGCTGGCCCTTATTTTAACTGGGATAAAGCTGAACCAAATAACTACGGAGGCTATGAAGGATGCTGTTTAATTAGAGTCAGTGGCCGTTGGAATGATGGTTCATGTGGATTCAAGGCTCCTTACATTTGCCAGAAGAGAAAAGGTGAAGATAAGGGTTCGTTTAAGATCATGCATGTATGTATATATATATATATATATATATATATATATATATAGCTACAGACGGAACCGTTTCGGCCTATTGGGCCTCATCAGTGTAGTGCTGATGGACAGGATGAAAGTAACTGTTATTTACAGTCACCTTTGATGCCTCACAAATGTGGGACATCAAAGCCAATTGCCAGAG
>JBAHVQ010000235.1:1350676-1363176 GCA_036872915.1 Nanipora kamurai | reverse complement strand
GGTGAGTTTACAATTCATTGAGGATAACCTAGGAGAGGGATTTATTCTGGGAGGTTTAAATTTCATTATGAGCACGAGTACGAGCTTCCGACTGCGCATCACAGCTGTACATTTTGGCGGGAATCATTATGAAGACTTGTACTCGTAGTGCTGGTTCAAGACGACATTTCTTCGGAAACTCAAGTTTCTAACGTGGCATAAAAAACATACGTAAGAGAAGGTGGATGCTCATAATGAACAAAATTAGCCTTTTATTAATAAAAAAGAACAGTGTCGTAAGGGAGCTTTTTGTAATGGAGTCACATATGCACAAGCCAAAGTTAACTGATTTGGGCCAAGCTTAGAGGCGATGGGAAACATGAACAAGCTTGAGAATCCTAAATTTCGCATTACAGTAATGTCTGTAAGAAAAATTTACTAAGATGGTGGTACTCTGAAATTTTTAGGATCTCGGAAAACCAATTGTTCTACACTTCCGATCAGTTCGCCATTCTTTATTAGTCGTACGGTTTGTATAAGGTAGTCATTCACCGTCATCTCCCCGCTGAGCAGTAGAGGTTTTCTTCTCACGATTTCTAACTGTGTCTTGTTGGTTACTTTTAGATTACGAACTAAGTCGTCAATGGAATGATCCTTTTCCCACAAGGCCAGGATAATGCTGCCTAGAACGGCAATAACACGTGGGTAGTAATAAGGTAGAAACCCTCACTTGCCGTCAGCAGAGATAGGAGTTTAGCGTTTTTCACAAAAATATGTCACAGACAATACCACCGTACGCATTCTAATCTTAACAAAATTGAGTCCAATCGTTATATAAACACAACTGAGCTTAGGTCGTGGTTTCAGTGCCACATGAAGACGAAGATAAAAACAATTTGTTTGGTTTAGCGTGCTTTCTGAACTTATCAGTAGAGGTTGGCGAGGTGGCCGACTAAGACTTCCTAGATAAACATTTCACCCATAAATCACCGACGTAGCGAAACATAACGTGGGAAACATTTCTAGAGCCCTATATTTACTAAATTCTGATGGTGGACACGTCGCGTAGTCAAAGATTCTCTTGAAAACAGTATCTGCCAAGAGTCTGGAACTTCGTAATTCGCTCCAAATCTTTCTTCTGTTTCTGTCATAACAGAGAAATGGACACAAACTAATTAGACATAATGCGCAGAATATAAATGAGAATTCAACGGACAGAAGCTCTCACGTTCGTACAGCTCTGGTGAAGACTCACTATCACACGAAGCGGTAAAATCTTACCCACACGTATTACAGGTGAATTTTCACCTACACATATTATCGGTGAGCCCTTACCCTCATATATTATTAGTGAATTCTCACCCCCATTGAATCAACGGTTAACGCTCACCCACCCTGGTTAATTTCTGGTGAAGTCTCACCCGCACTAAATCATTGGTAAACTCTCACATTCGTGCCTGGTCCACAAATGCTCAATCTTATTAAGACAACGGGGAAGCCTCACCGACAATGAGTAACTGCTGGTGAAGTCCCACCCACCTTTCACCCTTATGTATTATCAATGATGTAAACTCGTACCCACACAAAATCATTGGTGAACTGGCACTCTCGTGTATTGTTGACAAATTCTCATCCACTGATTAATTGCTGATTTCTTATAAGCTGATTAATTTGCTGTGAACTCTCACGCAGATTGAATCCAAGGTGAACATTCACCGCCATTGAATTATATCGGTAAACTGCCTAGTTTCCTCAGAAAGGTTTGAGCTATAGCGTAAGAGGCCAATCACTGCTGGAAGCAACTAAGCCGTCACTCCGAAAGATCTACACAACAGAATAATTTTACACGCCACAGTACCCTAACAATATTCGAAGTGAAAAAGAATTTACCCTACGCAAACAAAGTACTTCTATAGATTACAAAATATAATATCATGAACATTGCTTGAATATCACGAACATTCGCAATGATTACCTCAGCTGAGCTCTCCTTGCGCAGCTTTGTCTTGTGCCACAGTTTGTCATTTGTACTTCAACGAGAGGTTCTTGAACTGAGCTGGTTCTACTGGCTGTTCGTCTGGTTGACCGAGATCGAGCTTCAGTAGAACCATTCGCTGTCGTTGTCGATATTGTCGGGGGTCGTACGAAGGGGAGGGAAACAAGAGTCCTCTACCACACGGCAGACCAGTGGAACTCAGCGAAGAGGGAGTGTTCCGGCCTGAATCCGTATGTATAGCTTTCTGGTTGAGCAACACACGTCTCTCTTCTGACATATTTTTATTCAGTGGTTTGTTATACTGTATTTTATCTTTGCATACGAGCATTATAAATAGCTCCACAAGCCCTTGTGCATTCTTTCCAGTATTCTCTTGTCTCCGGGCAACCAATTGCGTGGTCATTAGCTTCATTACCAACATACCTGAGGAAGTACACATTGTGATTTACCAGTATGTATTTGAATGTCATGCGACTCCACAGTCTTGTTACAAGAGCAATTTGAACAACCAAAGAAGTCGACTGCAGGTGTACAAAGCTCAGTACTGCTCGAGTCGCAATGGATAATGACTCGTCCAAACAAACCGAACAGACACATTCCGATGAAAGTGGTAAATTCAACAAACGCTTATTACCTTCCAAGGCGTTTTACTTTTTGTTCTTTTCGGCTCTTGGGTCGATATTTCCATATATCGGTCTATACTTTAAACAGTTACACCTGTCCTCGCAACAAACTGGGATACTAGTTGGCCTTAGACCATTCGTACAATGCATAGCAGTGCCTGTGTGGGGTATCGTCGTGGATAGAATCAACATACGTAAAATTTCCTTGCTGGTTGGCATAGTTGGTTGGCTTCTTACGTACACTGCGATTATCTTTATGTCTGTTGGAGATGCAAAACTAAACTGCCAGAATACTATATCGAGGTCAAAAAGCACCAACGTATCTAACTACGAGATAAAGGGACCTTTGTCGCTGGACCTTTCATTAAACTCTTCTGATCGAAAAAGTCAATCTGGAAACAATCCACATGATATGCGGCTAAACAAAATCGAAAGTAGTTCCAGGAAACTATTGTCTTCTAACGCATCACTTCAAATTGAGAATTATACTGATTCGGGTAGAAATGGCACTCCATCTGCCGTCTATGAAAAAGCCAACAATCTTTTCTTGATTTTGTTTCTCGTAATTACCTTTGGAAATTTTGTATCGGCACCAGCTCAGACAATGGCAAACTTAGCTACACTCCAAGCTCTTTGTAAAGAAACTTATAAGTACGGGCAGCAAAGGCTGTTTGGCTCAGTTGGATGGGGATTGACATCCTTCGTTGTTGGAGTTGCTGTGAGTCTTTCAGCGACATCAAAGTGCGGGGAACAAATTACGATTAATTACCTACCATGCTTCTACGTATTTGGAATTATGATGGCATTTGCTTTTATTGCCGCCACATTTATAAAGTTAACCAGCGACAACGAGAGCCAGAACGTTAAATTACTCAACAACCTTAGATATAAGATTGGTTTTACAACCATTTACCTCCTGATAACTGCCGTATATTGTGGATTTGCGTTAGGCCTTATCGAAACATTTCTATTCTGGCATTTACACGATCTCGGCGGTACTCAGCTTCTTTTCAGCCTCATAACCGGCATAAATTCCCTCGGGGAAATGATCGGATTTTTTTTTTCACAATATCTCATCGAACGATTCGGCCACTTAAATGTCATCTTGGCCGGCCTTCTTAGTTCAACTGCCCAAATGGTATGTTATGGTCTGGCAAAGAATCCTTGGATCGTTTTATCAGTAGAAGTCTTGAAATCGCTCTCAGTCTCTTGTACGTGGGCTGCATTGGTCTCCTACATAGGAATTCGCCCTGGAACAGTAGCAACGTTACAGTCGATCTTACATGCACTATACTGGGGGTTAGGTTATGCTGCTGGTGGGGTAATTGGTGGCGTTTTTATATACAATTTTGGTGCAGCAAATACTTTTCTGGCGATGTCGCTCATTAGTGGTCTCGGTGCATTTTTACTAATTCTTATAATAAACAAAGAGTTTTGTTTTGAACAAGAAAACTACCAAGCACTTCAACAAACATCTGAGCCGGAAACTGAGTAGTTTCGAAGAGCTACCTTATTTTAACGATAAAGATAGTCGGCACTACTGAGCTGCAATACATTTTTCTTGTGGACAGCACCCAATTTTGAGTTTCTTTAACTTGAATCGGAATTGGCTTTGTGTCAATTTTGTGTTATTGTGAGACAAGAGAACTTTGACCCCTAACACGGCTTAAATGACTATTTCAAACGCATATAAAAGAACTAATCAGTTGACAGTCATTAAGAAAGAAATTTATTGAATATTCCGAAATTAAAACTAAAAACGACTGAAAATGATACTAACCATTCAAAATAGTTGAACACAACTGAAGCAAGACTTTAAAGTGCATATATATGACATGAAAATCAAAATTTAAAAAACTGTTGAAGTGATAACAGATAGGGCTTACAACTTATTCAAATATCAATTTCTTATGATATTAATCATCAAAAGACGAAAGATGTGTTGCTATGGTAATATATATATATATATATATATATATATATGTTCCCAGGCGCCTTTTTCTTAACTTCTTCGCTGTAAGATTTCTGCCTTTGAAGAGTAAAATCGTTTGGCGTTACCCAGAGTAAAATAATAGAAGTCCCCTGTAGCAGTGAAGAATCTAGGACTATTCATTTAGAAAGTGCTACGTTAAAGCTTTGTATATTGTTTCATCTTTGTTCTTCATAGTTGTAGGCCCGACTGGCCAAAAATAGAAAATGACCCCCAATTATTCTTATAAACAAGTACTTTTTTCATGAATTAAATTTCTTTCAACCTCCTAACTTAACCGTTTTGCTTGAAGTGGCGGCATACTTATTGGAAGTGTCTTCTGTCGACTTTTTACGTAAAGACCGACGAACTTAAGAGCCGTATGGCTTTCGTCATTTAAATTTAACGTTTCAATATCCAAATTTTTCAAATGAACTACTATTTATTTAACCTTTCGAAATTCTTTTGGAAATCTACTGAAATTTGCTTATGCAGCAAATTTTTATACATTAGAAGCTAAAGTTTGAATTCGTTTGTTATGTGTTGTGTAGTTGGTTTAGTTCTACACGCAGTTTAAAAGTATAAGTATTTGTAGAAACGGCTTTTAGGCTTACTGGTAAAGAGATGAATTAAAACATACAGATGGCATTAATATGAGCCGAGTAAGCGTTAATGAGTTAACGTGTTTTTTTTACGTACATGCAAATATCCGATCTCGGTATAAATTAATATTCCTTCGTTGTCGTTAATTCAATACCTCAATAAATGAGCAAGATATCGAATATTTACATTAACCATTGGTTATTATTACAGCACTGAAAAAAAGGAAACCAGGTACAAAAATTTGGATAGCAGTGTTTAAAATCTACCTGCACTGAAGAAAGACTGTCTCGATGCTTCCCACAATTTACAAACTGGACAAACTCCGTTGGAAAGGTTCCTTCAAGCTCGAGAATACAAGGATTACGTCTGGAAGGACGTAAGACGTGCACAGTACAATGGTCGCTCTCTGTTGACAGGACTGTACGTATCCAGTATGTTCAACGACACCTTGAATGAATCTGATCGAAGTAAATTTTTTATTATTATTTTATTTTTATCGAAAATGAGTAAGAGTTTCATTAGACAGCAAAACTGTTAAGACCTATCGAGGCATGTTATCCATGAAAAATGAAACTAAAAGGCCCTTCGTCGATTATCGAATCTGTGATGAAAGGGACCCTAATTGTCTAGTATTCCACCAACTGAGCCAGAATCTCAGATTCGACTCCAGCCAAAGTCTTATTTTAATGCAATTTTTGTGACTTGTTTGATAAGGTGGTTATATCGAGACAAGTCAAGGCTATCGGAAATCTTTCCACCTTGAAAAGTTGACTTCTACCATTTCCAAGAGAAAGGTTTGAGTGAAAATGTTATAGGAACTTTCGTCACGTGGTGATCTATAACACATGTCATTAAACTTAATTACGCTAATCGACGATTTTTTAACATTCAACTGCCAATTGCAGTATAAGCAAGATTGCGGATTTCGACGACCATGCAAAGATTATTTTTTAGCACACAAGCACAATCTTTAGTTAATGGACCGCTAAAATACGTTTTAAATTAGTTCAACTCTTTCCTGTCCGAGGACTTTCCTCTGGACAAGTAAAATCGTCTGGCGTTAGCCAGAGTTAAATACTAAAGTCTCCATAGATAGATGGACAGATAGATAAGATAGATAAACCGTTTAATAAAATCATCTCGCAGTCGAAAGGCTGAATTACATGATTTATATTTATACTATTATATCGTAAAAAATCAATCTAAATTAGGAATACGAATACACCGAAATCAAATTGAAATGCGTTGTTATTAAGTAAGCATAATAAAACTATTAGTCTACATCTACGTATTCAACTATTTTAAAAATGTCTAATATCAATAATAATTTTTAAGTCTAAAATTAATACCCATACACTATTGGGTACAATTAATAAGATTCGATATAATAAAGGTACCCCTAAATCTATATGTACGATAGTTAGGAATGTGAAAGGATTTAGCGTTTCTTAAGTTATAAATATTCGGAGCTCCGCAGGTAGCAACTGGTGGAGTTTATGACGTTCATCGTTTATAATTTATTTAGAAAGTTTCTTACATACATGTAGTTCGTCTCTTCGTCCGTAAGGTTTTCATGCCTGAGTAGTCTAAAGCATATTTATATGATAGATCTGCATAAATAATAAGTAATGATCTTTTTTGGATCCTTTCTATCATATCCGATAAATAGTGCGGTAAACCGTAGTGGAAAACTTGACATGCACATTCAACTATGGATCTTATTGATGCCACGTAAAAGGATATTAGATCATTGTTGTCGAGTCCAGACCTCTTGATTTGCTCCAATAAGTATATCTGTTTCGCCGCTTTGGTCGTTATTTTCACTACATGTTCACTCCATTTCAGATCATCAGTTATTAATAAACCAAGAATTTTTGCTTTCCTTACTCGGTTATTGTTTGTATCGTTAATAGTAATGGAAGTAAAATTGGGCTGATTTCGTTGAAATATAATCACCATCTCCTTACATTTTGTTCAATTAAGCTCGAATTTATTACGTCAGGACAAATCTACAACAGAGTCTGTCACCCCATGTAAAAGACTGTCGAGAGAATAATTGGTGATATAGTCACCAATATATACGGAAGGAAGGAGTTAAACCCTGGTTAACTCTTTCCTGTCCGAGGACTTTCCCCTGGATGAGTAAAATCGTCTGGCGTTAGCCTCAGTTAAATACTAAAGTCTCCATATGTCACTGAGGACCTATACGGACAGGAAGGAGTTAATGAAGCACATCTTCAACAGTTTCAGATTTGAAGTAAACGGGGAATTTAAACACATTTTCACCGCAGAATTGCTTTGCACCTAGTGGTCACAAGCAGACTTCTGAAGTTCGAATTGTGGGAGTACTGGACTCGATTCCCAAGGTCGAGGGTACAATTTTCGCCTTCCTATATAGGCATGGACATTGCATCAGTTTGCAACTGCTCTCGGCTGAGTCTTGCAGAAGGCTTTTGTTCGATTGTCCTTACCCAAAATTTCCCCTCTGTAATTATTTCAAACGCACAAGTCAGACGCAAAAGCTAATATACCCAATTCAAGCTAACGTCATATAAACGAAGTAGTGAAGATGTATTAATTCTCAATTTATAAAAAGAAACAGTGAAATCCTTCTGACAGATGTATTTGTTCGGGTGAACGTTAACATCTCTTACCATTATATTTGTTCGGGTGAACGTTAACATCTCTCACCATAATGCATTGTCGAAGCTTGTAGAAATCTACCCTTGTACAATACACGCTTCTCCATTCCACATAATATTTTGATATATACGATTCAACAGGACTATGGAACTTCACGAAATTCAGAACTATACAAAAGTTGAGAGCATGAAAATCAATAGGATTTTCAGCTGGATAAAGGCCATTAAATTTAACAGGTCTTTCTCAATTGGCATATTGTGCTGGCACTTGGAAAATGATTTTTTTTTAATATCACCACTGGCTAACATTATTAGTACAGTTTCTTTTTTATTACAACTTCAAACTATTAGTAAAATCATTATCCTATTTTATTGCTAGAAAATGGAATACCCCATCTCCTAAAAAGTTGAAAATCTGTGGTGATGGGTATGTTGTAATAAATTTGACCCAAAGCTCAAGGAACCACTTTGAATTTATCATCAATTTTTGTAACGAAGAGTACGCTTAGTGACAGAGAAACGAGTAACTAGGTGGACAAGATGATGAAAAATCGTAGAAATATTCAATAAAAACAATTACGATTTTCTTATTTTGTCCTCATAGAGCAATTTTTACTGCAGTTACTGAATAGCTATTTGTAAAATGTGTAGGTATTATACTTCAAGGAATTCTTGTAAATGACGTTTGAAATGTTTAAACTTAAACACAAGAGCGAGCGCATAAGTAGAGGGCGAGTAGCTCAGTAATTAGTTATTCAAAATATGGCAAGAATCTTACTGGTTAGTGTTTGATTCCATATTCATCTGCATTTTCTGCTATAGATATCAGTAAACTAGAATAAATTAAATCCACGAGGCTAAACTATCTATCAGTGAGAACTCTTCTACAAAGTTCTTTAGCCTCTAAATCTACCTTTGGCCGATAACTGGAGAATGCAAAACTCTGCTAATGTCGTATTTCGAATCATGTTTTTTAAGCCAGATTTAATATTTCGAAAGAAAAGCAAAGAGAACGAGTCAATTATTTTGGCGATTCCGAATTTTACTGGCATACTTTCAGAAAATTTCGAGCACTGCTAGTTGCATAAAAGTATTGCATTTACAAGCACAATCCACAGACGTCTATTCTTTACCAGGCCCCCACAAGACTGATGAGAAAAGCGTCCAAAAGAACCTATTGCTTACCCAATACTTTCATATTGATTACTTCCAATCGGAGAGTCTTTTTATTCAAGTTAAATGCTACAAGTAATATAACGACTGCCGTCCACAGTCATTTGTGTCTTCACATTCAATTATTATTCCGTCACTCATTTTCTGTCAAATAGGCAGACCAATTGCAAGATTTGTTCTTTGAAAGTAAATATCTCAAATCTGGACGACCAAATAAATAACTTATATATGTCTCTCTGTTACCTCAACGATCAATATAAATACTGAAACATTACTGAAATATTATTCTGACTTGGACAAGGGAGTATATTACAAATATTCCCTTCGTAGATTCCCCTACCGATCCCACTTAACGCAATCAGGATTGCCTCAGAGAAGCCTGGGGAGGAAAGAAAACGTCATCAAGAGAAAACCTGAGGACAAACCTCCTAAGAGAGACTCTTGCGATTCAAGTTACTGTACATTTACGGTTGTTGCATCAAGAAACTTACCTTACGAAAGTAAACGAGTTGTAAGATCATTTAGGAGCTCACAATACCTGAGGCCTTTACAGGCCAACATTAACAAAAACAGTTTCACGCAAATTTACGGGACCTACCAAGTTGCAGTAAATCTGCATGAGAATTTTGCAAGTTTTTTTATAAAACCTTTTTGCAACATGAAAACCGTAAATGATCCCACAACTCATACAAATAGTTGAATGACAAGCTTCTTTCTTCAACTCCCATAAATGTTCACTTACTTGAGTCAACACTTCAGCGGTGGTTTTATGCAAACGAGCTCTGGAGTAAAAAATTGAAAAGAAAAAGAAATAGGAAAAGATGAAAAGTGGTTGGGGTACACTTCTTCTTGGGGTAAAAATTAAATTTTAAAATTTGATTCTCAACTAATGGCTTTTTTCGATGCAGTTAATAAGTTGGGATCAAAATGGAAAAATCTACCGGGTTAGCGTTATGGAAGCTTGGTTATCCACGCTATGGTAACTATGAGCATTTTTGGCATGGCACAGGAAGTGTTAATAATAACAATGTTAAACACCTAAAAAAAGTAGGGGGTAACTCCCTGTACTTTTTGCAGCTATGGGGCCATATATTACCCTCCTGGTCCGCTTATACACGCCTGTACGAAGGCCAATTAAATCTACATATGGACAAGGGTTGGTCATCGCTATAACGATATTTGTCTTTTAAAACTAGCTGTAAGTTGTTTTTTGTAAAGATCTAATTAACTCCTAGTGTTCAGATTCAGAATCATCAGCAGCGTCTTCTTCATCATCGCTGTCGACTGGCATATAGACGTCTTGTTTTCTCTTCGGACAACAATTTAGGTTAATGATCAGTAGAATGGCAAACATGTCAAGAATGCTTACGAAACCCAATCCCAAGAAGATGCTATTGGCGTCAATGTATTCCATCAAGATACCACCCAATATGCCCCCTCCCCCGAATCCAATGCCCCAGAAAAGCATATGAAGTATAGATTGAAGGGTTGCTGCCGAGTCCTTGTTTATTCCAATGAATGACAGCAGTGACGACCAGATTGCCGAAGCAGTGAAGGCTTTTAACATCTCTACGATCAAAACTAGCCAGGGATTTTGTACCAGCCCATACACAAACAACCGTACGGCATAAGCAGCCATACCAAGAGACATCACTTTCAAATGGCCAAATTTTTCAATTAGTTTGACGGAGAGAAGAAAACCTAATAGCTCTCCAATTGCGTTCAATGCAGTTATTATACTGAAAAGAACCTGGGTTCCTCCAAGCGACTGTAGGTGCCAGAACAGAAAGGTTTGGATGAAGCCCATATTAAACCCAGCGATAAAGGCTGTGAGTAAAACGAAACGTGTCAGACAGTCTAAACCTTGGCGCAGACTTTTACATAATCCGACTTGTTCGTTGGCGATTCTTTCTCCTTCCTCAAACTTAAAAAATAGTGCAACACCGAATGCAAAGACCATTAAAATTCCAAAAGCATAGAAGCAGGGTGTGTAATTGATGTCATCCATTCCTTCACAAGCTAGTGAGCTGTCATGGTTTAGACTCACCAGCATTCCCACGACGAATGCCGCGCAACCCCATCCGACAGATCCAAAGTATCGTTGAAAACCATATCTGTGTGTGTCTGCCGCCAGTCCCTGGAGAGTAGCAGTGTTAGCCAATGTTTGCGCCGGCGCAGAGAATACATTTCCCAGAACAATGAGAAAGAAAAGTATGGTAAAAGTGTGCCAGGTTTTCATTGGAGTACGGTTAGAGAAGGTCCACATCGATTTTCCGACGCTACTGCCCTTAGAACTGGTTTTATTGTATCCTGCTTTCGACGCGCGAGTGCGATTTTTGTCAGTAAATGTAGTAAAATCTGTGAATTTCAATGCATGTTCAACAGTTGGTGACCTGTTTTGAAAAGATGTGCGATTAGATGATTTTCTTGGATTCTTTGGCTGATTTCTGATGTGAAAGGTCTCTGGCAAGGTACTGTTGTGTTGCCATACTGTCTTTTGTATTTCCGTACTTCTCTTCAGTCGTGCATTAGATTTCTCTGTAGAGTCTCCATCGGCATGACTTTTGTTCAGCCACGGCTTACTCAGTCGATCCACTGCCGTCGTATTAACGCTGCAGCTCGCTGGTTTTTCACCTGGAGGAACCAGGAGGATACTGGTGTGGGTTAACAGCCATCCAAGTAAGCCAATTAGGAGGACAAGCTTCTTTACGCGACATTTGTCCGCAAGTATAGCCCACAAAGGCAAGGCCAAAGACTGCACAACGGGTCTCAATCCAACCAAAAGACCCGCCTGAGCCGGTGATAACCACAAATGTTTGAAGTAGAGTGCAATAAAAGGGAAAAGGGTTCCTACAGCTCCGTAGAAGAAGAAGAAATACAATTTAAAGGGCAAGAGTAAACGATTGATACGATAGCACAATATTGACTTCTGTTCCGTTTCATTGCCATTGACAGATTCGTAAAGAGGTGGAAAGTCTGGTTTGTCAGATCTCTTGCAATAACCACTTCCTTCGCTTGGATCCATTGGCCCTTTACTCTTTGGCAGTCTGTCTGCTTTTTAAAATAAAAAGAATATACAGCATTATTCAACAATTTAGAAACTCGTCGAAACTGATGCACTTTCATAAATACGAAAAAAAGACAAGGATTCACAGTCCATACTTGAAGTAGGTGTATTCACGAAGTTGAAAGTTGAATTTTTAATGTAATGTATGTGTGTGAATAGATAGATATTAACTAATAGATAGATAATAGATAGAATAGATAGATAGACAGACAGACAGACAGATAGATAAATGGTTAGATAGATAGATAGATAGATAGACAGATAGATAGATATACAGACAGATAGACAGGTAGACAGACATATATATATATATACATATACATATACATATACATATACATATACATATACATATACATATATAGATATACATATAGAAGTGTGATGATAAAAATTATCAGGTTCAAAGTCATGTGCATTGGATAGAGTGCTCAATGCATAAACGCAG
>JBAHVQ010000235.1:1328555-1349698 GCA_036872915.1 Nanipora kamurai | reverse complement strand
TTTCACGTGTCTACAACACGATGATCTACCGTGTTGTTGACACGTGAAACTCCGAGTAGCAAACACCGCTCTAACTTTATTAAAGTTATATATATATATATATATATATATATATATATATGCATACATACATATATAACATGTATATTACATTAATTTCGTAATATATACATATATACAATATTATTATATAAATAAATAAATATTATATATAAACCAAGAATGAGAAGGTTGTAGTGTTGGCTTGAGAATGAAGAGTGCTCAATACCATACCAGTAGAGCAAATAAAGAAGTGAAAGTATGAAAGGTGAAAGGTGAGAGAATGGTTCCGTGAAGGGAATGTTACCGTAATGAATTGCCCAGCTCAGTCACCTGATCTCAACTCACTTGAGAATATATGGGATCATCTCAAGATCATTGTGCAAAGGAAGAATCCAAAAAATGTAAAAGAACTTTGGACAGCTGTCAATGCTACCTGGGAAGGATTCCCACGCGAACGTTTAATTAATTTTATCGACAGCATCTCTAGCAGATGCGAAGTATTATTCACTAATAGTTTTTGGTGTTCTGTGATAATGTTACTTAATATCGCTATCTGCCCTGCTGATGAGCAGTTCTTTTTGACTGCCAGTATATATATAATTATTATTATTATTATGTCACTTACCTCAAAAAGTCACTACAGCCTGTTTCATCTTCTGAAAGAATCTTCGGGTGACTCACCTGAAGAACTTTAAAGAACTTTAATAACCCATATGCTGTAGATCATCTATCATTGTTGCTTAATATTTTCTTTAGGATTATTGCAGCCTGTGTATTCCACATGTAATACAAAGATGCATACTGTTACTTACTTTGCAGAGGCTCTGATTAAGTCTTTGGTTTTAATTCAGACGTTGTAGGAGACACAACATAGCAAGGATACAACAATACATGTTTTAAACAGATGATAAATTTGATAGTCTTTTTTTGTAAAATAAATAGTGATGTGTTTTCTTTATAAGAGTAACATAAGCGAAGAAATCTGTAATGAAAAAGGGGTAAAACATCTTTTAATTTCGCACTACACTTAAAGCCTGAATACACCAAAAATATATCTTATGCAAGTAATTAATCTTGTTTTCAATATTCTGTTTTTCTGAGGATCCAGTTATCAGTTGTTTGAGATCTGTCCTGAATATCTTTGATATATAAATCATATTAATTTTTTGTAATCTACTAATACACATAATATTTCAATTTTTAGTACTAGACAACCGTTTAATTAATTGCAAGGTCTTACTTTTCATGACAATGGTCATACAACAACGCATTTCTGCATTTAGTGCTTTTTGTTTGTATCTTTTATTGGTTTAGTTTTATTGTTGTTGCGGGGGGTTTGGTTTTTTTTAATGCTTATTGGGATGGAAGCTGCAGTGACAGGCTCATTAAAGGTTGTCCACATGAAGTACTTTATTGCACACAAGTTATTGACCATTACATGCAACTTTCAAAAACATTCCAAAAATCAAAGTAAGTGCCCAAACTAATTGTAATGGGCATTAATTGTGATTTTATATAATTTTAATTATTTTAAAAAGTGATTACACGTATAAACAGGTACTGGTAAAAGAGGGCAAATAAATCCCTACTATACCTGCCATTGATCCTCTACTGCAACAGTTGTCGGTAATATGATAGGCATTGTTTTATTGAGGTCTGGGAGCATATTTCTTTGGGAAGGTTTAGAAATGTGAGACTTCTATTACCTCCCAACAAATAACTGTTCGGAAGTTTTCTGTACTTTGTGGAAGATGTACATTTGCTGTGCAACAATGCCAATCTTCAGGGTAACAAGACGGCCATTCTTCCATGTTATCCTAACAACTGCCATCTAACTGCATTGAGATCAACAGATGCAATTATGGGCAGGGGTTGTTGCGTGCACGTATTTCTAGTAAAGATAAATAACTGAGATAACCAAATTTGTATAAGGTGAGATAGAGAGCTATTATGGGTGTATATATATCAGAGGCAAAACCACTATGCAAGCTCCATTATCCTCAATAGATATTGTACATAAAATTCAGTTCCATTGTTAACATTATCATTTCGTAGCTGCCGCCAGGGAGCACATGCAGTTGTCGAACAAGCGTCTTCGATATCCATCTGAGTTTCAGTAACCCAATTGTAAGAACATCTCATAATTCATCAGACATTTACCGAGTCGATCCCGATCTGCAGCTCAAAATACGTTGTTCTGAGTATATAAACATGACGAACGTTCACTAATATCCAACATTACAAAATGTTTTGTTTTATTTTAAACGAATACAAGTACAAACACAGCAATGCGAATTGACCGACTTAGCCTCGGTGTTTGTTGCCCCATTTCAAACCACGTGACGTTACCCTGGAGAATTGTTTCTTTGAAAGTTAATGTTATTCAGATACATGTGTATTTGTGCTTTCATGTGAAAGCGCTATTATTAACATGGTAAAAAAACCCGAAATATCTCGTGATCCGAAATGGACAGTTTGCATAGGACAGTACTAAATGGGTCAATTAAACTTGTCTGAGAAGCTAGTTCAAAGACTACTTTATCTTGTTTCATTAGGCCCTCCATACACTCGAAAACAAAAAACGCACGCGCTATTCCTTGTTTTTGGAACACCTGATGAAGCACTCAAACTCGTGTTTAAAATATTACTTCTCAATTCATTAATAATTCATGAGAAAAAACAAAGTAAATCATTACCGAGACGGCGTGTGCATGTATCGTCTTTATCAGCCTAAAATTTCCACAAATTTAAAGCCCATTTTTGCTTAAATGTGCATTCATTTGAGAAGTCATATTGTACACTCGAAAGTCGTGTTTGATTTGATTTCTAAACGCCTCGAATTTGGTTAAAAAACTCGGCTATCGCCTCATTTATCAACTCAATTCTCGGTGTTTGGATAGCAGTTTTACCTGCATAAAACCAGTTAGACCATCACGCACAAACACTGGGAATGAAAATTCAATGAAAGGTTTTGCAATTGTTCCGTACATTCAAGGAATTATGGAAGCTATTAGAAGAATCTTAAGGAGTTTCAACTTACAAGTTGCCCAAAAGCTATTCTTGACGTTAGGACATATATTTGCAAAACTCAAAGATCGTGTTTCGAAGGACCAGCAAAAAAAGGCGTGATTTATTCCATTCCGTATAATGACTGTAATCAGGAGTACATTGGGCAGACTAAACGTCAGTTTGGAACGAACTTAAAAGAGCACCAAAAGGCAGTTTTCCTTTCAAAAAAAGAAAATTCTGCTTTATCGGAGCACGCGTGTCTAAATAACCACACGATTGTATGCGAAAATTCCAAAATCATTACCACCAATCCACGTTACCATCAAATACGTTGTCTGGAGGCGTGGCATATCAATTGTGCCCCCGCTCCATTGAATCGCGATGATTGTGGTTTATCACCAGATGCCTATTTGCACCTCGTTAATAGATAACGTCATCAGTGGTTCTCTAAGGATATAAATAGGGACCTCATGTTCAGATCTATCACACCTGATTAAGACACTAGACAGGAGTGTCAAAATATTGGGTCATGAACGGTAGTTTTGTAAGCTACGTTCAAAACTTTTCAAGCCAGAGTAGCATAAAACCACGTCTGATTATTCACCTGGCTGCGTTGGGAATTTGTTTACACATTTCAATTCGTTTAATAAGTAAATGAGACGAACTGACTCAGCATTTTGACAAAGTAATTTGACTTATTTTTAAAATAAATTATATGTTCAGTGTTCTAAATCGTGCAGTTGAACAACACCGATTAAATGTTGGTGTCATGGTAATGTCTCTTCCAATGCTTTCACAGCTTTAGAATATATAATTTCCTCGTATTCTCTCAACCACAGAGATCGTATAAAACTAAAGAGGGTATGGGGGCCAAACATAGGTAAGAAATTGAACATCCGTCATTTTGAGTAAATTGGGAGCCAAACTGATTGCGTCCACGCCCTTTATCGTTTGTTTGATGGTTCACCTTCGTGAGTTTATCCATCATTCCCTTTCACGACTTTCCTCAAAAAATATCATTTAAATTGCTAAAAAATGTCAAATTCACCGTAATTAAAAACGCTTCATTTGAAAAGAAAATCGCACTTATTTCCTTCTTGTTTTGTATTTTTGTTTCAAACAACGGACAAAATGAAGTAGTTCGGCTTCCAATTTATACAAGATGGCGGCCTTTCAATTTGTTACCTGTGGTTAGGGACATTTTGGTACTATGCCTTTTCAAGTTAATATATGATCTTTATACTCTCAAGAAGCTAACTATGTAGGTTTCAGCATTTTTAAAATTTTGTGAAAGAAAAAACGCAGTACCTTTCTTTATCAAGGCATCTGTTTTAAAGAGAGAGTTGTCTGGCAGCTAGTGCATTACAATGGCTTTAATATTTTAACGTGGGAAAAAAAACATTACCAGCCGACAATTTTAGCAAGAAACACACTCCGGTAAATGACGTCTTGTAAACCCAGCATTTGAATTATAAAACCAGACAAAAATCATTACTGTAATATTTCGACTTTATTTCAAAGCCATTATATTTACGTGTTATATAAATGTTATAAGTAAAGCTATTATTCGCACATTGCAGAAAGTTTAAAGCTTGGACGGTCCTCCTTTTTCCGAATTAGAAAACACATACCAGCAAATTTCTTCAACCGATTAAAATTTGGACAAAATAAGAAACTTAAAGCTTTTACTGTATATTTAATTTATGTTAATTTAATCATTTTATTAAATTTGGGTTCATATTGAAGGAAGATTATACATTTTTAAGTACGTACTATCGGTATATATGGTGCCAGGGGACCCGTACCCTAAGTTTGCTATTGGCCTCTCTCTTGCCTAATCCTGCTATAATAATCGTCACGATTTGTGATTAAATTCTGGCAAATTCTAACGATCCGAAATTAGCCAACCCCAGAAATTAATGACTTCCAGTGACTCCACGATTTTAAGAGGCTGCAAGAACCAAAATTAACGACCTCCGTTTGCTTCGAAACTTTGCGATCGTTACCATTGCCAGTCAAAAGTTTTGGGAATCAAGATAGGATGGAGATATAAATTTAGAAAAATTTTATGCGTTACGAAAAACTGATATAACTTCAAGCCTTCCGAAAGATTATCTTTAAAATTTGACAATCTCGTTTCTTTAAAAATTACTTAACTACCTTATCTGCTATGTTGAACATTATCTTTTCAACAGACTCCAAGAAGTAAATGTACTGTTGCACTAGTGTCTCCAACTAACCAGATCATTGTGAGCTTTTGAAAGAAAACTTATGCACACTACATTAGCGTGACTTCTAGTACGCAGTCCTGAAAAGTCGAAAGGGTTGGGCAACTGCAATTATCTACAAGCTGAGTTACCTGAATGTTGGAGAATATTAAAATGTTCTTCTTTGGTGCAAGCACACCTTTACATTCATCATTATAATGAGGGCTGATGGTTTAGTGTCCCCATCTATCTATATATTTCATATTTATCATGAATTTTTGATACGTAATGCATTTTTTTGCTAAATATATCGTAATAATTTGGACAGCCCTATTAACATGTTATTGACAGTTCGCCTTTAAAATTTAGAACTAAGGCGTAGAAGCCGATGAATCGTCTTTGACCATGTTCATAAGTTCGTACATATTTTATTTAACTTGCTTTTGACACACGGTTTCAAAGTCCAATTTGGTGATACTGCAAGGGTAATCCTCAGACAGTCATCAAACGGTTGCATGTCGTTGATGTGACTTTGTGAACAATGACCGGCTGGAGTTTGAAAACAGACTTGTTCCTCGCATTGTGGACCATCTTTCTATCTTCCTTGTTCTACAGCATAATAAGTCGATCAACCTATTTCTAAACTGGTTACTTTGAATAAAAAATATAAATGGATTGACACAGGTCGACATTAGCTGTATTAAGAACGCTATATTAAGGAATCTGTGGTTGTAGCCGACAACGCCAAAACTCAACATAAAATCGGCTACGGAGTTTGGAAATGTACAAAGATTAAACACGATCAGGATGGAACCCAGTAACTTCGTGATCTTTTTCCTAGAACGCAACAATGCTTGATGGGATTCTTGCATCGAGTCGTTCTCTTGCGTAAACCAGAGATGTTTGACGAGCTTCACATAAGCAACACAGATGACTGTGTTTGGGCTAACATACATAAACACGAAATGCAGCGTGGTCAAAAGCTGACGTTGCCAACCTGGATCAAGGACGTACTTACAAAGTTTTTTGTTGTCAGTTTCGATGTAGTCAATGAAGATGACATAGGGCGAAGAAAAAACAATGGCCAAGGTCCATATCAGCAAAAGAACAAGCTTAAAACGTGACCAAGACATGCGAGGTTTAAGAGGCTTTACTATCGCGTTGTATCTCTCCAAGGTTATAGCGGTCAGTGTAAAAATGGAGACTAGCCCACTGCAAACGGTGATACTATTAGCAGCTACCACCCGACATACTAATTCACCTCGCCATTCGGGTGTAACATTGTTGACCACGTACCATAGGAGGGAAAACACTCCAGAAATAAAGTCCGAAAGTGCCATATTGACAAACAGAAAATTCATCGTGCTGTGAAACTTCGCTTCCTTCACAATAACTACCATTACAAGGAAGTTACCCATGAAGTTCAAGGACAAAACAATGAAAAGCAAAACATACCATACGTCGTAGAATGCGCCATTGGCGGTTGTTGTCGTCGCTGTATTGTTATCGGCATTTAAGGATGTACCAGACGTTGGGATAAGGCTAGAATTCATGTCTTTAAGGTCTATGCCGGACTAACAACACACGGTATTCTTAGCTTCTATTTAAGTCGAGAGACTCTGTTCTCTTATAGTCTGTTGATTGATCGAAACCAGCATAATAACTGCAACGAGCCGGGCAAGGTGTTAATTATTGAGTTTCCATTTTGTTGAAAATCCTTTTGTTTTGCTTCAAGTAATTGCCAGGACAGCTGCCTCATGATGCTTGCTTAACAGGGGGTTTCTGGCTGCAGTCAGTAAAGTTTGATTGGTCAACATTCTGTGTAAAACATTTTGTTTACAATCATGTTACATGATCTAATATTTTCATTCAGCTCAGCTAAGCTTTTTGGAACTCAAGAAGACATAATAATGTCAGAAACAACAAACAATTTATTAGGACCCGATGACTGCGGTTTTCTTATCTTATTTATGATCTTACTTGATTTAGACCGAAAGAAGCAAGATGCGACAAACATTAACTGGACCTGATTGAACATGATAGATTATTTGAAACCACAATGCTCAATCCAGAACCTCATAAACAATCGCTGAAGTTTCAAAATTTTCGGTTAATCCATTCAAAATCTATACTTTTTTTGTTTTAGATTGTTTAGGATGCTTATATTCATAATTTCCACAATGCTGTGCAATACGTCATTACTCTCAGCAGAGTCGCAACAGCAGGCAGCTCGAGCAGATAATATGACTAAATTTCTACTCTGATACAAAATACTCAAATTGGGGTGCAGCATTCTGATGTTACGCTTTGATATCGTGAAAATGATGGACAGGTGTAGTTAGAATATTTTACTTTTACCACTTCGTGTATGGTCTTTGATTTAGCTTAAAATGGGGAACCAAATCAGAAGATATTCACTCTTGCAATAAATTTGATCCACTTTTTCTTACTATGGTCTTACACTAAAAGAAATAGTGTTCTTGCCAAATTTACTATTTTTTGTCTTTTTTTATTAGAAGTGCTTAGGGTTTAAATTCATTTTCAACATCTGGCCTTACGACACTATCGACTCAGATATCTTTGATACAACTACGTACCAATTTTATGTGAGAACGTTAATTTTTTTTTGTCAAAGTCTGGGCAGTTTACCGCTGTTATAATAGGCCTTTCTCTCGAACACGAGAGGGTTGACGCTCACGTTTGATTCACAGTCAACAAACTAGAGAAGATGAGATCTACCTACGTAATTTCTCAAGATATCACTGGCCAACATGTGATTATTAACATGTACTATAAAAATTGCCAGGTAACTTTTAATTCTCAAGCACTCAAAAAATTACTATGGTCATATCAGGTTTGGAATTTAAGAGCATTTAACTTAAAAGTAATGAATAGGGTTTCAGAGGCCACATAACAATATTTTACATTAATGTTAATTGAAATGCGTGAGAAAATAACTAGCGAGTAACATTCAGAGCAACACAGGGAAATCAATAGTTTTACAGCAAAATTGTTTAAAAATAGAACTTGTAGACTTGGGAATAAGCCTGCATGCCGTAGAGATCTACGTCAAAAATGTCTTTGGCATCAAGCTAAAAACAATGTGGCTTTTCATGATTTGCATTCAATTTAAATGCTTAAGGGTCACTCTTATGAGTTTATTAAACCCAGATTATCAGTATGTTTAAAAGAAAAATTAATATACAAAAACACATGGGAGTACCACTGGTCACAGCGTAATTAAGTTTAAACTTTATCCAATCCAAACAAAATCGAAACATTCCTAAAATATTTAATGGTTTGTTGTATCTCTGCTACATTAAAAATACATGCAATCTTAGTTAAATCACATATTGATATCGCTTAAGTGTCATTCTATCTCTCCAGTGAACCGAGGACGTTTGCTTACAAAAAGATCGCCTATGTGAATTCAATGCACTTGGTTTTGTAACAGGAATTTTACGGTATAGTATAATTCCGTTCCCCTAAAAACACAACTGCATACTGTTTACTCACAATGCGTAAACTAAAACTAAAGTACTGACTCTGTATGTTATATACGTTTGGATATTAAAACTACTTTGCAATATTCCTAAACTTAACAGAAACAAATATTTGTTTTCCATTCACTTCACACAAGACAAGAAATTTCCTTATCTAATTGTAGCATCTTACTTTGTGCATGCAAACAGCAAGAATCTTGGAAAGAACAGCATCGAAAACTTTCCCATATAAAATAACTTTCCTACTATTTTAAACAACGGAATTCTCATAATCCAAGCAGTTTTCAAAATTTCGGATATAGTCCAGAACATCTGAGTTTGTCGAACTTTATTATTACTACACGGGCCTAGCAATTTTCAATAAAGTGGCAACTCAAGATCACGTTCACAATATTTCACGCAGCTGGTTCTTATTTGACTAAGGCACAACAGTAACTTAAACTTCTTGGTAGTGCCTTGGTTTCGTATGATGAGTCTTACTCATCACATTTTGAGACAAAAATCAGTTGTATTTTATTTGAGTTTACGCATTGAAGCATAACGAGGAGTCAGTCAGTCGCTTTATCGTTTATCTTCCATGAAGCACGTTTCCTAAAATGAAAAATAACAGAACACCCACTTTCTTAGCTGGATATCAAAGATCACACAAACACATTGTAACTCTCAACTGGTAGTAGATCTTTATTATAACTTTCTCAATCCATGTGGTCAATTGTGAAGTGTTACAGTCAAGATTACATTACATTGAATTTATCAATGGAACAATTTCCTATCAATGACAGATTTACCTATTATTTAAACCTAGAAAGGCATCATACTTTCCTCAAAATGAACCAAGTTGTTCCACCCAATAAGAGGATGCAGTTATGAATAATTTAAACATTTGATTCAACAAGTTAACGAAGTAAAATGTGACTTTATGAGCTGCTACTACCACAATAATGTCTCAAATTAACCGCTTCGAAATGATTTTTGAAGCTCATTCATCAAGCATTTAAATTTCATCTAATCCGACAGAAATTGCTGGCCGTCAGCATCACAGAGTTACTCAGTAAGATACGGTGATTACTGGCCATTTGCCCCATTTAACAGCGCTCATTTTCTTCTTCCATTTCAACCCGAAAGAAAGAGATGGTAAATGCTTTACGCAATGTTTTTCTGTTGAGAACCACGACACACTATCGAAGTCAACAAATATGATTCCGTGAAAATCAACAATACAATATCAGCACATGGACCCAAAAATAAGTTTACATTTACTGCTCCAGGGAAGGGTCCCGACAAAGGAAGCTTTTAATTTCTTTGTTCATGCCGCTTCTAGCTATAGCGCCCAGCATGAGACCTAATTGATCCAGAAAAAGATCGCCCTCTACTTGCTGCTCATGGCAGTCTTCAGTTCAATTGCTTTTCTGTCTGTGGATATTCTCCTCATAATTGTTATCCTAAACCCAATTTTTGTCCTCAAATGTCTTCCCGAAACTCTGAGTGATCAAAACTGTATAACAACTAAATATACCGATTTTATCAAAATTGCCTACAAAATTTTTTGGTTGGTATCCCAGCATAAATTTCGGAAATGCAGCAATCCTAAGAAATGTGTTCGTTTAAGTCACATAGGATGGTTCATAAAAGCAAAGATTGCTAGCGCTTGCAATTAGAAAAATCTTCTAATGTAGTTTAAAATCAGTCTATATTTTCACTTTTACTTGTAATTTATAACTTTACTCATATATGCATACTTTTACGACGAAATCCGCCATTTTGGCTTGGGGCTACGTTGCTATTTTTATCTTTAAAGAAAATAGCGGGTGGGGATAAGTGCAATGAAGGCCGTAGCCAAGAGTGGGAAAGTGGGGCTAAACTATCAAAAATAAATTTGAACTACTGCCAATACATTTTAAAAAAACTGTAATAATACACTGCTTGTTATATGAAAGTTGTAAGCCCCCTTAGATAAATTTTACCCTGCCTAACTGACTACGAGCCTGAATACCATTCTGGATCCTTTTATTTAAACCATAATAAACCATAGGTATGCCAAGCGGACAAATGAGATACGCGATCAAACCTCTTTAGGATCCAAAAAGGTTTGGATGACGAATATATAAATCTTCGACAAAAATAGAATACATTAACACTTTCTTAGAAGTAGTTATGACTAATAACATCGCCTAACATCAGCCAACGTGAAATAATAGAAAACTTCAATCCTTGATGGGGAAAAGGCTTAACTCGTTTAGTCTTTTATTATTTTAACTTTATTAACTCGTCGAGTGAGGGAAGGGGAGATATTCTGCGAAGAAAGCATTAAATTGCACAAACATCCAAAACTCCATTATCCTTTTAGGGAAGGGCAGAGGTTCTTAAGTTTCTTTTAGAATTAGTTGGAAACCTTATCTAGAACAACGGTGTCAAGCCATGTAATTTCAATCATAAACTAAATCCACTCTTGCTAGGGATTTTGCGTCGAGATGACCGTGTTACTTCATATTCAGGTTGAGAGTTCCTGCTCATTACAGCATCAAAACAACCGTTTCCAGAATTCTAATATCTACGTTGTCCAAAAAATTGGGCGAAACTTGAGGACTTTAGTCTTTCTACTAGAGGAATATAGATTTTACAAATTTTTTGCTCGTTATCCCGCAAAAAGACTTGTAGGAGAAATAATTTCTTGCAAAAAGTCTCTGTGTATATACCTATGCCAAACTACACATAACACACACTAAATCAAGCACTGAGTCCGGTATTTGTCAGTTGGTAAACATGTAAGAGTAGAATGCTGCATCGACAGTTTTGAACAGCTTGTAGATAATCAAACGGGTTGGGAAGCTTCCAGAACTTAAGAACAGAGAAACTGATGTTTCGAGCGAAGGCCCTTCGTCCGAGTGAAACGCGCTTGCTGCAGTCACGACGAAAGGGCCTTTGCTCCAACGAAGGGCCGTTGCTCGAAATGTAAGTGTCTCTGTACTTAAGTTCTGGCAGTTTCCCAACCGTTTTGATTGTCTACAAGCTGGTAAACATGTAAGCTTGGCTTGCACTTTTCTGACTATAATCGAAGAATCGTGTCGTGGAATGAGTCGTAAAAACTGGAGGGACCTTAATGTGCAGTAACTTTTGTTTCGTGGAAATTAATGTTCAAACTGTAGGCTTGATCGGTTAAGAACAAATAAGAATTCTGTTGGTTTATGGCTACATGATCCACAATTCCTGTTGTGTTTAGACTCCGTGACCAAATACAAATTTGCATAGACATTTATTGACTGCAAATCTGACGGAGCCCTATCTTCCGTATGTGTGAGGGCATCGTGTGGCAAACAATGTTGCAGAGACAAGTGGCAGGTTCTAGGGACAAATCGCCTCATGAACGCCATGTAAAAATTTTGTCATTGCGATTTGTTGCATGAATTCAAACTATTTTTAATTCAAGCCGTAAATCGTAGGGATAAATAAGGGATAAATAACTAGATCAATAACTCACTTCGTGAGCCTTTTGTTTAATGTTTATTATTAAAATATCCTTGGCAATATGACTGAATTACGGGAATTTTACATAGCTAAATACACAGAGTATAAAATATGAATATACAAGTTATTTAAATAAGTTAAAATAGGTTAAGATACATAGGTTAAAAAACTGGGCTGTTCAAGAACAGGTCGTATTAGGCTACAACAGATTGTTATTAACTCAGTTGAATGGTAGCAAGCTCTCCGCTATTGGCGCAGGATATATATATCCTTATAGAGTCGTTTACAAGCTTTCTTAATTGAGATCACGCAATGGTTAGACCACGTTAAATCATTACTCAGGTTAACACCAAGGAGTTTAAAAGTTGTAACAGATTCAACAGGGCAATTACCAATAACCAAAGGAGCTTGAAATGGAATACGGTATTGTAAGGTGTCGATTGTAGTTTCCTTGCATTTTTTGGGTTTAATCGCACGCCACGCGAATTGATACATATTATTAAAAATATGAGGCATAATACTGGGTGGGCAACGAGGAATTATTTCGGCGATAGACGAGTCGTCAACAAATTTAGTTCTGAAATGCCAATCACTGGCCAATGAGTTCACCAGCATCAAAAACAGAATAGGGCCAAGTTTAGTTCCCTGAGGTATGACCTCGTTCACAGTTACAAACTCTGAAGTAGTTCCATTTATCCTAACGCACTGGGTGCGATTCGTCAAAAATAATCTTATCCATCTGATTATTGCAGGATGAACATCTAGCTTCCGCAATTCTGTTAACAATACGTTGTTGTCCACCAAATCAAATCCTTTGTTGAAATCAGCAAAGAAGATTCTGGCAAGACAGTTTCCCCTTTCCAGTGCCTCGAGAATATCATGAAGAAGGAATACAAGAGCCTCGGTAGCAGATCAGCCTTTCGTAGCAAATTGGAAAGGGCCTAGCTTATCAGATATTTGGCGGAGTAGTGATCTTGGAGTGAATCCTTCCATGAGTTTCGACACTTGTGGAGTAGGTGAAATCGGCCGGTGGTCATTTGGCGGAGTGCATTTAGGAATGGGTGAGATAATGGACCTTTTTAGCTGCACAGGAATTTGTCCAGAAGTCATCGACGAATCATAGATATCAGCGATTACTGGAGCTAGTTCGATCGCAAACTTTTTCAGTATCCTGTTAGGTATAAAATCAGGGCCCGCATGCGCAGATTTTCAGTTCGTCAGATAAGTCGCGCGACTAAGTAAAAATTATACAATAAAAAGAATTATGCTTTCCATATACGACAAATATTGCTCTTTTGCGTGAAATTTGCTAATGTCAAAATTTTATTTGCGGGTTTCGATCACATTTTCCTCGCTGCCGTGCAAGTCGGATAGGCCTGCAAGTAGATTTGACCCTACACTCGGGCGACTGCACCCTTTGCAAGCTTACACGTCATTTTGATAGAAATTGTGAAGTTAGTTATTTTTGTAGTACTTGCTTGTTAAGAAAACGTTGCTGAATGGTTATTTTCTTTATTATTCCGAGCTATGATTTCTGTAGAGGTTGCAACGTCATGTTTCAGGATTTATGCTTTTTGTTTGCCTTTCGTGCGGTTAGCGGTTTCGACTAGACAATGCGCGAATCCTGTAGTATTATTGTCCACGCAGCTGTTTTCGTCGGCAATATGGCTACCATGAGGGAGCGAGTTCGTAGCGCTTTAAGTAAAGATGATAAAGTTACTTTAACAAGAGCTTTAAATTGAAATGGCTTTGAAGCTTTCATCACATACGTTATGTACCTCAGATGATCTTTTTCAGCAAGTTGGAAATGGTATAAACCGGCACATCAATACCGAGAATTATATACCTGATTTTGCCGGAAAACAAGGAAGTCCGCTGGTTGCTTTAAGGTAAGAAATCAAAATGCATTTCTGAAGACCACGTTATCTAAATTTTTATGATAATGAACCACATAATGAACCACCTTCGGGTCTAGTAATCTCTCATTTCTTTTAAGTGAACAAACGTAATTTAGTCAGCGTAATTTTCTTTGGATAAGCCGAGTGGTTTCATTCCTTTACAATACAGTATATCTTCTCTATTCCATTTTCTAGCTCTGATGCTATTGGAAACTGCATGTACAGTTCAGTGTCGTTGCTTCTTGTTGGTGACAGTTCTTTGATTGATGATCTGAGACTTGTGACATCGATAGACCTTTTCACTACATTTTGAGTATTACTGTAAGCATCCTTGTTTCCGTTCTGTGTTTGACAACGATAGGAACAACCCTTTCGACTCACTATCAGGTATGGTTGCTATGAAGTAGTTAGGGCAGAGGCTGTTTTTAACTGTGAAGAGAAGAAATGGTGTGGGTTTTTATGCTTGTTGGCTTTGTTTAAAGTTACTAATAGAAATATCTTTTCATACTATCTTGGTTTTGATACTAATGTTATACGGTGAAGCTTGTTATTCAACCAAAGAATTGAACCTTGTCATCCAGTGAAAAGATTTTCTCAAGATCTAAGAGTACTGTTTTGTTACATTTAAACATAATCATTATGTACCGTTAATCTCTGGTGTTGTAGCAAAGAAAAGAAAGTCAAATACTTCTTCTTTTTAAGAATCAAAAAAAAAAGTGGTAGCATTCAATCAAAATTGACATTCTTACCCTCTAATGATGGTAAAATGAAAGAAGCCCTAATGAAACCTCCCTCATCATCTATCATTGCATCTGAGTATAAGCCACCTGATTTACTTGATACTTCTTTACTTACCAGCAAAGATCCCCCAACGTTTGTCACTCCATCACAGACAGTTGTTTCTGCTGCTCAGAGGGTAACCCTCTATTATCAGACACTACTATTCCTTCTGCCAGTAAGTTAGCTTCTCCATCAATTAGCAGTCCTAACCTTTATGTAGACCACTGACATGAGTTTAATGTGGCCTTTTGCAGGGATAAGGTATGAATGAATCTGAAATTTTAGGTCTAATGTTCACGATGAGTTTTTCAAATTTCCAAAAACTAATAAGATAAGTTTTCGTGTTAATTGGCTTAAAAGCCATTCATGGCTTTGTTATTCTCCGAGTTTATATGGTGTCTTTTGTCTTCCCTTTGTTTTGTTTGGAGACAGATTTTCAGGCAAATTAACCAAAATTAGAGAACTTATATATGAACCATTAATTTACTGGCCTGATGCAAAAGCTTCTTTTAGAAGGCATGAAAATAAGTCATCTGGCCTTCATTTTGAGACTACTGCTGTTCTTGCTGCATTTTTAGGCAACATCTCTGGGAAAACACAGCCGTTTAAAATGTCATAATTGAATCCAGCTTAAGAAAGAACGTTTCAGAGAATAGGAAGGAACTAATCCCTATAGTTGATACAATTATTTTCTGAGGACGATTGGGGTCATCCACAAGTTGGAGAATATTCTGAAGGCGGGGTTGGTAATTTCGTCGAGCTTCTGAATTATCGTGTTCGCAGTGGTGGTGTAGTCTTACTGTCCCATCTCAGTCAGTGCAATAAGAATGCTTCTTACATCTGAATGATGATGAGCTCTGACATTGAGCAAAACGGCCTGACATATTGTGTCCTACTTTTGTCTCTGTTTACTTCTTGATTTATATAACAATGATATTTTCAAATCTGTGAAACATTCCGAACAAAATTGTGCATCACTCCATAATAAAACGAAACACAAAGTAACCAGTTTCTGTATAGTCTAATTATTTCTCCATAAAATGGTACCATCCACTACAAAAAAACATGCATTTTGAGACCAACAGATTATGCTAACTGGTGCTCCCAGAATGCAGGAAATGCAATATCGGCGACCCAAAATTCAAAAATTTTCATGGGGAGCATGTCCCCGGACACCCCTAGAAAAATTATGACTAAGTGAAAAAAATCCTCCATCCGCCCCTGGCCCGGTGATTTCCCACACCTAACGTTTGTCAGTTCCTTCTAAACTTCCCATCTGGTAATTAGAAATTCTTCGGGACCGTCAATGAGAACATCGTCGAGGTCATCACGAAGAAGAGGGTGGAAACCTGACGTAAGACGAACTAGGAATTCATTAATTTTGTCAACTGGCAATGACAAAGTCGAAAACACTTGATTTAACAATTTGTGATACCATTCTTTTTTATTACTAATTCCACTCAAACATTTAGTTTCCTTCCAAAACTTTGAGACATCGCCGTTTTCTTTAAGGTTCCTAACTCCTTGGATGTAATAGGCCGCCTTACAATGTTATATCTCAAAATGGGTTGTATTCCGTAACTGTTTATATTCTTCGGAGGAACCTGCCATATTTCCAAAACCTATCCTGTTTCTTTAGTATAAGTGACTTCAGCTGGGACGTCATTCACGGTTTGTCGCTCGGTGACAAAGGAATCAGTAGCTCTAGAAAGCATTTCCTGGAATTAATTGTATTTTTCATCACAGCTCTCCAGTTGATATACATCATCCCATTCTTTAGTTGTTATCCAATGTTCAAAAGCCCTAATATTGCTATCCCCCATTTCACGCTTATATTTAGTCGTTTTATCCATGCTTCGCTCTCGTTTGTTATTAACAACGGGCTTGATAATGACTGCAAAATGATCACTAGTTCGGTTCTTTGGTAATTGCACTGGTTTAGCAAACAATTTTGGTTTATTTACAAAACACATGTCTAAAATGCCGGTATCTTTTGTTTTAACGTCGATTAGCTGTGTCATACCTAATCTTCCAGCAATATCGCAAATCTTCAAACCTGTACTCGTAGGATTAAAATCACCAGCAATAACCAGTAATGCATAGGGATATTTGGAAAAAAACTTGTCTTTGTTACACTGTAAATGATTTAAAAAGGACTCATTATCTTGCGCTGTAGACGACGGTGGATGGCAAACAGCAGCGAAGAGAATTGGAAACATATATCGGGGAAGTCGGCAAGGACGAAATGTGACTCATAACGCTTCGATATCCGGATGATCAAATTCAATTAATCTTTCAGCAGGATAAGAACTCTAAGTATATAAGCCAACACCACCATTGCCAACACCGCTAGCCGTCACAGTGCTGGATCGATCCCTTCTAAAAAGGTTGAAATTTGCTGTGTCCACCGCTGAATCTCGAATTGCACCGGATAACCAAGTGTCCGTAACAACGACCACATCAATATGGTTTACATGAGAAACTAGCTCTAATTCATCAACTTTTGGCATTAGAGATCTGACGTTGGCGACCAAGAAGGTAGGAGGGCTTGTATAACAATTCTTCGAGTTGGATCTGATGCAATGAGCCGCCCTTTCCGTACCAGCAGAACAACTGTTTGTATAAGTTGAAACTGGATCATAAATTAAGTTGTCAGGGTAACTTTTTTTAAATGTTAATCCAAACTTATCCTCATTTCTTTTCGTTAGCACACAGAGGATATATGGTCTCACATGTTGATCGAGCATCCCATTATTGGATGGAAAAAATCTAGATATCTTCTCCATTCTGCTCTTTGGCTCTGGCCGTAGGTCGCGATGATTGTTTTGTTGGATGTCTGCGATGTATTTCGAGTCGCGGTGGAGGACGACTGGCAAAATGCCTTCGAAAATGGGGATTTCTTTTGGAGCGTTGAGTGCAGGGGTTTATATTTTGACTCATTGGTTTCCGGAAATTGGAGGCTTCAAATCTTCCTTGAAACTGGGATTTGTGGTTGTGTTTCGGGTCTGTTGCCTGAGCTGACCAGCTATATTTATCTTTATTTACAATTGGTAAACACAAAACCCGGGTTCGGTGAAACCATAACTTCTACTTTTTTTTGACTTTTTCATTTCCTCTAGCTCAAGGGATTGCGAAACTTTAAAGGCTTCCTGGTGTTTTCTACGATATCTCAGTAGCTGATTGATAAATTTGCCTTCGTCGCTATCATGGTGTTTTTGTATTATTTTGTCATGAGATTGCGAGTCATCGACAGTTTGGCTTGAAATTTTCTTCTATTCATTGTCTGCATAATCGCCCTCACAACTTTTGTTATCAAAGGATACGCCTGGGTTATTATTAACCTGCTTCACACTGAGTGCTAGCTTGAGTGAATCCCTTTCTTCTTATATTGTTGCTATTCTGGTCTCGAGGGAAAAGATTAAATTATGCAAATCGCTTACTTCCCTGTTTCTACCTTCTACTATTGAGTTAATATCATTTTCAAGCTGCTTATTTTTTGCTTTTTCTTCAGATAATTGATCTTCCAGTCGCTTTTCCTCTCTGTTCCCCTCTGGCGATTATTGTTGCACTGCTCATTACAATCAATTCGTTTCGGGAGGGTGACAACATCGAGTTTAACTCCTTCAAACTCAGGAACTAGAACCCGACAAGGAAAATCACAGCGATAAAATAACAAATTGCAATCATCCAAATTATCGAGTGAGCTAATAAGTAATCGACCACTCAATGAGTTTGACGAAACAGTCATATTGCGCTCAACGGCTCGGATGTATTTCTGATGTTAATCAAATGTTCTTTCAACAGGGTACCTAGTTTGCCTTGGAGCATCAGAGTTCTTTGTTTCTTGAAATACCAAGTTAAAATTAGATCCTTGCAGTTGCTTTTAAACTGCTTCGAACTTCCTCCGGGTGAAAGCCATTTGCCTTGAATACCGATAATTTCATTCACAATTTCCTTTAAGGAGTCAAAATCACCAAGCCGTTTTAAACGGTTACTTACATACACCAAACTCGGTGATAAAGATTGATCTATCTTGTTAAGGTCGAACACCTGGTATCTTTCATCATCCATATGAACTCTTGTGCTGCATCGCTTGAAGATTACGAGCTCGACGAACCTTTGCTGATAGTCTGATTACCTGGAATTGAAAGTTATGATGCTATGTTAATCTGTCTCGAGCAGACGCGGCTTGTCAGTGGATAGCGATATACCTTTGGCGAAGACTAAGTAAATTCTTAGGAGGACATTAACCGTCATCCCCGTTATGTTACGTTCACTTAGAAGAAAATAGTCCTGAGTTTTTGGTTGTCAGTAAAGAGATGTCTGTTTTAACGTCCATCAAAACTTAATCCCACGAAAGCCATTGGTCCTAATGAGACATTAATTTGGTTCTTCAAGGAGTTTGCAGTTTTTCTCGGTTATTTTATTACCATTGTCTTAACACTTTCTTGTCCGAGGACTTTCGCTTTGAAAAGTAAAATCGCCTGGCGTTACCAAGCGTAAAATACTAAAGTCTCGATAAGTCACTGAGGACCTATACGGACAGGAAGGAATTAAATACTTCATATAAAGATCAACGGATTCCAAGCTAATGGAAACTTGCTAATATATTTCCTTTGCGGATAATGAAGCCCGTACAGAATCTGAAGAAAGTTTTTTTAACGCACATCGCTAATTCCAGGTATCACCAATTTTGCTGAGGACTTTATCGTGCGTGATCATGTTAAGCCAGCTACAATGAAGGTTATAGACACCAGTCAATATGGTGCGATTTCCTGGTCCTCAAGTACCTAGTTGGATTTGTTGATATTTGTTGGTATACGATATATAATTGGTCACAGAGTACCGATAGATCTGGAAACTCTGTGAGGGTTATTCTACTTGTCTAACAGAAAGCATTTGACCTTATAGACTACAGGTTGTTGGTGAATAAACTATGCAAACTGGGTCAGAATTACCTCACAGCATTATACACTGACTTATTGACTTTCTGTTCAATTGATATCAGAGTTAAACTGGCTGATGGCTGTTACTCATAATGAGGTCTAGTTTCCTACGGTGTGCTCCAGGGTACAAATTTGGGTCCCTGGATCTTTCTCATCATGCTAAATGATTTAGTCATCAAGGAGGCCAGCCCATGGAAGCTTGTCAACCATAGTACGACTTCAGAGTTACTGCGGATGAGGTGTCGCAAAGATCCCAGACAAACAGAATGCGACTTAACTATAACTTGTACACTTTTTTACAAGATTATTTGGATGATGGGGTTTTCTCGGCAAACTTGCATAGAGAAAGATTGTACAGGATTCGATAAGCCAACGTCAAATTGAAAGATGGAATGAAGAGATGTCGAAAAAGCCTAATTTAAATCGTCTAAGAGAACATATCACAATTTAAGTCCTCTTGTGCTCTGGGAGGTTACGAAACCCAGTCTTCTCCATCTTATCGCATTGGCACACCTGGTCAACCTGCTTTGTGGAAATGTTCCAAACACGTTAATGAAAGCAGTTGCAGATCGTGGAAACTAATACACTTGTAATTTATGCAGAAATATGATATCAGCTGTCACTTCGCTATTTGGTGCCCGGCTTTAAATCAAGAGAGGATAAACTTGTGGGACAGACTAACTGACAACTTACCAATTCAGGTGGTTGTCTGCTTAAATAGTTTGGATAAAGAAGATCTCTATGACACCCTTGTTAGTGGTAAACATATCATCTTCTGAAAGGATGAAAAATACTTTGACACTCTGCTTATCCTAGTAGCAAATGCAGTGATAAAAATGTTCGATAGAGTAACTTTGAACTCTGAACAACCATAAAAGAAGCATTGTTCAATGTCAACCTT
The DNA here is from genome assembly GCA_036872915.1 of Nanipora kamurai. Classification (NCBI taxonomy): domain Eukaryota; kingdom Metazoa; phylum Cnidaria; class Anthozoa; order Scleralcyonacea; family Helioporidae; genus Nanipora; species Nanipora kamurai. The sequence continues at coordinate 1,328,947 of JBAHVQ010000235.1, read as the reverse complement.
TTGTGCATTTTTATAGAACCGTAAATTCCTATAAATTTTTACACATTTTTATATTTAAATCTTTATATTTAAAATAGAATATTTAAAAGAAATGTTCACATTTAGCTGTAACTGAAATGATTATAAACTTCGTCAATCCAAATTAAATTTGGAACTCCCAAATAGTCGTATTGATTACTATAACTCAAGTTTTGGTTTTACCGGCGCAAAACTTCGGAATTCCATCCCTAATGTAGCAAAAGAGGAACCATCGTTAAAACGATTCATAAAAAGACTTGAATCGACAGCTATCTGCACCAGTAGTGATTAATTTAAAAATTAAACGAGACTTACCTGGAAGTTGAGGTTTGATTGTAATTCCACCTTGTCACCAGAGCATAAGGGCTCACATG
>JBAHVQ010000235.1:1301406-1327277 GCA_036872915.1 Nanipora kamurai | reverse complement strand
AGTTTCTTGCCACATTTGCAGCAATTAATTGCTTCCTTGAAATGCTTCTCCCCATTTTCGCTAACTTTTTGCGGTTTCGCCTTTTTGTGCTATGGATCAGGGTCGCTAACCATCTTCTGTCTTCAGTAAGCCAAGCTGATAGTTTATACACCAGAAGGTCATTAATAAAATCCAATCTCCATTCAATCACTTTTTTCTAGTAATACCCACGGCTTTTGATGTAAAATAAGGCGATTTCTCTATTAACCCAGCTTGTGTATTCTTAGTTAGGGTTATTTTAACTGCCTCAAATACTTTCTCGCTTTTTGAGGCCTCCAGGTCTCTAGCTATGAGGCGTGCACACCAAATTTTGTTATCTGCAGTTGTTCAATTAAACTATCCCCTTTTATTTTTATCTCGTATGATTTCATCGTATTATTTAGAGCTTTAGTAACAATAGGACTATGAGGAGCATTTTGATAATTCTTACGCTTTTGTAAATTTCTTACCATCTTCCTCTGCCTCTTTTTGTGGTTTTGAGTTTGTTGATTAACTCATTTATGCCCAACCTTCTTTTTGGCTTTTTTTTCCATTCTTTAAACATGTGGTCACGTTTCCCATTGGTTCCAGTTTGCGGAGATTTTTTATTCTCTAACAATTCCAGGATATTTAGCCTTGAGTTCGGCATCCTTAGCTTGTGCCAATTTTAATAAGTTCGTCGGGTTTAGTATTGATTTCAACATCGTTTGCTTTGAGTTCTTCATCCTTAGCTTGCAACATTTTAATAAGTTCATCTTTAGATAATTTTTCGAATTTTGCATATATAATAGATTGTATTTTGTTACTTATTTTAATAAATTAAATATAGCCTACTTTTTAAGTAATTATTCTTTTATATTTTCATATGGATAGGGCCTTTCTATGTAGTGATTTATGTTTGAATGTTACTGATTATACTCATTTGAAGCTTTTTTATCAAGGGTTCCAATATATGTGTACAATTATAAGCATTTTACTATTGTCTCTTCTTTAAAAAGAGACAATAGTAAAAGTTAATTAACAGAAAACAATCTTTTGTGTTTGTTAGTCCTAATATGTTTCATTTTATTCTTACATAACATATGAAAATCACAAGATTCACAAAACCAGTATTGAATTTTATTCCACTCTATCACGCGTCTCCTATTGGCGATTTTTCCATCTTCCTTATTAAAATACTTCTTTGGGTAATTTCGAACTTTATTTACAGTAATGATAGTAGATGTTACTCGGAGTGACGAACCTAATCGGACAAGTAGAGAAAACTCTACCAGGCCGGAGAGGGACTCGAACCGGCGACCCCCGACCCATCAACCCCATCCCCCACCAAACGACAACCGATCCACAGGCCAAACTTGGAGGCGGCCGCGAAATGATTTTACTTGGGCTCTTGATATTTCGAAACATATACAAGTTTCTTCCATATCGGAATATTTAGATCCTATCTACCGCGCGTCTCCTACTGGCCATCAATCTATCCATCTCATTGAAATACTGCTTTGGGTGACCTCTAACTCTATTCAAAGTATCAGCCATATATAATAGTGTATGTATTATTGCCTTTTTTTTAAATGCTTTTAGTACTATGCTTTATGGGTTTTATTTTATCGTATCTACCAGTGAAGAATAAGAATGGTGAAAGTATATTAGAGAACACCGTTTGAATTCTATTGATTGAATCCATTTAAAGCCATTAGATTAACGGTTTGACAAACTTTGTGTGTGGTAGTATGGAATAAGCTTGTTTATCTATGTGTTGGAATGATTTGCTGGAAAAAAATACATAGTTTTTTTCATTTTCAGAAGAAATATAAAAAATTCATATTTTTGAGAAGACATTTGTTTCATAAGTTCTACCTGAGGCTTGTAAGGTATCCACTTTTTGATCAAAGGCTTGCAGGGCACCCACTGTTCGATTTGAGACTTGTAGGGCGCTAGATGGAGAAAAGTTGTTGAAAAAGAGTGTTTTTTTTAAAAATGTTTGATGTGAGCCTTGTATGGCATTCACTGTTCGATCTGAACCTTGTATCAACTTTCCTGGTAGCGCCATTTACTATTCTAATGTGCCATTTCTTAAATTTTCATTTTTACCAGTTTTCAAATAGCCAACGGGGCGTAAGGAAAATTTATTTAGGGATGCATATTCTCCCGTGTGCGCTCCAGTGGACACGCCACTGTTTATTCATTTAATTTCTTCAATGTAGCTACGAATTTCCCCTTAGTTTCTGTTAAGTAAAATAACTTAGAAATTTTGCCGCCAAAACTTAGCGGTCTAATAAAAAGCGACCGAGTAGTCTAATATTATACAACTACTGGACGCAGTTGAGCAAAATATCGTGATTTATCAGTGGCGAGCAGATGACTAAGGCAGAGGCAAATAATTGATCAGCGAGCCATTGATAAATCACGATATTTTGCGAAAGCCGAGTTCAATAATTGTCTTATCATTCACTCGAAAAAGGTTTGTGGCAACTTTAATTGCTTTTCTTGTATTATCGGAGTCTTTTTCGAGAAAACGATATTTGTTATTTCAGCTGACGAATCATTTTCGAAGAGCGCATGCTCAATAGCGTATTTGCACGCAGTTATTTGCAGCTGATCGATATTTGCAAGCGGTTATTTGCAGGTAAATTATCCAATCAGATTTGAGAATACTATAAAGTGAATGATAACATCAAATATCGGACCGCTCATCAACCAATCAGCATAGATAATTTTGCATACGTACCGGAAATAACTGACACATCCACATACAATAAAGAACAGCTTTACTTAAAATTGGAGAAAAAGCGTAAACTGCGTTTGACCTTCGATTCGAGGAGGAATTAAATGATTTGGAATCTAAAGGTTTGTCATATTATTGCTTTTAAATGCTTTATTCCGAACGTTTTATCCTAGAAACTATGATTACCTATGAGATAAACTATATTTTTACAGGTTATTAAGCATTAGAAGCATGTATTTTTAAAAAGGCATTTTGTCGTAACATTCGTACATTTTTTTATGTTTATTCTCGAAGTAAATTAGAACGACTCAGCAATATTGATTTCCAGTTCTCTTGTTTGTGACAGTATCCAATTACTGCCTTGAAACTTACTTTTCAGATCTATTAATGAGTTATTGGTTGACCAATTCTCGCAAACTTCATGGTTCTTCTTCGAAATTTAAAAATGCCGGTGTTCGAACACCGACAAAGTATCTTTATGGTGTGTTCATAGATTTTCCGCTTTTTACCTTTATTTTGAGTCAGATTTCATGCTTTTTCTTTGTTTCAATGTTTGCTTTATTGCTTCAACGATGCCATTTGAAATTTTCTTGCGTCGTTCTTTGTCCTCGTCATCAGTCGCATTCAAATATTGGTCGAACGGAGAGTGTAGTCGATAGAACTGAGGAACAAAAGTCTTTTTCGCAGTCGGATACTTGCCCAAAGCAATTACTTTTAATATGGAAGCGATGCCTATCTCTGTACTTTGCTTTGCCACTTGATCAGCTAGTTTCCTGGAGGCAGTTCCGAGAACTCTTGCAGCTTCGATATATTTCTCGGACAGTTGATCGTTAACATCACCTCCATTTAATAAGCCTGGATTAGATGATGATAAAGGTTTGTTGTCTCCCAAAGCAACTACCTTCAATATCGAGGCTATGGCTATGTCTGTACTTTTCTTCGCTAATGGATCCCTTAGTTTCTTTGAGGCACTCCTGAGAACTTTTGCAGCCTTCATATATTCTGCGAAATCTTTATTTTTTGCATCGTCTTGGTTTTGTAAGCTCTTGGTAAAAGATGAAATCTTTTTCTTTGTAACTGTCGTCTTAATTCCGTACTCTTTTCTTGCGATAGGAAGATTATTTATCGACGACTCTTTGTTCTTTTGAGAGAACATTAATCCTCCATTTGCTCTTCCGTTGTCTGAAGCGGATACAATATTTTTCATTACTCCGTTTTCTTCTTTCAGCTCGGTAGAACCGACGTCGACAGCCTCATCACTTGAAAACTTTTTCCCGAGGATTATATCATTTCCAGGCTCTTGTGATATCACAAACTTGACGCCTTTTAAAAATTTAATCATATCTGCAGATAGTGGTTGATTCTCCTCAGCGTCAATTTCCGAGAGGCTTGAAGTTGCTTCTGTCAACGAGTTCTTGTGGGTTTCATTTTGTGAATGAGGTTTACTATTTGAGTTACTTGTAGAGGTAGGATTGGTAGCAGAAGGGTTGTTAGGTTGGAAATTTGCAGTTGAGGGATTTGATGAGGTAAGATTTGTACTGGTAGAACTTGCAACTAATGGATTGGAAGTTGAGGGTTTTTCAGCCGGTAGATTCGGTCTTGAGGGGTCCCTGGTCGGGGTCATGGATGTATTTGCAGCCTGTTGGTTAGCTACAGTCGTTGGGTGGCTTGGATCAGAAGCTAGAGAATCCTGCCGGATCTGACTGGTTGCACTTTGCTTAGAGCTTTCTGAATCAATATAAGGAACACCCGATGGCTTTTGAGCGTTGAAATTATTCTGCAATTGATCCCATAATTGTTCTGCTCTTGAGCTAGGATCTACAGGAGATTCACTTGGCATTTCCTTTCCAACGATTTGATTTAGCATGGCTAGGACGTTAGAGCTTACTGCTCCACCTGGCCCGAAGGCTTCGGAGTTTGCTCCCAGTGCGGCATTTGTACCTTGAGCTGATAACATGTCCTTCAATGTACCCATCGGATCCCCCGCAGGTGGGCTTTCTCCTTCAGATTTCATAGCGTCGCCACCACCATTAACGAACGGGTTCATCCCATCACCACCCATGTTACTTTCTAGAGGTGCCTGTGACGCATCCGAATTTCCCATTCCACCAATTCTGTTCATTATGTTCATTTGATCATTCATTCCAACCATTTGCCTGGGTCCTGGCATCCCTGTCATTCCTCCTGACTCATCAAATCCACCAGTTCCACCATCCCCTCCGGTACCACCTATTCCTCCTGTCGCCCCCATCTCGCTTATTCCAACTGTCCTTGTCATGTCACCGATTCCCCCCATTTCTCCTATACCACCCATCACATTTGTATCCCCTGCACCACCCCCTTGTAACTGGCTTGAATCCATCCCAAGTGAGTTCATAAGATTTTGTCTAGTTTGCCCTGTTTCCGAGTCGTGCTCGTGTGATTTGGGTTTTAGGAAATTGGACAAATCGGTCGACGAAGACCTAGACTTGAACATGGCTGACCCTTTAAGAATTGGAATGAATTTGTTTGGGATAATCATCTGTCTTGAGTACAATTTTCTTTGGCTGTTTGGAGGCCCTGGTAGATGTTTCCCTATAAATAACATTACCAGTAATAAATTTGTGAATAGGAAATTTGGGTAATAAGTAGGACGTAAGGATACAATCTAGCTGTTGAGGTTTAAATCCACAATTTTAACGAAGAATAACCAACTTAGATATAGATTTATACCTTTTATATGGTCTATTTGCATTCAGGTAAAGGTCTGGGACAAAATAAGCGCTAAACATGGTGATTAAAAATTAACAGCATTTTTCAACTGGTTTAGCATTCACGCGGTAAAGTGACCACGTTTATTCAAAGGGACTTTCGCATAAGTCTTCCCTAAATGTGGGCCATCAAAATCCAAAGGAAACCCTGAACCAGCAAGGCATCTTCGGAAAAATCCTGATCATAAATTTGTTTGTAAAAACGCTCAAACTGTATCTTCCTTCCTTAAACTGAACATAGTTGATGTAGATCGAGATTAGAAATCACAATTCGTCATTGAAGAAACAAGTGTAATGTTTTCATCCACAACTTTTCTTGATGCCATCCAGCCTCCCTGTATCGTACCGTAGAGAACCCCAGATGAATGGCACAGAAAGTATTTAAATCTGTTAAAAAGGAAATATATAGACTACTTGCAGGGGGGAATAGCCTCATTTTGAATGCAGGAACTGGTTTTGATAATCAATGAAACATGAAGAGAGTATTTTAAAAATAATCTCGTAGCCGGTTATTATTTTGAAAATCTCTAAGCCTAAAGATTATATTTTACCAATAATCAACTAAACCCGAATAACATCGCTTACGTCTTTCACTACGAACACCATCATGTCTATGGCAAGTACTAGATTACTTACATGAATTTGGTCTGAATGACGTTGCCCAACTTCGAAAATGTCAGGGAACTATATTTAGGGCTCCATGGTTCTAGCAGTAATATTTGCGATTGGTTTGACCGGTCATTACCAATAATTATTATGACTGGGTATTTATTGTTTCTTTAACTATTCTCATTTCCAGTGCCTTATGCTCGCGTGCTCGCAGTTGTGAAGTCAAAGTTAAAGTATCTTGAACGATAGCATAGTGGTCTACTACTCACGCGCAGTAACTCTTTGTTTACCACAATTAGATATGCATGTCTGCTAAACACTTTGCAGAAATACGGGCTTTAAAGTTCTATCGGCAAAGAGCAAAGCTCAAATCTCTGAACAGTTGAAAAAAGTGTTTCGGATGACTGGATTTTACATGTGAAAATTTGAGATACGATATTTTGATTATAAATTATCGGTAAGTACATTGGCACATCAAAATTTTTCTTGGTTCAAGTTTAATTTCACATACAAAATGAAGTTAAATTTTCTTATAACGTTACATTACTCGCTGAAAATTTGAGAACAAATTTCGCTACCTTTTCTACGGAAAACTCCAATTATTTCCTGTTATCGACTTATACCAAATTCAAATGGTCTTTTTTAAGTGAATAAAACAAGTAAAATAGAAATTTGGCCGAATGATCCTAATAAAAGCTTAACCCAAAATAACTGCTAATTGCTTTTCAAAACAACCCTCCAGTACATAATAACCATAAGTTAGCTAGGTGTATGTAGAATCCACTCACCACAAACGTTTGTACTTAATACAAGAATATGCAGAAGAAACAACATCCTCTCAGTCCCATCCATTTTTGTTTAGCGACACTAAATTGAAATAAAACAGTTTACAGATCAATTTGTAGATAGTCAAAAGTTTGAGAAACTGCCGGAGCTTAAGAATGCCTAAACTGACGTTTCGAGCGAAGGCCCTTCTTCGGAGTAAAACGGACGACGAAGGTGACCATTTCACCCCGACGAAAGGCCTTCGAAACGGTGGACGTTTCACTCCGATGAAGGGCCTTCGCTCGGAACGTCAGTTTAAGCATTCTTAAGTTCCGGCAGTTTCTCAAACCTTTCGACTATCTACATAGCCGTCCAATACTGTCGATGCAGCACTCTAATTTTTATATCATTGTACAGGTCAATTTACTGATCAATCTATCTTACATATCAGAAATTCTTCGTTGGTTCCATTCTATTCATGAAAGAGGAACAGAAATAAACCCTAATCCTGTCATTCTTAACTAAAATAAGTCCCCTGGACGTCACTACTGATCATTCTTCATATCCTCTTCGTCCCGAGTTATATCTTCATTTCGCTGCAACTTAAGTTTTTATCAGCTCAGAATCCCAGACGGGGATCGAACAAAGCTAGTTGTTTTAAAAGAAAATATAAGGAGTTTAATCAAATCGTCTACTTAAACTCCTGACATTTTCTATACAACTAGTTTTTCTTGCGATGTCACATACTACCAACAGGTCTTCGGTACAGCAATGAGATCTCCCTTTGTCGGCTGTCATTGCCAATCTGGTAATGGAAGCTAATGAACAAAGAATACTGTGAAACCTTTGTTCTGAAAACAAGCTTACGATGCTATATATGCAATATATAGAAATAAAGTGGAAATTCTTTTTGCACGTCAACATTCGATCTAACTGTCGATTCAATTCACGGGAGAACGCGAAAGGAATAAGTGCTTGCATTTTTTTAGGTTGAGTTATCAAAATAACAGCCGCCAGAAAATAGTAAAGGGAAGTGCATCAAAAACTAGCTCACACTGACAAGTATCTTCCCAATATGTCATAAGAAATTCATCTCGAGATCTTTGTTTTGGAAAGGTGAAAGTATATATATCAACGAGTTTCGATGCTAAGAAGCTGAGCGAAAACATGTAATCAATGTTTTGAAGGCTATCAGCTACCCTAACGATTTCTTAAAAAACTCCTGAAAACAAATTACACCACCACCCACAAACACTGAAAGTGAAAATTTGATGATGGTTTTGCGATTTTTCTGTATATTCAAGGTATTGTGGAACCATATTCAATCGAGATATTTGTCTAGAAAGAGACAAATATCTCGAAGCAAGAACCAATGACAGTATTTAGATTCAATCGTTCAACGGTGCAGTACTTTACTTATAAACGTAAAACAAAAGATTTGTGCTTTTTCTGGGCACCCTCAACATAAACCGCAACTCATTTTTAACCGATCTGAAGCCGATCCGAAAAGTTTGCCGCGTTTTCAGACACTGTATCTCAATTGACTATGATGGAATCTATTAAAAGAATCGTAGATAGTTTCAACATAAAATTTTCGCAAAAAGCCATTCTTGATGTTGGGGCATATTTTTGCAAAGCATAAGGATCCGAGAAAAGTCGAGGTGTTGCGAAGGATCCGAGAAAAGTCGTGATTTGTTCCATTCTGTCCAACAACTGTGATCAGGAGGACACCAGCAGCCAGACTAAACGTTAGTTTGGCACGTCCTTAAAACAGCACCAAAATGCAGGGTTTTTTCTCAAAAAAGAAAATTCTGCTGTGTCGGAGCACATGTGTCAAATCAACTTCGCAATTGCATGGAAAAATTCCAAAATTATTATCACCAATCCACTTTATTACAAAAGACTCTATCTGCAGGCATGCCATATTAATTTGTTTTATTATCGGATGCCTATTGGCATCTCAATTATAGATAATGTCATCGGTGGTTCTCTGAGGATATACGGGACGTCATGCTCATATTCATCACTCCTGACGCTGAACAGAAGTGTGGAAACGTTGAGTCATGATCATGCAATATATCCAATAATGCCGTTTGGCCGAAGTAATTATCTATTATAAATGCTGATCCTCATCGAATGCCATTGTTCTCTCTGCGCTTTATATCAACGATTTTAGACCCCGTTTCTATTGTACTTGAAAACGCAAAGAATACCGTACCTCACACGTTTTCTAAAGAATTCTGTACTATCAATCTTTCTATCAAATTCAGCCAGGCTATTGCTTAATTTACGTATTCAAATCAAGTACCTGAACCAGCGAAGCAATCTTAATTTATTCTTTCACTGAAGAGCGGTCAACAAGGCCGTATTTTCAAATCCAGGAGTTTAGGGAAAAGGAAATTCGATTTACTTCATTCTTTAGCAGCTTGAAGCTGTTTTCTGTCGATAGAGCTCTATTTGGTAGTACAGTGTAGTTCTAATACGGCATTAAAAGATCAAATTGAGTAATACTTCGAGCGCTAGCTCTCTAAACAAGGTTCGCCGATGCTGTCATCAAGGATTTATGCAATGTCCTTGTTATGACTCACTTTAACATTGTTTGAACTATCTATTAGAGCTTTCGCCAGGTTAATGGTCATACTGATCAAATGCAAGGAAAAGAACCGTAAGTTAAATTTAATTTGATTAAAGGCAGCGAAGTTCTAATATTCAACATGTGTTTAGCGGGTCGTTTCGTTCAGCGACGAGTTTGAACATCTCGGTCCATGTCTTTGTCGCGTTGGGTGTTCTTGTTTCCTTTACTGTGTGGTTTTGGCTAAGGTTTATTAAACTGGTGTATTACTCTGCTTGCTGCGTTATATCAACGATTTCAGCTCGATAAGGTTTTTCATCCAAGTTTCTGACAATGACGGGTACAATCCTTTTTGCTACCAGGGAAATTTATCAAAGGTAATTCTAAACGCTCGAAAAGTAGCAGGCTGCAATATTAAAAATATTGCAGCCAAGTACTTTTAGCACGCTTAATTACTCTGATAATTTCCCTGCTAACAAAAAGGACCGTCCCCGTTTTTCTAAAGAGACTTGGATAAAATACCTTATCAGGCTGAAATCGTAGATATAATGCGCGGAGAGAATAATGGGATTCGATGAGGATCATTAATTATGTAATGATATTATATATCATTGTATGAATGATATAACTGAATAAATAAAATATAGCTAAAATGTTACCTGTGTGCCTGTCAAATTAACCCTAACCACACTGGGCTTCTCTGGCCTTAAAATGGTTGGGGGAAGGCCTCTTCGGAGCCCCCATCTGTAAATTTTATTAATATTCAAGCTACTCGAATGAAATTTTCTAGGGGTAACATTTGGACCAAAACCTATAAACCAATATTAATGTTAGCTATTATATAATGACAGCATCCCAGTGACTTCAGTTCATTTCCTTTTTAGGCCATATTTTAGTTTCTTTCTCTGGTCTTCTAATGTTTACAAAAATGATTAAATATATACATAAACAAATCTATAAATCCTTTCAATTATTTTACACAACAAGTATTAACATGCCTCGCAGCACAAAAATTTACATTTCTATATTCAATCTCTGTCAGATGATGTTGAAAATTGATCGTAACTTCAGAAAATTACATATGAAAATAATTTTTAAAAAATTTGAGGCAAAGTCACCAAGTTTCGTATTTCTACTTTCATTGGTTGCAGAGAGACATAATAAAAAAATTCCGAGCTCCGGGGCTATTATGCTCCCTCCAGCCTGGATAAGATTAAATGTATTATGATGTTGATAGTTAATAAAAATATGTGTATGTGTGTGTCTTTTAATGTATTCTTAGACATATCGAAATTTGGACTTTCTTATGAACTAGAAATCTTAAGGGCCCGGTTTAAACTGGTGATTTTGGTTGCAAATTTTCTCATCTTGACGCATGTGATTGAATGGTCTCACAGAAGTGTTCGTCCGTTTGTACAAAGCAATAAGGCTCAAGTCTTTCAAGCCTGAATCAAATCAACCGCGTCGTCAGGATAAGAAAATTCGCAGCAAAAACCGTAGGTGGAAACGATTTTACAGTAAGGGAAGTACGCCTGGATATTTGGAAAATAATAGTCACATATAACTTTAGTAAGAAATGAACTCTGGACCTGATAATAATCATCAATTTTAAGGTTCTTTTTTAACCAGGAATCTCCAGAGCTTCATATATTTTATCAAAAAATGGTGTTGATTGAAATTAAAGATTAATCAACGTCGACGTTGAAAAAGTTATTGATACAAATACATTTTTAATTAAAGAAGAAGGGTATCTTACTATAGGCGAATGCTGAATTCAAAGCTCCCATTAATGACAAAGTGTCCTTGAATTTGCCTAAAAAATACCATTGCTGCCGGCGTAACTTTTAGTTTGCCTCACAACTTACGTACCGATCTCGTATTATTGAAATAACAATTTGTTACCTGGTAAATGTTTAAACCCATTTCACTTGTGCTCCCTCGATTCCATGGAGTTCGTATGAATCAATATATAAAAGATTGTAATATCTGAATATGATTTTTCAAACTTTAAACAAAGCGATCTTTACAGTTATTTCAAACGACCCGTTTGATACAGTTGGCCTCTTAGTGTAGTTGTAATTTGGACTAGTTCATCCGAAAAAAGTTTAGGCAGGTGGCCATTATGTTCGAACGGTGATAAGCTACTAAGCCTAAAATTTCGCACCCGAATGCAAACTCCGCAACAAGATGAATTACTTCAATAATTGAGTTGATATGTACAGTTCAGTTAGCAATAATCTTCGGGTAGTCGTCAGTAAATATGTTGGCAATACAATGACGACCTGAAATCTAAACTTGGTCAAAAATATCTACTCCAACATTAGGCTTACGGAATTGGCATGTACGATTTCCTGAAAAGTGAAAAACATTAATTTGTGACAAAAAGACATGAACATCTAGTAATAAGAATATCTAGTAATAAGAATATAAATTAATATCATCAATATAAAAACAGTCTGATACAAAAATCTTCAGGTTCAGCAGTCGCTATGGCAACAAAGCTGTTTCAAAATAGCCTCCTAGTTACTGTTCAATCAAATCTATATCGAAAAAGAACTTAGCTATCCCTACTTTTCTCTATAGACTTTATCTAAACGAATGAGTAATCGACAGATAGACGGAAAATTCTGTGATTATTACCTTTTTGTTCAAGATTAAGCCAGCTTTTCATATTGGTTAAAAAGAAAGAAGTGAAAACTAAGGCAATTTTAAGGCAATTGATGGTGGCAAAATTTCCTTAATTCTTGCGCTACTTTTTTCATTCTTTGTATTTTTTACAAACGAAAACTTGAAAGTTCATTTGTTGAAATGAATAAGAAGACACTACAATCAACTCTCGATTAAAAACTGGCTCCAATTAACAATAAAATAGTGGAAATAAATTCGTTGAAATGATGGAATCTATCCAGTTTATCAGTGCTCAATATGATGAAATCATTAAGAAACTACCCGAAATTGAGAAAAAAAAGAAGAACATCCAAGAAAACGGAAGATTACGAGCTGAATTACTCAGGACTGTTAACGAAGATAACCAACAAAGAAAAAGCTTGAACAGTCCCGAACCGTATTCCAGACGAGTCGGCTCGGAAATAAAAGGCATACCAGTTGGGGAGGATAATCCCGCGATTAAAGATTTAAATGACGTAGTATTAAAAAGGATGAATGCTATCGCATACAGTGAAAATGGACAAGACATTTCTGTGTCTCATCGTCTTCCAAGCAGTTCACGCGAGGAAAAATTAAATCGCAGCGGTCCACTAAATGGCATTATCAAATTTGTTAGGCGTGAGATGAGGGATAAACTCTATCGAGCAAGAATCTATTTGAAAGGCAAAGTCACAAATATCTTGGCTTTACATCTAATAACCAAATCTACATCATCACAGAAAATCTGACCGACAAGAACAGAGAATTTTTCAGAAAATGGTTAAAAGTAAGAAAGACCTTGGTTTTAAATTTATTTGGACTCATATGGGGAAGATAAAGCTTCGCAGAAACGAAAGTAATCCTGTGGTCAATGTCTGGTTGATTGGTGAAATTTAGAAATTACAAATGGGCAACAATAAGAGGAGTTGAATTGTTATATACTTATTCCTTGTGAATATGTACTTTACAGGAACTCTTAATATAAACAGTAAGTTATTATATGCAGTTACCTCATTTCCAAATTGATGCAGAACCGGCTGGGAAATGGAATATAGCAGCCTTAAGTTATTGGGATGTCGATTTACATATTCCCTACACTATTAATTTCAATTATTATTCTGCAAGTGATTTTCAGAAAAATGAAGATATTAAGAATTTTCTGTGAAATAATGCTAATGTATTTTCATCAATTCATTGCAATATTAGAAGATTTTCTGCTAATTATGACAATCTGAGCAGCTAATATACTAGCAAAACTTAATAACGTTCATGGTTTAAGTTTGACTGAAACAAAAATTGGGGAAAATGAAGACCAGCTTCTAAACACCTGTTTGACAGGTTACTGTTTTGTATCACAACCAAGTAATTCTAGTGAAGGTGGAGTGGGTCATTATATACATGAAAATTTAGATTTTACAATTGGAGATGATTTAACTACAACTGATGATAATTATGAAGTTTTATGGATAGAAATTGACAACAAATCTAAAACCAATTTGATCTGTGCGGTTATGTATCATTATCCAAAAGGGAATATTGTTGAATTTATGAATTATTTAAATTCTTGTGTTGAGGGAGTTCATCAAGAGAAAAATGTTGCATCATAATGGGGGATTTCAATTTAGATCTGCTAAGATATATTTCTCACCAAGAGACTGATTATTTTATTAACAAATTATGTTCATTTTTCTTTGAACCACAAATCTTACAGCCTACTAGAGTTACATAGAACATACATCAATCGGTGGTAATGTTGTAAGTGGTCTTTCTCATCATTTCCCAAACTTTCTCCTTATTCAGTAATTTGTTTCCCATTCCCTAAAATCAAAGATTTCTGTACGAAATTACTTTAAATTGTATGAGGAAAACTTGTTCTCAGATCTAAAGCCTGTTAATAATTGGGAGAAAACACTTTCATCCAGCCATGACCCAAGTGATAACCAGTATCTTAAAACACAATCTAAATATTAGTTTCCAAAATTTAAATTTTATCGGATTACTATATTTATTTATATTAATATTTATTTGAATTATCTCATTAAAATAAGTAAAAGACAATATTAAAATACCTTTTTACTCGGAATATTAACATAGCAAAAACGTCTGGGAAGGTGTTAAGAAAATTATTAGTATTAAAACTACCACTGTTGGCAAATCATATGAAATAAAGTCAATGGTTTTGAGCTGGAAGACACTAAATAAAATCTAGATAAATGTATGCCCAAGTCAGGCAATTTACCATTTGAATATATTCCTGGTCGTCACCTTGCATGTTTCTTCCTTTCTCCAGTTTCTCCATCTGAGATCAAAGAAGATATTTTGAATTTAAATTGTGATAAAGCTACAGGAATTTACAGTACACCAACGAATGTCTTAAAGATGATAAATGAGCTTTTACTTAAACCCCTATCGATCTTATTTAATCATTCTTTTGAATTAGGAATTGTACCTTCTCAATTTAAAAAAGCAAAGATTATTCCTGTCTTTGAAAGGTGAGTTCGAAACAATCTTACTAATTATCGTGCAATTTCCCTTCTCTCAGTATTTAATAAGATTTTGAAGAAATGAATGTATAGAAAATTGATGAGTTATCTTGAAACAAAGGATTTTTTTATAAACAATTTGGCTTGGGATCTAATTGTTCCACAAATTATGCTAATTTAAGTATTGTTGATAAAATACAAAAAGTCACAGAAAATAGGAATTATATGCCTGTGATAATTTTTTGCATTTAAGTAAAGCTTTTGATACTGTAAATCATGCTATTCTTGTCAAAAAATTGGAATATTATGGTATTAGAAGGGTGGTTAAAGATTGGTTTACATCATATCTTTCAAACAGAAAACAGTTTGTATTTATCAATAATACGTGTTATAAATAAATACAAGTTTGTCTGGTGTTTCTCGGAGTTCCGTCCTTTGTCCACTCTTATTCTTATTATACATTTATTACATGAATCTTTGCTCAGATATTAAAGATTTTCACCTTTTCGCTGCTGGTTCTAATCTTTTTTATGAAAATAAGTGTTTGACGTCCTTAGAAAGCCAACTTAATTTGGAATTGATAAAAGTTAACAATTAGTCATGTGCTGATAGGCTCTCCCTCGATATAACAAAACCTAGTTTTGTTATATTCCATCCTCCAAAAAAGAAAACATCTTGTTCGATGAATTTTTCCATAAATAACAGTAATATTAAAGGAAAAGATGTATCAAATATCTTGGGGTAATGATTGATTTGAATTTGTCCTGGAAAGATCAGGTACAATATTTAACCAAAAAAGTATAAGTAGCATTGGGCTTCTTTCAAAAATTTATACTTCGTGGATTCTTATGTTCTAAAAAACCTTTATTATAGTCTTGTTTGATCCATTCCTTATTTATGGCATTATGGTCTTGGGTAAAATATATAAGTCAAATATTGAACTTTCGTTTATTGTTCAAAAGAAGAGCTATACGCATTATAACTTTTTCTAAATATAAAAATCATTCTAGTCATCTTTTTTCGAACTTAAACATTATCAAATTGCACGATTTAATTTTTTTTACAAACAGATTTATGTATAAATTTCATAACCAGCTTTTACCTGATGTCTTTAGTGATTTCTTTACTTAAGTCAATAGGACACACACTTATAATACTAGGCTTGCATCTAAAAAATATGATGTATTATCAGAATATAAGACAAATTATGGTAAATTTAGTATTTGTTTCCAGGAAGCAAAAGTTTCAAATTCTATTCAAGAGTCTTTTAACTAATCTAGTTATTCAGTTTTTAACAGCAAGCTGATGCAGCATATTGTCTAAGACTATTGAATGAGTCCTATTAGATGCAATATCTTTTTTTTTTATTTTTTCTACTTTTACTGATATTTTTTCTATACAATACTGATAATTGACTTTGTAATCATGTGCGATTTCCCTTTTATCATTAATTATCTATCATTGCACTAAAATTAATAATTTGTAATTTTGAGGAATAATTTAAAGTTGACCAAAATGTCAGCCTTACTCTTAGGGTTTTTTGGCTCTGGCAATGAGGTTGGCACTTTCTGGTTGTCTGTTTTTATTTAGCCCTACGATCATTACAAATAATCTATCTTATATTACATACTATACGTAATTACATGTAAATAATATATATAACAAGGTACGATAAAGATTCTTCTTTTCGTTATTTTCCACCTCACCAATACAGTTTTAATTAAAGTGCCTATGCAACGAAAATTAACTTCAGTTTTTACGATTGTATATAGAAGAACACTTAAAATCACGAAAATTGGCTTTTGCATGACTTTCATATCTATGTCATTCTTCACTTATTAAGTATGTAGTTTGAGTTAAGACGGCATAAATTGTATCCAGCATAAATCAGGAAATTAGCCATACCTTTGGTTGGTTTAACTAAATTCCCTTAGACGGTGCACGCTGAATCATTTCAGAATCACTAGCTTGTCTGCATAGTCTAGGTAAGTTCAGTAAAAGAAAACCAAGGATATGGCTGATTTTCAGTTTTCCGCTGTAGACAAATTACGACCTCATAGTTCAATTTGCATTCTCACAAATGAGATAAGATCTAAAAGTCATGTAAAAGCTTATTTTCATTTATTTTAACTTTAAGTGTTCTTCTAAATACATTCATAAATAACTACGATTAATTTTTGTTGCATAGCCCTTTAATCTGAACTGTTGTGAAGCTCGGTTGACCTCAGTTGCAATAATTACAACTCAGAACAAATGGAGAACCGTATGCAAGCGAAGTCAGAAAACATTACGTTCAACTCACAAAGAAATTAATAATGCAAAATACATGTCAATCAAAAGAAATCGATATCCCTTAATGCTCAGCATTAATACGAAACGGGAAGGGTATTTGTCTTAATCAACGCCATTCAGATCTTCCAATCTTGCTTTATTTACGGTTTCAAGCAAGTCTGAGACTAAAATTGCTTAAGAACGTTTTGTATATTGAAAGCGTCTCTCTAAGAAACATCTTCTCATTACATATTAACCCTTTACCGGGCACTGTTGCCAAATGGCAACATATTAATTTTACTCCGGCTAACGCCAGGCGATTTTACTCGTTAAGGGAAGACCTCCTGAAAACCTGCCTAGTAAAGAGTTAAACTGAAATAAATTCATGTCGTTTAGGCGGGGACTGAAAATTCTGTTTCCCAAGACGAGTTTGACAATTCATGACCGAAAATTTCGAACATTTGAGCCCACATGGCAATCCGCAGTAATCTGCACAAAATTAGGATTTCATTGGTCAACTACAGGCTAACAAACTGCATGTTTTGAATTGAATTTTGAAACATATTTGTTGCGTCACTCTTAAAAAAAACACTTGGATATGAATAGAGGTAAAATTGTACTATAAGACTCCGTCGTTGTAACACAAAATCGTTTATCTGATTTGAATAATCTGCCATCAATTACCATGTTCAATGTTTTGTTTGTATGCATTTACAAGTCTACAAAAAAGAGCTGGGTTATGGAACAGATGAAATAGGTAAAATGAACCGATAATTCAAAAATGGATTGTATTTAAACGAATAGCCGTATGTATACTGATTGGGAAGACGGAAAATAACGTTTTTATCCATTCGTATTCATTTGATGCTATATGTAGCCCAATTAGTGTTAATTCATTGCATCTATTTTTTTTGCAGGCTATTTTTTAAATTTACTCCTTCAATACTTGTCTTCTGTTCATGACAATCAAGTAAAAATTGAAAATATCCCACCCAGCATTACACCAGCTTTGAGCAGTCCAGAAAACTCTAAAATGAAAACGTTCAGAAAATTAAGATACGAGAATGAATAAATCACTTCTCCTGTACAGGTCAGAGCAAATATCCGTAACTTTAGCCTGGAGAGGCTAATTGATTGAAACCACGCTTGATTTGACAAAGCACAGTTACCAAATAATCTTTAAATTCCATGATTTTACCTTCATGCTCATATGACTTGTATGTTATCGTTGACATTTCCATGACAACCATTTTCAGTGATGCATTTTTTTGTCAAATTTTAAATATCCCGTTTAAATGGCACTTACTTTTGACTTTTCTAAAACAAATTATCCTTCTTTGCTTCATCTAACATTAGTTATCAGAAATGTACTGTCAAATAAATTTTATTAATTATTCAAGTTTGTATAACGTCGTCTAAAACGTCATGACATCATCCTCGAAATCCAAGATGCGGTCGTTAGTTACAAAATTGGTAAATAAGCGTCATGGTTGTAATAAGCAAATTTGTCAATTTATATTGATATTTATCATCATTTCCATCAAATCTATTGTGCAAATTAGGGTATAAATGAGAAAACAATCAAGTATAATTAATGAACTGAAAAGGTGACGTCATCGCTAATGAGAACTACATTGGTACGTTACGGTGTGAACATTTGACTATGGAATGCCATAACTGTCTTAAGTGATTACTCGTCATTATATGCGGTAACTTCGACAATATATGCGGTAGTTTTGACATTATATGCGGTAGTTTCGACAATATCTGCGGCAGTTTGGACATTATATACGGTACTTTGGACAATATGTGCGGTAGTTTTGACATTATATGGGGTAGTTTTGAAATTATATGCGGTGCTTTCGTTGTTATATTAGGTGGTTTCTTTATTATATGCAGTGATTTCTTCATTATATGCAGTGCTTTCTTCATTATATGCAGTGCTTTCTTCATTATATGCAGTGTTTTCTTCATTATATGCAGTGCTTTCTTCCTTATATGCAGTGCTTTCTTCATTATATGAAGTGCTTTCTTCATTATGTGCGGTACTTTCGTCATTTTATGCGATGCTTCCTTTACTATATGCGGTACCTCGTCATTATACGCTGGGCTTTTTCTATTTATATGCGGTGCTTTCTTCGTTATATCAGGTGTGTTTTCCATTATGTAAAAGGAGAGAAGCCCGCGGTTATTATGGTCAGTAGCTTTAACGTTGAGTTTTCATACTTTGTGTAAAATTTGTAAACTAAATCTATTAAAAATGGAGGAAAATCTAAAGAAACTTTGTCCAGAAAGGTGTATACCCAAATTTGTCGAAGAGAAGATTACTCCAGATATTGTTTGCAAAATTTCTACTTACGATTTTGAGTTAATTGGTCTTCAAAATCGTGCAGATATGATGAGAGCAAGAGTTGAGCGTGTAAACTTTGGTGCGGAACAGCCTCCCAAAGTTACTAGTAGTTGTGGAGCGCCAAAAGTTGAAGTCCCCATGAGTGTGCTGGAAAACCTTCTCGATGAAGGATTTTGTTTACATGAAATTTCGACTCTTTTAAGCGTTTCCGAGCGTACAGTTTATCGAAGGATTAGAGCTTTTGGGCTCAGCAAGTTGGTATTCAGCGAGATTTCAGATGATGATCTTGATTACACTGTTAATATTGTATGTAAATATTTTCCCTCGATGTGGAGAGAATATGTTGAATCAAACTCTCCGTAGTAAAGGAATGAAGGTACAGCGTGCGAGATTGCGTTACAGTATTCACAGAATAGATTCAGATGTGGTTGAAAGAAGAAAACAAGGAAGATTACACAGACGTGTGTATAACGTGCCATGCCCAAATGCGTTATGGCATGTAGACACTAATCACAAGTTGGTCCGCTGGAATTTGTAATTTTTGGATGTGTAGATGGTTTCAGTCGACTGCGTGTTGCGTAGAAATGTCTCAATAACAACAGGGCTAACACTTTATTACAATGTTTCTTGGACGGTGTTCAAGCGTATGGTATACCCAGCAGGGTGTGAAGTGACAATGGTTTAGAAATGTCCATATTGCAAAATTTATGATTGAAAAGCGCGGTCAAGAGCGGGGAAGTATTATCACGGGTAAAAGCACTCACAATCAAAGGATTGAGAGGTTGTAGAGGGACGTCTTCAATGGTGTCCTGTGTTTCTACTACAATTTGTTTTACTTCATGGAAGGGTTAAATCTCCTTGATCCACTAAATGATCATTACATTGAAGCACTTCACCATGTTTAATTTCCCAAAAATAAACGAGAAACTGGAAACATGGAGGAATGCCTGGGCACGGCACAGGCTACGTACCACAAGATCGTCACCAGTGCAGATGTGGCTGTCTGGTCAGCTACAAAACCCTGTTGTTGTTGATAACATCAACATGGTTGATATCACCATGTATGGTGTTGAGGGTAATATTGGTGAAGATGATATTGATAACCAGCGCCCAATTTTCGACCCACCACAAGTGGAGTTAAGTAAGAATTGCTTGCAAGAGATGACATATCGAGTCCCAAGCACATGGACATCCAACAACTATGGTATTGATAAAGAAGAAGAAACTCATTCTTTGTACAAGTACACTGTACGACAATTTGTTAATAATAACCTCAATCGCAAGGTAATGAACAAATAGTAAACTTTAATCTGTATAACTAGTTTTTTTCTGTCAAAAGAAAAGATGTAAAGCTTTAACAACTTCTTTCATAAAAATTTTGCCAATCTAAACCATACCAAAGCAGCAATTAAGGAATGCATAGTCATACAATTCAAAGACAACAGTATTATCAGTTGGTAAAGGCTTTTGCTAAACAAACCATTTGAGCTGTCCAAGACCTTTTTTTGCTTTTTTGGTTCCCTTCTTATTTCCTCTTCGGTTATTGTAAAATAGCTCTCACTTCTTGAGAGGCTGATGCGGCAGTTGACGAAGTCCCTTGGCCTTGACCAGCTTGTTGGGCTTTTTTACATAATTCACGTAAGCAAACTCGATCGCCGATGGTTGTGACACCTAGACGAGATAGTTCGCTGTCCGTCTAGGCAAGAACAATTTTTTCATGCACAGTTTCGTCTACGAACCGACTTAGAAGGTTTGCTAAGCCATGTTGCTGTAAAATCCTTTCCATTTTCAAAATATGGCGGCCATGCGGCTCAAAGTTTATTTTATCCCAATGTTACATAAAGTATTACAAAGATGATTGAAAGAACTGACTATAATAACCGCGGGCTTATCCTTTCGCATCCTCATAACGAAGAAAGCACTACATATAATGACGAAAGTACCGCACATAATGAAGAAAGCACCTAACATAATAAAGAAAGCACTGCATATAATGAAGAAAGCACTGCATATAATGAAAACACCGCATATAAAGGAGAAAGTACTGCATGTAATAAAGAAACCACCGAATATACCCACGAAAGCACCCCATATAATTTCAAAACTACCGCATATAATGTCCAAACTACCGCATATACTGTCCAAACTGCCGAATATATTGTCGAAACTACCGCATATAATGTCAAAACTACCACATATATTGTCGAATTTACCGCATATAATAAAGAAACCATCGCATATAATAATGAGAATTCACTTAAGACAGTTATGGCATTCCATATTTTGACAATTATTTTGTAACAATGTGCCATCAAAAAATAACAGCAATAATGGGAATAGTTTAGTTTTACCGAACATAAATTGGAAGTAGCCAGAAAGGGATTCTATTTTCAGGGAGCCTTAATTTAGAATAATTTACTAATACATATTCGCCAGATAAAATAAACTGCGCCTTAAAACGATTTTTAGAGGTACCTAATTGGATATTATTCCTGATTATTGGTTTTTACAGATTTTGTTCCATACATAATATATCTGATTTTGTGTAAATGTATGTAACATAGCTTAACTTTAAATGGGAGCCTTAGTGATAGCAGTATAACTACATGTTGAAAAAGTTATATCCTGTATAACTAAAGATTAATAATAAAAATAAAACATAAATTATTCAAATATCTTAAAATGTCACAACGTCTACTTCTACTATTTTGCTCTCCTAACAACTATTGCTTTTTAAACCGTTATATAATTCTGATGACCAGGCAAGACTATGGAAAGAAAACACATAGTATGTCATTGTTGACATGTCATCATATTGACATGTCTAGGTTATGATGTTCAACAAAGCTACGAAGTTTCATGAATGTACATTCCGTACATACTGAGTTTCAGAGCGCAGACATAAACAACACTCCTCCCAGGCTGAGGAAATTTAAAGAAGCCTGGCGGTGTTGATCCTTGGTTTAAATGCAATTGATTTTTTGCTACAGGAACCCTTTCACACGTTTTTATCTAGAAAATGAACAATTTTATGTAATACGTAGATCAATAATTTCTCAATTGACATATAGTACCATATCACAAACTGTTGTCAGAACAAAACATATTTGAGTTGCATCTGTAAACATGTCTCAAAGAGGTTGATTACAGGGGTATACATTCTTCTGGAAAATTCAAGATGCGAGTCATTTCAGAAGAACGAGAATTCTATTTCTCGAACAAAATGGACAGTTTCTGAGCTATTGTTTGCGATTTCTATGATTGGGGCATGCATTTAGAAAAGTAAACAGATAATATAAATCTTATCTGTATAAAGCAGTAAGTATACTTAGTATTCCTTTTGTAATTCATGTGAAGAAAAATCTTATCATATAGGCGTTATAAATTTTGACGTTTCTCAATATTTCCTTTTGAAGTTTTCACAGGATTAATGAGTTAAAATTCAAAACAACTGAAATTTAAACAAATATGATTTTAAGCAAACATACTATCAAGCCTATATAATTCATTGAAAAAGTATTTATAAAACACTTTCACAGTGTGTTAAATATCCAAGTTGTCATTTGTTGCGTTCTTGAAAGTTCTTACTTCATATAATACTAAAACGTTGCATTGCCTCAAATTTCTTTTATCACATTTTTGGTCAATACGATAGAATAATTCAAAGATATCTGTTTAATATTCTTCATCGCTACTCTTCTTTGGAGTCATTGCTATTGCTAAGTAAAGTGTCACCATAGTTAAATAGTGGTTTATCTCCCATACGATTGGCTTAAAGAAAGAAACACTACATCACCAAACATGTCTCGCCGTACATAATAAAAGCTGCACTAGTTCCTGTCTCATGAACCAAGACACCGCCAATCAGTCTCCCGGCGGCATGACCACGTCCTCCGTACACACCATTCACAACGCCCTGCAGAGTTGTGCCACTTTCAGTGGCATTTCCCACGTGGTAGACGAACGCTGACCAAACAGTAGATGGTGTAATTCCTTGGATTAACTCCATGGGTAAAAACAACCAAGGCTTCTCGCAATACGAGGAAAAAAAAAACGAATTCCATAGCATACTAGTCCAAGGTATATTACCCCAGAGTGACCAAGTGCTTTGATAAGACGATGCGACGCCAGATATACACAAACTTCAGCTGAAGAATTAAAGAAGATTACAAAACTGAACAACAATTGAGTGCCGCCGAGCTCATGCACGTGCCAAAACAAGAAAGTACCAATAAAACCTGAAGCACTACCACAAAAGAAGACAATTGTAATAAACACCATCGATTCGACGCTGATCGTTTTTGCCCTGTCATTGGTTTCAATACGTTCTTTTCTATATTCGGCGATGTCACTGAATCGAAGTCTTGTGGCTACCAGGAAAGATATAATCATAAGAACGCCAAAACAAATAAGACCCGGTAGGTAATTTGTATCCAGAGAATCGTTACAAGGATTTTTAGTCCTCAGCTCTTTTATGGAAGCTCCCATTAGAAATGACACAATACGGTAACTTACGGATGCCGTACTCGTGGGATTTTCGTGGGATTACGAATCTGCCGTACTCGTGGGATTTTCTAGTCCCCAAAGACTGCAATGTGGCTATATCAGCTAGCGTCTGAGTGGGAAACCCTAATATATATCTCACAGTAGTTACTAAAAGTATAGAAAGAAAAAAGGCGAAGTGTCTGAGAGGTGCTTTGATAGTTTAACGTAACGGTTGTGTCTGTCAGACTTCTTTTTGTCAACCTGCGCTGAGTAAAATAACGACCATGGAAGATAGCAATGGTCTTCACCCTCGTCTTCTCTTGGAGGATTGACAGACAGTGATATCTCAGTAGGCTTTGAAAATGATGAGATAGGAGCACTGGTATTCATCCGAAAGTCGTTCATCTGTTGTTTCGGCAGCATTGTGTTGCATGCGGTAATTTTTTCGGAAAATGGAATGAATGGAATGATGACATAGCAGATTGCGTAAGCTGCAATTCCCATGAGGATCACAAAGTCTCTTCTCGTACCGCTCAGCAGATGCAGTCCATATTGGAGCAAAGAAGAATTGCACAAATGAGCGAACAGACACGATAATTCCGAGTTGGCGAGGCGAGATAAAGATTTGTTTGAAATATAAAGCAAGATATGGAGCGACGCAACCAAAAGCGGATGAGAGAAACAAGTAGAAGAGCTTGGAGACTAGTAAGCGTTTATCCACAGCTCCACAGCATCCAAAATCGCTGTTTTGTTTTTCATCTTTAGTTTCTTGTCAACCGTAGTTGTATTTACCTCTATCCTCGTCTCTCTTTCATTTACCACTTCTTTGGTTGGTAATTTGCCATCTTCATTAGTCATTTTGTTTACTGTATAAACATGTAGCGTATTTTTAAAAGATTGTTGTTGATTTCGAATATTTCATTTTCATATCTTTTACCATTTGATCCATATAAAAGGTAAGAAGGTGTAAGTACATAAGCACTGAGCTGAACTTCTGGTACCTGTTTGTTTTGCTTTCCCGTCTTATGTGAAGATAGAGTAGACAGGGGTTTTCTTATGCAAACATCCACTTCCCACAAACTCGCCTGCTTTAATTTAACCTTGCTTGTGTTTAGTGAAGAGAAGGGTTAACTAACGATCATTGGTACAATTATTCTTTAAGATGGCTCCCTGTGGTAATTTCTAATAGGGGACTGGTAACTATAAATGATGTGACTTGCATGCATTGGTGAACTGTAAAAAGACTGGAATGATTACCCCTGATTAAATTTTGAAGCCAGCCATGGAGACTGACATGTAGGTATGCCCTTTCACGAAAACAGTACTAAAAGAACCATAAAAAGTCAAAGATTTTATCATTTTGAGACCGCTTTCCCTATATCCAATCAAACAAAAGTAACTAGTCTTCCGGTTTACCTGTTTTTCAGAAAAAACCGTCCGTAGGTAACGGATAAAAAAGTTCAGTCGAAAAACCACACTGAAACTCCTGTTCGTTTTCGTCGTCTTCTGGTATTCTAAGGATTTTTAACACTGCATATAGCAAGACCAAGAACAAATTATAATTATCGTCAATCTTGCACTTTATTTAGTTTTTATCATTCAAGTATATTGTTATTACGGTAAAATGTTAAGGAATTCATCCACTAAAACAGCTTAGAAAACTGTCACTATCGTCATAATAACTACACTAGTGATAACTAAATGCAAGAAACACGCTAGTTCTATATCTACATCATAGCTAAACGTATGAAACACGTGAAATTTATACCTACATGGCTGGAGGGAAATTTGTCTTCACTAAATCATAAGGCAAAGTTTATGGAGTTATAATTCCAGTCTTTTTAGTGTTTACTGTCATGCATAGATAATGATCTTTTCTACTGGTTATTCTTCTAGAAATACGTTTACGCAATAACCAACGCTACTAACACACCCTTTGAGAATATGAATTATTATTGGAATTATTACTGTGAAAAACAAAAACACTAAAAAACAATAAAATATTGCACTTAAGAATATTATTGCCAATATTTTGTTCTTACCATGTTGTGACGTCTTCTGTGTATCTACAACTCAACAAACAACGGAAAAATGAAATTTATTTATTTTATACAATAAACTATTATTATTATTATTATTATTATTATTATTATTATTATTAACAAATATTTATACAGGATGAGAACTTCAGTACCAC
>JBAHVQ010000235.1:1279183-1301306 GCA_036872915.1 Nanipora kamurai | reverse complement strand
ATGTCGAGTGAGTAGGACAGCTGTAGGTTAGCAGTGGGACTATCATAGTAGTAAAAACCTTGAGGCATGCTGACGGCTAACCAAACAATGCAACAAAAATATTTAAAATGATAATTGAAAGCTTACCGGGAATTTTCGGAGCCTTGAAAATCACGAAAACAGCTCTCTGACGTGATCCATGACTTACACAAATGAAACAACGTCATTGGCTCGTGATAAATACACAGATTGTTGGGATTGGTTTACTATTTTAGTGACGCCATCCGCGTGTCTGTTCTTTAATAGATCACAGCTAACAGCCAATGAAAATGTACGAAAAATTAAATTTATTGTACAAAAAATAGCATTATGGAATTTCAGAACTTTAAGTTTAACAAACTATGGATTTGTATGATTATAAAAATTGGAAAAGGTACAGTTACTGATTTAAGATTTTATTTTGCAAATTAAATGAAGGATTAGTTGAGGAGCAGTAAGTATTTCCCCTTGCGACCGAACCATATACAAGTAAGGATAAACCAACGAGTGTAAAATAATTCCAATATCGATGCTAACAGAATGTCTTACTTTGGGTATAACATCAACATTACACTTAATTTTTTGTGAATTATATGAAATGTGCGTTTTCAGTTAAGGTTACAGTTAATTACCACACCTATCGTAACTTAGTTCCGGTAGTGTATTATCCTTGCCTAAGTAACTTGTCGTTCAATGAAGGTTTGAGTTGATAATTAAGTTTCGTAGTCGAAGGAAGTATAACATATAGTATTTTAATTTGAATTTTTGAGCATCCAGTTTGATATATACTTTTAAATTCTTCGGACGCTTTTGCTGACCAAATTGTGGAACAGACTGCGGACTCAGAAAAACTCTGAGCTCTAGACGGGACTCGATAAACTGATTCCCGTCTATTTCTTTACTTGATTTTATAAATTTAAGATTTGGTTCGCGAGTATGCACTGATTCTCTTTTACACCTTATTTGTCTGATCAATTACATCCAGGACCGTAAGTAGTGATATTCCAGTCAGTCAACTCGATCCGGTGATTTATACATATTTATACAAAAAATTTCATACTTCGTGCATTTTCATTAATCATTATCTATGATCTATTAAAGAACAGATTCACGGATAGCTTCACTAAAACGATAGATTAATCACAAATTTCCGTGTATTTATCACGAGCCAATGATGTTACTTCATTTGCATAGATCACAAGTTATAGTCGAGGAGGAGATTCCCAAAAGGGGCCTAGAAAATGCATTACGTAGTACCCCACTACACAAAAGGTTTGACCCCAGATTATGTTTGTCTGACAACCATAGAACATTGCCATTTCGATCAAACTCAGAAATTGTGGGTCGGTGGATTGCTACAGGTTCATTTTTAGAGGGGGTGCTTTTGATACCACTAACATAAACATGCTTAGAAACATTTTCAGCTATATCTCCGCAACTACTCAACCAAATAACATGAAATTTGAGGTGGAGATATAACTTAGGGAGATACATCGTTCGCAACTATCTATGTTGCAAAAACCGTTACCATGGCAACGGTTGCTAAGGGAATAGCCAAAAAACATCTGTTCTTGTTAAAGTGTCTATGACATGAAAATTAAGTTTGTCTTTAAGTTTGTCTGTTTGAAAGAACTGCTGAAGTTACTACGCAAAGTCTTTTACACTTTTTCCGTATCTCACTTCGTTCTTGAGATAATAAGATTTAGTTGATTTGGATACCTTGCATACGTCACGGTGCATAATTAGTTATTAAAAAATCACATATATCTGTGAAACTATTCTATGAAATTACAAAGAACTTGGTCCGTTTGTATTGCGTGGCAAGTACTTCTAGATTCACAATTCCATGTGTGACATTGTTCAATATCTTTAACAATTGTACTAATTGTACCACTACTCATTACACACTATGACGTATGCGAGGTGTTATTTACATATCAAATAAGTCTTCAAATCTTAAGAACGAAGTGATATATGGAAAAAGTGTAAAAGACCGTGCGTTATAGTGACGAATTTGATAAAAATCAAAGTTTAATGTCTAGAATTGTACTAAAGCGGAAAGGAAATATTCGGCTTAGATACAATTTTGTACTTTTATCTCTAAAATGCAAAATACAGGCACAGAAGAATGAATGGTGGCTGATGTTATATTTAACAAAATCTATGCAACATGTGGTAAACATTGTCTTGACAACGAAGAGGAGTTTTCTTGAGAACCACTTGTTTTTTATGAGTTGAAGATGCAAAGATGTTGAAAATTTATAAGCTGACCATTTTGCAATCATCATTAACGATGTCAATGTCTCCTTAGCAACGGTTGCTAAGGACCAAGGTAAAATAGACAAAGCAGGTAAGTTCATGTCAGGGAAGAAATTTTGTCTCCTTCGCTCAAAAATGCAGAAGATATGGCACTTAAGGTTTTATCTCGTCGCACTCTCGCACCCAGAGATGGTTTCAATATAGCCTTATGGGTTCCATATAGCCTTGAACTTTCTAGCCGTGGTAGGCAAGAAATTCCAAGAGAGTGGGATAGAAGATGTCCTTACAGAATCTGGCCTTTAAGGCTCTAACTTAACCATGGCTTTGCTTCAGGGGAAGTCCTACAACCGCGGGGTAAGAGCTCACAAACTCTTCCTCGAGACATTAATGAGGCTACAATGGGTGGCATTTTGTTCCTGGGTCACACAAGAGGGAGAAGTAACTTCTGTTGCAGTGAACAAGGATATCCAGACCTACAGGACAGCATCCACCACGGAAGAGAGAAAAGCGTCATATCTTTCGCTGTGTGATACAAGTAAAGAGCTTCGTACCCTGTTCAGTCGTTTCAAGCCAGAGAATTCCCCACCACAGTTCAGGTTTTGGGACAATTATATCAAGATGATTCTACTTCTCCTAAGATTTATCAGAGCAGAGCGTGAAGGAAACTGGAAGCTACACCTCGAGACCACAGCGGAGATGATACCCCATATTTTCTCTATGGACAGAACAAATTACTCTAGGTGGCTTCCAGTCTACATCATGGACATGTACCAACTTGAGCAAACTGTCCCAGAAGTTCATCATGAGTTCATGAGTGGGAATCACCCAGTAAGCAGGTCATCTTCACATCCATTTAATCAAGTATGGACTGACATGGCTCTAGAGCAGAGTGTCAATCTCGATTCCAAAACTAAAGGTGGCATAATTGGTATAACCCAGAGGCCAGGAGCTCTAGAGGAATGGCTTCTCACAGCACACATTTCTACATTGAAGACCGAATGTCAAATCCATTCAGTGTGGATACAACAGAAGATGTGCCATTATCAAACCTGGCTACAGGAGTAGTTATGCCAGAAGAATTGTCGCACCGTCTTCTTAATGATGAATGCCTAGGAGCACAAGAGGTGAAGTCATTTGTGAAGAAACGGATGCACTCTAATGAAGTTGGATTTTGGGAGCTATTAACTAAGACAAAAATAGAAACGTTTGCAATTCTGTCGAAGAAAGCTAAGGTGAAATCTGCTGACGAGAAACTTGCAACAGTGAGTGACGACAGGAATTTGTTTGCTCGACTTCTCATAGTATCAAGGTCCAGGGATATAAACCTCAGAGAAGTTTTGAAGTATGAGCTTTCCTCTGTCCCATACGCATTGGCACACACACGTGGGTCTTCAAGAAAGACAACAAAAAGGTGCGCTACTAAGTGCCCTTGAGGAAGAAGTGTAAATTCTACCAAGACTTCCTGTAGATGGTGTTTGCCTACATCATAGACGGTTTGGCAATTGTGCAGATAGCGAGGATTGCCGGATCAGCATCATTCGGGAGGCTTGCTGGGAAGTACTTCGATTTCATAACAGCCCAGCTTGGTAAGAATGGCTTCAATCGTGTCGATGTCATCTTTGATCGCTGTGACAAGGAGGACACCAGCAAACCAATTGAACGTGCCAGACGAGGATCTTCTATCAGTTACGAAGTAAGAATATCCAGTCCAGCTACACTAGTGCCAAAGAAATGGAACAACTTCATCTCAAATCCAGTAAACAAGACAAACCTGAAGACCTCCCTAAGTGCTACGTGGATTGAGATTGCTAAGAGGAAGCTCAAGCCAGGCGAGAACTTAATGGTCCCCTCTTAGCAAAAGATGAGAAATATAATGATAATAGCTCTATGTCGTTCTCAGTAAAGCAATTTAGAAATTCCTGATTCCAGTTTCCAGATCAACTGTTGTCATGGGAACCGACTTCATAGGGATAGTAAAATGCTGTTTACCTCTTGCTTTTTGTATTGTGTTTATTGTTTCGGCTACTCAAGTTCTCTAAATGGTGCCCAAGGTCAAATTGAGTCAATTGTTTACCACAAAAGTATCCCATACCCACACCTCCCCTGATGAATTGTAGGTTGCAAGCCACTCTGAGTCCCACAATCCACGGAATTGTAACACTATTGATATCTTTGGGTGTGAGAATGAGGCGAGATAAAACCTTAAGTGCCATATCTTCTGCATTTTTGAGCGAAGGAGACAAAATTTCTTCCCTGACATGAACTTACCTGCTTTGTCTATTTTACCTTGGTCCTTAGCAACCGTTGCTAAGGAGACATTGACATCGTTAATGATGATTGCAAAATGGTCAGCTTATAAATTTTCAACATCTTTGCACCTTCAACTCATAAAAAACAAGTGGTTCTCAAGAAAACTCCTCTTCGTTGTCAAGACAATGTTTACCACATGTTGCATAGATTTTGTTAAATATAACATCAGCCACCATTCATTCTTCTGTGCCTGTATTTTGCATTTTAGAGATAAAAGTACAAAATTGTATCTAAGCCGAATATTTCCTTTCCGCTTTAGTACAATTCTAGACATTAAACCTTGATTTTTATCAAATTCGTCACTATTTAATAAATCGGATGATAATCAAGAGTGTAGAAATTATCGGCCAATATCAGTCTTGTCTGTCGCTGCAAAAATATTTGAAAAATTGGTGAGTGATCAACTAAATAGCTATTTGAGAAAGGAACATATTTTGACTAATTCTCAATCAGCATTTAGGAAAAGTCATTCCTCTACATCTTCTCTACTTACCACGACAAACTCTTGGCTTATTAATATGGAATCCGGCCTGATCAATGGGGTTCTTTTCCTTGATCTCAAAAAGGCCTTTGATTCAGTTGACCACCAGATTTTAATTAGAAAACTAGAATTATATGGAATTAGAAATAATGCGCTAGCATTGCTTTCCTCATATTTAGACAGAACACAAGTATGTAGAGTAAATAATGTCACATCATCATCCAAATACATATCATGTGGTGTCCCACAAGGGTCTAATTTAGGCCCTTTATTATTCCTTGTATATGTAAATGATTTGCCAAATTTTTTAAATAAATCCATGCTTCCTATGTATGCGGATGATACTAACTTAACTGTGAGGGGAACCTCAGCTACTGATGTACAAATAAAACTAAATTGTGAGTTAGAATTAGTACATGATTGATTAGTGGCAAATAAATTAACTTTGAATGTTGAAAAGACCGAATATATGATCATTGGATCATATAAGAGGATTAGCAACATTCAAAACCTGAATGAAATTATAATAAGGCTTGGAGGTAAGGAAATTATTCGCACAAAATCTACTAAAAGTTTGGGGGCTATAATTGATGAACATTTAAGGTGGAAAGAACAAATTGATGGTATCAGCAGCAAGGCGTCAAGAGCAATTGAAGTTATTAGACGGGTAAAAAAATATGTTTCACAAAATACGTTGGAGCTAATGTATCGTTCCTTAGTTCTCCCGCATCTCGACTATTGTTCTCTAGTCTGGAATAATTGTAGTAAGGCATTAAAAGATAAAATACAAAGATTACAAAATAGAGCAGCAAGAATTATAACTCGAGATAATTATGATATTCGATCAACTGACATTCTCAAAAAGCTAGGATGGAATAATCTCCAGGATAGGCGAGATTCGCAAACTATGACTTATGTTACAAATGCTCTATTAAAAAATGCCCTGAAGGGATTAATGAAATGTTTCAGGTTAATGGTAATGATAAGTACAATCTTCGGAGCAATGACCTGCTGCTGGGGCTTTCAAAACCAAATACAAATGCAATAAAAAGATCCTTTAGTTATGCGGCCGCCAAAACTTGGAATTCGCCCAGTAAAACTAAAGGATTTGAAATAATTAATAGCGTTAGAAACTGTAACTAATTAGTGTATATATCTGTTTATTCAAATTTTATAGAAAGTATAGTTTTGTAAATATAAGTAAATACACGGCCCTGTGAAAATCAGCATTTATGATTTCATGTACTTTTTCCAGCTGAATAGCTACCGTGTCAAAATATTCTTGAATAAAATAAATAAATAAATAAAATTTTAGCTATCCCCTTAGAAACCGTTGTCATGATAACGGTTTTAACAACATAGATGGTTGCGAACGATGTATCTCCTGAAGTTACATCTGCACCTCAAATTTCATGTTATTTGGTTGAGTAGTTGCGAAGATATAGCTGAAAACGTTTCTAAGCATGTTTATGTTAGTGGTATCAAAAGCACCCCCACCCCCTATAAAAATGAACCTGTAACAAACAACTGAACCCACAATTT
This sequence comes from Nanipora kamurai, assembly GCA_036872915.1. Classification (NCBI taxonomy): domain Eukaryota; kingdom Metazoa; phylum Cnidaria; class Anthozoa; order Scleralcyonacea; family Helioporidae; genus Nanipora; species Nanipora kamurai. The sequence goes on along the minus strand of JBAHVQ010000235.1, from coordinate 1,294,696 downwards.
CTGAGTTTGATTGACCTGGCAATGTTCTATGGTTATCAGACGAACATAATCTAGGGTCAAACCTTTTGTGTCGTGGGGGTGCTACGTGGTCGACTTTTTCTGGCTTCTCCTCCTCGACTATTACGTCAGGTTACTGTTTTCGTGTTTTTCAATACACCAAAAAATGGACCTTTTGCATTATAACAATAACCGTAATGCGTTGTGGTAGTTGGATAACGCTTCACTTCGATAAGAAATGGCGGTCGGCAATCGAGTGTTTCGTTAACGAGTTTTGGAAAAAGATTTTCGCAATGTTTTCTCACTCGATAGCGGGATTTAACATATTGAACAACACCGAAACATCTCGAACCGTATTCTAAAATAAATACAAGACAATCACTAGCTTTTTTGTTTAGAAATTAGATTTAACGTAAGTACAAAGTCTATTGCTTTTCGAAAAGAAACACGTTTTATGAAAGGATCTCCTAGACGTTTTCAAGTAATTACTAGAATTCGTCAGATAAGCTGATTGAAAGGTTTTGTTATATAAGTGTGCTTTAACCTTCCCTTTGCCAGACCCCGCCAAGCATTTTGTGATCAATATTTTTACGGGAATTATTTCTTGTCTCAAAGCCGAGTAGCTTATCTTTCCTTCTCCAGAAATGTTTAACGAAAGATTACCATATCTTAACTGTTTCCCTAACCGATCTCTCCACAACTTCCTTGGACACAAGTAAACTTTCATTTTCCCGCCAACTTTGCATTATAAACGTCCTCGGTTTAAAACATATTTTGAGTCTCGAATCGACCTTAAAATAAGAAGAACGATCGTAATGAATTGTTCTTTGTGTCAATGATGATTACTGTATTGCATTTTTGTTAGTTATTTGTGACCGATGCAAAGAAAATCAAATGAAATTTCTTTGTAGATTTTATTTATATAGTTTAGAACTTTACAGCTCAAACCTAATTACAAGTCCAAACAGTATTACTATATAACTTGTGGGAACTTGTTATCTTTATAACATTTATTGTATATTACTACAATTTGTAGATTAACTCAATAACTTTATTGCAGTGTAACCCTGTGTGAAGTATGATGTTTGGTTTCAGGAAAACATTAGAACTGCGGGTTGTGTTTGGAACCAAAAGTTTGAAATTTTCAGTAAGCTGCTGTTTCTTCAGCCACTAGAAAATGACACAGGAAAACAGATGAAAAATTTTGCTTGGTTTAGAGGTTTGAATCTAGAAAGCTAAGTTGGCTAGTGTTGAATTCTTCTGAGGATCCAGTGGAGACTAACAATTTTCAACGTTGCACATACCTCAGCTTTAGGCCAAACAGGGTAGTTGATAAAAGTTTAGATAGTGGTACTTGGTCCCTGAATCCCTGACCATGTTTAAGAAGAAAACCTTTAATTTTAATACCTTATTTGTAACACAATCTATTGTTTGGTTATCCTTTTTAAGACATTTAATGCCAAATATAGGAAAGTTTTAGGCCTGGTACAGTACTGGTAAAGGACATCTTACATAAGACATTTGGCTATAATTAACTTAAATTAATGTCATAACCGCACTTTACTCCAGGTAAAAATACCCAAATATCCCTTGGTCAAGAGAAAACACCCTGAAACTGATACCCAATCCAGACATTTGTCGCACTAAGGACGAATGTTTTCCAAGGCTTTAATGTTAAGATTTTGATCCAGCACTCAAATTCCTTTTTTGCACAAATTTAAGTTATAACAGCAAGTTTCCTCAGGGAAAGTAAACTGTGAAGTACAAAATTTTCAAAATTACATGTAGATTTAGTCCTTATACACCTATTACCACATTGTCAGTACACGAACGTTATGTTTACTACCTACATCCTGTATTGTATTCTTGATTTTGCTAAATAGAAATATAATACAAAAAACCCAAGGTATACAAGGCCATTGGAAAATATACATTGTACATATTCATTGTGCGTAATAATATTTGATCACATACATCAGACCATAAACCAATTGATGGTAGTCAACAAAAAAACAAAAATCCAGAATCACTGAACAACAAATACAAATTTAAATTATATTGCATCAACCACAGTGAATATTTTCTAAAAACTGGATATTATAATTTTTTTTTTCTTCATCTAAAGAACATGAGGGTTTAATTAATTTCCTTCAAAAGTAAAGTGTTTAAGAAGGAAAGTGTCGAAATGCAGGTGAAACATTTTTCAAACCTTCTGTCAAACATCAATTTAACTGGTTTTTAAGTAGATTTTGAAAATAAGGCTAAGTGATCATGTGACAGTTACAACTATATTATAAAGAAGTTCTTTGACAAGACTGTCCCTATGTCTCAAAACATTTACACATCACAAAATCTAAATTACACTGCAATTGTAATTGATTTCTAAAAATGTTCTGTACAGTTAATGGTAAAACCACCAACGAGAAAAGACTTGTCCTCTTTTTCCAATTGTAGACAGTATTTAATCAAGATTAATACTGTTCAGTAAAAATATTTGAAGCAATCTGGTAGCAATACTTGGGTTCTTTTTATATCTTACACAAGCTGAAGAAAATTGAGAGAGAAAGAAAGAAAGAAATTGAATCGATATCAGTATTAGAAATGGACTATTAAAAACTCCGTAAAGACTAAGTGCAACTTTAACTGTGGTTGTTAGTACTCGTAGATAGCTGAAACAGAAAATTCCAAACGTCTATCAAATTCATTTTTAAGAACAAGGAATTGTCGATCAAACAAGTTATTGGGTCAAGGTACATTTTGTGTAAAACACTTGGTGAGAAGGAAAGATAAGCTACTCGAATTTGACAGAAATAATAAACATTGTAAAAATTTTGATCGCAAAATGCTTGGCGGGATCTGGCAAAGGGAAGGCTAAAGCACACTTGTATTACAAAATCTTTCAATTAGCTTATCCGATGAATTCTAATTACACGTCCTGAAAACGTTTAGGAGGTCCTTTCATAAAACCTGTTTCTTTTCAAATAGCATTAGACTTTGTACTTCCGTTAAATCTAATTTCTCAGCAAAAATGCTAGTGATTATCGTGTATATATCTTAGAATACGGTTCGAGATGTTTCAGTGCTGTCCAATATCTTAAATCCCGCTATCGAGTGAGAAAACATTTCGAAAATCTGTTTCCAAAACTTGAAAGCAAAACACTCGATTGCCGACCGCCTTTTCCTGTCGAAGTGAAGCGTTTCCCAACTACCACAACGCATTAAGGTTATTAATATAATGCAAAAGGTCCTCTCCCCGTAAGCTTTCAGTCATCACCCCCGAGTGTGCGAGGGTACTAATCTCGACCTTCGTGGGTCCATTTACTCGCGAGATGAAAAGGCGGTCAAAATATCGCTTTACAATGTAAAAAATAATATGATAAAAACGCATAAGTATATATATAATTATCTGATCGTATAATATAGATGAATAAAATTATGGAATTATTGGAGTATGAATATGATGACCTGCATGAAATGGAAGAAAGTCTTGAAAATAAAATAAATATAAAACGAGAAATAAAAGGTTGCATCAACGTTTTCCGTTATTATTGAACAGTAATACCGACAGACTTTCACATGATGAAGATTGCTATGCATGCCCAAAATATGGCGAAGTTGGTGGTTATGAACTTCAAGAAAGCTATACCCCTGACATTTGGATAACAATGAGGTCTGTTCATAAACGAAACAAGTAGTTTGAAAACCTTGCTATGAAGTATGTTAATCGTAAACATATTCCAAAACTTGTTGATGATTTCATGGTTAGTAATATCATGAAAAATAACAATTTAATAAAGGGCCAAAACATTTCCAGATATGATTATTGTCTAATCCGATTATGTTCCGATTATGTTCAAGAAGTAATCAATTAGAATTTTAATTAAATTATTATATATTTATATATATATATATTTTATATATATTTTATATATTTTTATATATATTTTATATATATATATTTATATAATTTATTATATATAATATAAAATTAATTAAATTAGAATCACAAGAAGTAATCATTATGTTCAAGAACTAATCCGATTATGTTCAAGAAGAGGCATACCTATAGAAAAACAGCCAAGAGATTTGAAATACGGTGAAACACAGAAACAGTTTGATGACAGGTTATTTGGTGTTGTATGCCCAGGTCTTGGTAACGATAAGAATTATAAATGTCCATATTATAAAAAGTCAAAAAAGGAAGGCATGGTAAAAACGAAGAAGATCGATTTAATGAATGGATTAGAACATCTTGAGTTATAACAACGGGTGGTGTGTGACATGCAAAATACACACAATTAATTTTTAAAACGCCTATTTTATAATAGGAATTTTAAATGATATAAAAAATGTCGACATATAGTTATTAATAAAACATACGATATAATTAAATGAATTTATCCGTCAAGAATTTTGAAAACGCCGATCTTAGTCTGTCGATTGATGCTTATATTGATAATAAACAAAATGTGTGGTTTAAGAGGAAGTGTGTAGCCTTAGCACTCGGCTATAAAGAGCCAGATCAAGCAATTAGAAAAAAATATAGATCATGAGGATAAAAAAAACCCTGCCCCGTCCAGTAGACGGGTCAGGTACGAAACCAAATAATGATAAATGAAAGTGGTTTATATTCACTTATTTTTAGGATACCAATGAAAAACGATTAGATAGTTGGAGAAAAGGATATGTTGGGGGCCAGCCAGATATCATACTTTTAAATCTCCATAAAAGGTACGATGGGTTGGCCATAGAGTTAAAGACCCCAAAGGGTGGTGGGGGATGGTCACCCAAGCAAAAGACCTTCCTAAGGGCGTTAAGAAGAGATAGGTATAAACCCTTGTTTCTAACCACTATGTCGACATACATACATCGATGTATTGACGATTATAGGAAGGATGTCAGAATACAATGTGAATAATGTTACAGAAGATCCGACGAAACCATAAAAAAACAGCGTATTTCCATAAAATAATATATATATATATATATATATATATATAATAAAACATACTCTATTATAGAGATGTTACCACAACATATATAATAAGCTACACTAAGTAACATCCTTGGCTTGTGAACGGCCGTATACATAACTACTCATGCTTAACGCTGTGAATAGGTTTTATCTTTGTTGTATTGCCTTTGCTCTCAAGAAATGACTTTATTAATCTCATAACTACCATCTCATTATTGGGATGGTGGTTACTTTAAGAAAGAAGATATTTATATGTATACATACGAGAACGTATACATATTGTTATCCTTTTTGGAAAAAGCTTTGCGGCAATATTTCACTCCATCGCATATAGCTTTGATTGAAACACTGGGTATCTCTAGATACTGACTAACAAATTGTATATATATATATATATTGTCAAAGTACAAAAATCGGATTGTATCTAGATTTATAACACGAATGTATTTTAAACTCATATTATAAACACTATAAGCAACATCTCTTAATAATAACGCGTTATATTATAATTAATATCTAAACTAATTATGATGTCAAAAATAAATCTAGAATTAATCCGTTTGATTTTGACTTTCCAAAGAAAGCTATTAAAAAAGGTCAAGCGGCTGAGCTTAAATCATTTGCGAAAGTCAAAGAAGAATTGTTTAAGACTCTTACAGCTGGTCAGTATACTCCAGGTTGGGGTCATTTGTTAAAAAACCGCTTGAAAGCTGAATTACGTAAGGCTGACAAGAATGGTCAGTTTGAAAAAGAGATCAACAACTTAAAATACATCAATGCAAAAATTTACAATGAAATACTCGCCAAAATAAATAATAAGGTTGTTCCAAAAAAGAAAAAGAAACAGTGGGAAATTGCTATTGAGGAGGATCTTAAGAAACTCCCAGATAATGACAATATGAAGATACATAAAATGAGAAAAGCTGCAAAGGGATACCCTAGGTCTCAGAAATATGATATTATTAGCCGATTGGATCTACTAATCCAATTAAATAGTACAAAAGATACTACCCTTAATTTATTGAAAGATTTGTTGAATGAAATGCTTGGATTTAAGTATGTTGTAGCATTGAAAATCACGTTTAAGGAAGAATTAGGCGAAGATAAAACTACATATAAAACCGAATATTTCAACAGTAAGACTTTAATAGTTATTAATAATGCGGATATCTAAAATAGTGTAGATTTAGTTACCCAACAAATTATTAACAGTGTGTCAGTTTGGTTGTCAGAAAGTTTCGGCTGGGTTATTGAATCAGTAGACGACTATTATTGAATGTTGTTGAATATATACCATTGAACGGTTCTAGCTATATTAAATTCTACTCTGAACTAAACAACAATAAAAAAGGTCTTATAAATATCCAAAATAACGACATTGAATGTTTCAGATGGTGTCATATTTGCCATGTAAACGGCATATGGAAACAAAAACCCATAAAGGATAAACAAAACAGATAGGGTATATGTTGATAAATTTAACTATGATGGCATTGATTTTCCAGTGTCACTAAATCACTACAACAAAATTGAGAAACTGAATAGTACTAATATCAATGTATTTGGTTACGAGGATAATTAGCCTTTCCCCGTCTATTTATCAAAAGAGAGCTACCAAGACCATATAGATCTATTTATGATTACAGATGGCGTGAAACAACATTATGTGTACATAAAAACTTAACAAACAAACAACATTATGTGTACATAAAAACTTAACAAACAAAGCATGAACATGAAAACACTTCTGCATGCAGATACTGTCTTCAGTGCTTCAGTTCCAAACAAGTATTAAGTATCCATAAAAAAACCTGTTTAGTATTGAATGGCAAACAAGCCATTAAAATGCCTGAAAAACATAATATCACCTAAAAATGCAGCAATTTTCAAAAACAGCAAAATGTTCCTTTTGTTATATTCGCCGATTTTGAAGCTATAGGTTAGAATGTACAAAATTGCAAGCAAAAAGGTGATAAATCATATACTGAACCCTACCAAAAACACACAGATTGTGGATATGGTTATAAGGTTGTACGGTGTTATGATGACAAGTATAGTAAACCTGTTGAGGTATACCGAGGTAAAAACGCTCGATATAAATGCATGGGAAAAATTTTAGAAGAAGTTAAATATTACTAGAGAATGAAGAAGGAACATTTTAACAAATACATCATAATAACGGAAGTGGATAAAAAATATTTTAAACATTCTAGGAAGTGCCACATTTGTGGTAAGAACTATAATAATGGCGATATTACAGTTAGAGATCACTACCATATAACTGGTAAATACAGAGGATCAGCTCACCAAAAATGTAATAGAAGTTTCATGTTGACTGATAAAATCAGTGTTACCTTCCATAATCTTAGGGTTTATGATAGCCATTCTATTATCAGAGAAATAGGTAAATTCAATATGGATATCAACGTTTCCCGTAACAATATGGAGAAGTATATGGCCTAAATCTTAGGTAAACACTTAATGTTCCTTGATAGCTTTCAATTTATCATTAGGAGCTTAGAGAGCTAATCTTTCAGAAGATCTCTTCAAATATACATCAGAAGAGTTCCAAGGTAATGAATTGAAACGATAAATTCACATTTAACCTAGACTGCTGAAGTCGACTGAAAAAGTAGACTCGAGCGGGATTTGAACTTGCATTCCTGATTCCACTCTACCTGTTGAGCTATCGAGCCTACAGTGATTGGACGCGAGTTATTATTTAACTTAAGAGTACGAGTGTACAGGCATTTACTCTTTTTTATTAACTCTGACTTCAACTTACATCCACTGTTTTGTGGGTATTGGATCAAATTTGAGAAAGGTAAATTTGAATTTTAATCAAACTTTCTGCTCTATAAAGTATAAAACAAATACAAAGAGTGATAATGTTGAGGATGGCCGGTACGTTACTTATGTTGCACTTTTGTAGGTTTATCTGGAGCTTATAATTTAGCCAATCACCTCATCCTTTTGCAGAACTTTGAGCACTAGTGGTTAAGGAGTGAACTGTACCAGTGGCTTAAAGAACCTATGAAGTGAAAATTAAGTTGGTCTTATTTGAAAGAGCATTCGAAATTACTTACGAACTCGAGTTTTAGTTTCTGCATAACTCGCTTCGTTTTTGAGATATTTCAGTTTGTTTGATATGTCAATGAGATGACCAATTTGGCCATGTCATTTGGTTGACAAAGCATTTAGAAAATTTGGTAAATTAGTTATAACCCATCCACTATTCAAGAAACTCAATGGGAACTCCATCCACTGGTAAAGTTCAAAATATTGAGCTCATCCACGTTAAAATATTGTTGCCAATGTGATGTATTCGTTCCCAGATCCTGCAAGTCTATAAATTGTAATTCTTTTCTCTAGCCTTTTCTTAGACATATTTTTTTTATTTTCAACACATCATACTTGCTGCCTTCTTCATTCTATACACCATGTAAGCGTTGTTTTATAGTAGTAGGATAAGAACTATTCAGTTTTTAGGAAAGAGGGATCTGGAAATATATATTTCACTATTGATATTATAACGAGGATAGGTCCACTATTTTGAACTTAACTAGTGAATGAAGTTTCTATTGATTTATTCAAATAGTGGATGAGTTATAACGTATTTACCAATTTTCCCAAATGTTTGTCAACTAAATGACGTCACAGGTCGTCTCGTTTAAATATCCAGCCAACTGAAATACGGTAAGATACAAGTTCACGGCAACCAGGTGAAATTTCCGACATACCAAATGCTACTCTGGTTTGTAGATTTTATAAACGAAACTTAAAGAAATTACCGTTCACGACCCAACGTTTCGACACTCCGGTTCAACTTTGAGTGATGATCTCATCTATTGATGAAATTCAAATTTGATGATTTTGGAAACCAATAGGTCTCCGAAAATGGTGAAACTTTTATGGCAGAAATGCTAATCGGCGTCTCGCAAAATGCTTTTTACCACCCTGATTGTTTCCCCATTTTTCAAACCCAGCTATGGCACTGTACCCAAGCCACCTCTCTGTGCGGTTTTAATTTTAACTTTTTTGTGTGTTAAATTGTATGATAATATAGTTCGAAAACATTTACAAAAACCTTTTAACTCAAAACACGTAAACCAACGTGCTCATGTCTTTGTCCATGTCTTTTATCTTTTTGTACTTTCATTAAACTTGTCTTCTCCGGTATGATGCTGCGTATTGCAATAATTGTAAGGAAACCCCAGCGGTACAAAATCGACTATTAAATACTCAAACTAACTAGTGGGGGGTCTACACTGATGTAACCCGTGATAGATGTTTATTTTATCGAAGTTAATCCTGCGAAATTCCGAAACATCAGGTCATGGAGTAAAATCCAAATTTTTACCTCACAGTTCCATTTTTAATTAGATTCGTTCTGAACTTCCTGACAAGTGTTTCCATAGGGATGGCGTGTCCGGACTCTTGTTTGCACTTATGGCATTTATTTGTTAGTTGAATAAAGGTGGAAGTTATTTAAAAAATAAGATATCTTATTCGGTTCATAGCAATCGAAAATTGCGGTCATATTTTCACAACATTACAAATTGACAATGTCCATGTTTTGTCAAAGTTATCTAAATCAGAACATTATAGTCTGACAAAAAAATGCTTTACCCAAGAAAGTATCAAAATTGAAATAGAAGATATTGTTAAATAGTGAAATCGATGTAGGCTTAGAATATCCAGATGAACCTTACCTTCGCTGTTGATGCACTTAATAAGGTTTTAATATCGATTAGACTATTTTTGGTGGCTATTCTGTTTGACCAGTTAACAATCAAAACCTTATAATTAATTCAGTTGATACAAGCATCCAACCATGTGCCATTTTCTACATCGAAACTTCAAAGCGAATAAAAATCATCATCGATGAATCCAGCTACGTATTAATATGACTACAAAAGGCAAAAATGGTAAAGCTGAGAATCAGGATGAAACTAAAGAATCAAGCGACAAAAAATTCTGTCCGCGAGTCAACCGAGAACTTCTGGTACCGAAGTTGTTCTATTTCTTTTTCTTTTCTGGATGGGGTTCGCTTTTACCATACTTAGCTTTGTATTTTAAGCAACTAATGCTCACGCCAACCCAAGTTGGAATCCTTATGGGACTAAAACCGTTTGTAAATTTTTTAGTGATTCCTGTATGGGGAGCGATTGTAGATCGTTTCAACAAGAGTCAACTGGTATTAATAATATCCTTGATTTCTCTAATCATATCAATCTTCTCTATATGTCTTGTTCCTCCGCCTGTTGAACGAACAATTGTAACCAGCAGATTTTGTAATGCCACAGAACCGTTCAGTTATCGACAAAGTGATCCAGACAGTGAAATATCAGAGCCTGAGATAGATAAAATGATCGAGCTAAACAAGGATAAGTATCGTCTAGCGGTGGACAGTGCATTCACCGAGGGTAATCCTTGGCCTTTAAATGCAATAACTAACTTCAAAGTACTCAAAAAAACCTATATAGATAGTAAGAAGTGCTTTATTACCTTATTTCTGATAACATTCCTCGGCACACTGGTATCGTCTCCTTCTCTAGCATTGGTCGATACCGCAACGATGCAAATCCTGGGTAAAAATACTCACAAATATGGAATGCAGAGGCTAACTGGATCCATTGGTTGGGGCATAGGGGCATCAGTAGTGGGCGCCTTGCTCAGAACTACCCACAAATGTGACAAAAATCAAAATGTGGAAATAGTTGATTTTATTCCGTGTTTTTACACTTTCGCTGGTTTGATGAGTACTGCTCTTATTCTTGCCACAAGATTTAAATTCAACCAGAAAGGAAAGACTGAGGAAAAGCGAGTGGGTCTGCGGGTTGGACTTCAAGCTCTTCAAAGCTCCAAGTACTTGATATTTCTCTTCACAGCACTTTATCTTGGATTTTTGATGGCGTTCATTAAGACGTTCTTATTCTGGCATTTAAAGGACTTGGGAGGACCTCAGCTTTTGTTCAGCGTCATATCTGCAGTCAACTGCTTTGCGGAGGTTAGCATGTATTTTTTGTCGGCTAGACTTATCAAGTGGATCGGGCACGCAAAGGTCTTGTATTTGGGCTTGATTTGTTACGCAGTTCGTCTGCTTTATTACGCATTCGTCTCCAATCCATGGCTTGTGCTTCCAGTGGAAATACTTCCCGGAATAACAACGGCTGCTGTGTGGGCTGCATGCCTTTCCTACGTTAGTCGTAACTCGATACCCGGTGCAAAGACTACAATGCAATGTATACTGCACGGAGTGCATTGGGGGCTCGGCTACGGCGCCGGAGAAATCATTGGAGGATTTTTAGTACATAGGTTCGGTGCTCCGGCGACATTTATAATTTTTGGTATTTTATGCCTTGGAATCCTCGTCGTCTATGTACTAATTGATACGTTTGGAGAAGATCCAGAAACTAATTGCAACAAAGTGATTCAAGAAAGCCCTTCTATTAGTGAAGAAAAACTTGGTATGGATGAAGAAGAAAAGTTAGTTAGCTCGGATAAGAGGGTCAATGAACATGGAGAGTAACAATGATCAAGGAAATGAGTGAAAACCACTCATGACTGTCTTGTGCTGAACTTGTACTGGAAACCTACTTCCTTCGGACTTTAACCCTTTCTTGTAAGAGGAAGTCTGTCTTTCACGAGCAAAAATGTCTAGCGTCATGCATGGCTCAATTTTTGTCGTTTGCCATTCCCTTCGGTTAAATCCCGTGGACACGGAGACCAGTTCTTCCAAGCCACTAACCTCTATATGATCCACCTGTGGAAAATGTCTTTAAAAGCATGCCACCTTGTTAAGTCATCAGCCAGGACACAAACAATTCCATGTTTCACGTGAGGGAAAGGAGAAATTCACGAGCGAAAAGCGACTTCAATGAGTTGACAACATTTTGAAAGCTAAACTGAAACACTTATCGGTAAACCAATAACGAAATTTATACTTCTTTGAGGAAGTCTTATTGGAAGATAATTCTGAATGTTTTATTCTACTATTACCTGGTTGCGGGACGGCGCTGGCTAATTTGGGATATTTCGGGCAATAAAACAGTAACGGGAAACAGCACTCTAGTTGTATGGAGCTCATTGGGGGATTGATCATCTGGTCCCGAAGGTGTACCGTGGGTACCAGGGGGCGTGAATATATATGTTCGCAAGCGATAGGTTTGGGCCACTTAGCAGAATTAGGAAACCTGCAAAACATCAGACATGAAAAGCGAAGTTTAACGTAATATTTTAAACTTAAAAGTCGAAATATTAAATTGTCCAATTGAAAGTAGATACAGTTGTTTGGGAATACTTTCCCCAGGGTAGGGGATTACCTTATTCTAGATATCCGAATTTAGGGCTGACACAATTTAAATGAAAAATATTTAAATATCCTGGGGTGTGCACAGGTGCATAACAACAGCAAGAATTGAACCATGGGTTGGCCAGAGTAAAATAATAGAACAATGCTCATGTCGCGAATGAGTTGAGATTGTCATGACCCTTTTCAATCAGTTTTCCCCCCCCTCGACGAGTAAAAAATGTTGTTTGGTAAAAAAACAAAGACGTTCCTGCCCAGAAAGAGTTAATCGATCACAAAGTGAGTTTTAAAAATACATCTTTAACACGTTAAAAAGAAACAAAATTCTTCGTTCACATTAACTCCTTTGTCTCCGTATCCTTTGTCTTCAGTGACCTAAGGAGACTTTAGTATATAACTCTGGTTAACGCCAGACAATTTTACTCTTTATGAGGAAAGTTTTTGTGTTCAGGAAAGAGTTAAGCAGGGTATAGAAACTATCTCCTTAAACTCCTTCCTGTCCGTGTAGGTCCTCAGTGATCTATGGAGACTTTAATATGTAACTCTGGCTAACACCAGACGATTTAACTCTGGCTAACGTCAGACGATTTTACTGGCCAAGGGGAAAGTTCTCGGACAGGAAAGAGTTAAAGTATTATGGAACCACGTTAAATACGGGTTGTACATTAGATAACCAGACTTTCTTGAAATGTCAGACAACACCAGTCCTACTCTACAAAGATGCAAATAAGTATATCCCTAGACCAATGACACCAACATAAGCGGTAAAAAAATGATTGTTTCCATTAAATACTTAAACGTACGTTGCAAAGTGGCTTGCAAGATGTCACAATGACCCCGATTTGATTTAATTTATTATACTTGTTTTGTTTATTTATATTTCCAATCATATTTTGGGGAGGCTTTACAGAGTCAAAGTCAAACTTTCATTATTCGCAGGTCGGACCGAATACAATTAAGGCTCCGCCAACATGACTACGATTTCTGGAATGTCTTGTGCAAAGTACAGCCGTATTTATCAGCAATAAAATATTTATTTTCGCCCCAAGTTATCCCCACCTGAATTATGGTTCAGGATGTAGCATACCTATTCAAACTAATTGAACTTCAGAAATGTGTATATTTTTTGGAATATTGGTCTTCTGGGAGATACAGCGTTAATCTCTTCTATTGCACAGACTTAAAATGATCCAAGTGAAATAGCTCATAATTTTCTCATAATTTAATAATCTTACCTTTCAAACGACGTCTAAGGGTCTACAGCAATTACTAACTTGGAGGCCATACGATCAATTTACATATTGTTAGTAGTTGAATTTTAAGTAATATATATACACAGTTTGGCAATAGGTTATATATATGTATAATTATCTTTAGTTATGTCCGTGATCATATATTCATATAATTTTAACTGTGTGAGTATGGTCCGGTGAAATTCTAAATAATAAAAAACGACCGTTCTTAACTCTTATAACTCAAAGAGAAATGAAAAAAGTGCCAGAATGACCTCGCAGAACTTTCAATCACGGTTCGTTTCAGCGCAACGAACCGTGACCAGTAACACCCGCAACAGGGACCTTTTCTGAGGAACAATAGTTTTTGTCGTAGTTTCCAAGCCAAAATTCGAATAGGAACGTGTTCAAACTAATGAAAACTGAAATAGCTTATAAAACACCTATATTTAATGGGCATTTTACCGAAAATAGTTACAGAAATTTAATCAAAGTCTAAAGACTTTTTGCTAGAGAATACGAAAAGGTTGACATAGTCTTTATCATAACTAGTCCGTCAGATGAACAAGTAATAAGTTCGAACAGATAGGTGATTTGCGTTGATCATTACTATCGCAATTTACCAGGCCAACAGCATTACCAACCTGCCGTTTTACCGACCTGTATGGCAATGGAAAAATAAGTAATGTCGCACCCCCAGATAACCCCACACGGTAACCCCCTGACCTGCGGCTGATTTGCAACTGCTAACATGGGAATTTTTTTGGTATTTAAACTGTTATTTAATATACAATCAAATCCATTATTGTATGGCAACGTTCGTTTTTCGGTCTGTATAATAAATGATGCACGCTGATTGGCTGCATAGCCGTGCAATACGTTTTTGAACCGGCTAGCAGTTTGACGAGCGAAATATAAAAGATCTTAACGATTTGTGCATTTTTCGGAATCCTCGGGCAAATAATTTCCCGTAAAGACCTCACACTCGGTTTATTAAGTAATCACTGCATAATATGCTACATGTGGCTTGAGTAAAAGAAGGAGCTCGGGTAGAGAATAATGATGTTAGTTGTTACTCCAAGTGACGAATCATACCGGATAAGTAGAGAAAACTCTACTTCACCTGGCCGGGATTCGAACCCGCGACCTTCGGTTTACTAGTCCGACGCTCTACCAACTGAGCTACAGGTCAAGTTGGGAGCTGGTCGCGAAATTCGGGTCGCGGGTTCGAATCCCTGCCGGGTCAAGTAGAGTTTTTACTGCTTGTCCGATATGGTTCGTCACCCGGAGTAACAAATAACATCATTATGCTACACGTGTTGAGACAGTAAGAATGCTGTATTCAATCTACTATTTAATTGAGAATTTCCATATCTATTTTATTAAACTGTGCACAATTAATTTCATTTAATGATTTAATAAAACTATTGGAATTGAATTTCAGTTTTCTTCTGGTTTCTGGTTTTTGCATGCTTTTGAACAATTTACCACTGTTAAATATACAAAAAAATTTAGAAAGCTTACGAAAGCTAAAACAGCGAAAGTTTTTCTTGATCCAATACTGTGGACAAGCAAGCCTCCCAGCACTTGACCAGAACCATGACCAAGTCCCCAGTGTAGACAATGGATAACTCCTAGATGTTATACAAGAATTACATAAACATGAAACTTAGTAATGCCAAAATAATTGAAGCTAAAACCGTCAATCAAAACAATATATAACAAATAATTTTTTCTTTGCTTTTTAACCCTTTTAACCCTAGCATATTCCTCTGGCTAAATTTAGAGGATTTTACTCATCAAAGAAACAGCAACCATCAAGACAGATCTAAACACAATCCAGTACAATCAACGTCTTGAAACAATTTTGCTATAACTTTTTAAGTGCTCAAAGATCGTTTTCACTGACGTCGCAACTTATTTTTTTCAAATAATAAAGCTTTAAGTATTCTTAATATTATATAACTATATATATGTGTATATATATATATATATAT
>JBAHVQ010000235.1:1238339-1270069 GCA_036872915.1 Nanipora kamurai | reverse complement strand
CCTATTTGCCATACTGATTATTATAGAAATAGCTTCATTTTCAATGGAGCTAAAATTTGGAATCTACTGCCTAGAGAGTTGAAAGAAATTTCGTCTCTAGATAGATTTAAGGAAAAACTGAAATTCATCGATCTGCATCAACTTTGTCAATAAAAATTTGTATATAGTATTAGTTATATTTGTGTCTTATAATATTATTGACTATCATCACGGCTTACAGGTAGAACAATGTAAATTGATGTAATAACCGTGAATAAATAAAGTTTTCAATCAATCTATCCATCCATCCATCCATCCATCCATCCATCCATCCATCCATCCATCCATCCTTCAATCCATCCATCTATCTATCTATCTATCTATCTATCTATCTATCTATCACTCTCTATCGGTTTACATTTGTTTTATCAGCTATGATAACCATGATATTGTTTAATCCGTGATGGCGCTCTCAGATGCGTGTATAAATGCTCCCAGTATTCCCCTGTAACGTTTTCAATATCTAACCAAAGTGCTCTTGTGATTATTAAAACCTTTTCTAAATGACGTGACTGTCCTTCAAATGAACTACTTACCACACCTCTTACATTCAGTAAGGTAAATGATACCACCAGTATCACAATCAAAATCGTAATTAATACAGTACTCTCTATTACCCAAACCATAAACACAATTCCTTCCTTCTTTAACAAATTTACAAATTTCATACTTTCTCATTCCTTTTCCCTCATCACCCAATCACCGAATTCTGCTTCCTAGCAACCCTGCTTTAAGATTTTTTGGCCTCCTAAAACTAACCAAATGTGTCTCCTGAAAAACATATTTCATGCTAATTGAGACATGTTAAATGGGAACTGAGTTATGGATATTTATTTCCAACCGTCGATAACGCTGGGTGATAATCTAACGCTGAAACGACCCTATGTTTTTTTAATCTTATATTCTTATATTAGTACTCACACTCTCTCACACACACACACATAAACCGAATATGTTAATCTTTTATCTGTAAGACTCTTGTCGGTCTTTGTAGTTAAGACATTATTGATATTCAAACGTAGTTCTGAAATGTTTGATTTTTTCAGTTAGTTTCCTGACAACTCACCGTGCATGCTTTATCGGGTCAGTGAGGTCTCATTGTAAATTTATACTGCTCCTTATCTTCTGATTGGTCATATCTGGTCAATATCGAATGGTTCTGAAGTGTAATTGCATGTTTCGAAAGTCTGAACACACCAATTTTGTTTTTTCTATGTTGCTTGTTTAGTTTATGTTGGGCACTTAGTACGGTCAATATGTTTATGCCATCTTCTGAACAATTTTTAACGCGTTTGAGCGATATTTAATAAATATACAAAAAGACAAAGTTTTCCATGAGCAGATAGTCAACAAGGGTGAAACCAGTGTCAACAACCACTTTTAGAAAACAGACAATGATATTAATCCAAAACGAATCGGGGGGTAAGGAAAATTCCCTCACTTTTTGGCAAAGATAAATATTTATAGACAAAGTTTATGGTTAATTCACACAAAAAGATGCAACGGATTGCATAACGTTTCAATCATTTTAAGACGTCTTACCAATTTTTTGCGCTGTTTCCTTATCCTCTTATTGGCTGGCATTTTTTACTTTCGATCAAGGGCGTTTTTCCGTCTTAGCCTGGTACTATATGGTATTTATATACCTATGATTAATTCCATTTTAACCCTCTCCTCCACTTTTGATGAAGTTCTTACGCCTTTGTTAAACTAAGATATTGTGTAGGTCGTACAACACATCGTCGAACGTTGAAACGGTCTGGTAAGCTTCCGAAATTAGGTTGAAGAACTCCAAAATAAATTCGACAGTCTATCAACCTATCAACTTTCTGTCAATAGAACATTAGAACTTTTGCCCAACAAGAGATTAAAGTCCGAGGATATAGTATGAGCTTTTGCTTTTATGTTAGAGATCGTTCTGAAATTACAATAGTCAATGGGTTGTTTTAATGGACAAGGAATGTAAACTTCCATGATTTATTGATGATAGATATTTGTATAATAGGAACAATTTCTAGGACAAATTCTAAAACTTGCCAGTTGTAAGCAGCCATAAAGCATATGTCTGAACATTTTGCTAAAACAAGAAAAAGTATTACTGTATGTTTTTGTTATAATTTAAACAACTGCAATATAATTTTTTTTAAATTTATATTGCAAATTACGTTAACAGCTGAATGAGCTGGGGGTTGTACATTTGAAGTGGTATGAAATATTAATGAACTTGATACTTCATCATTAGGGCTTTTATCACTATAGTTCTAATCACTGTCATCTAATATTTACTAAATACAATAAACAATGGAAATCATTGGGTATTGTTGCCTATGAACTCTTGTTTAATGCATGAGCTAGATAAGAGCTGGTTCCAAATTATTGTGACGAGTGTTCTTGGTTGAGTAAAATGCTTATGCATACTGTCCTAAGTTTATAAACTGAAGATATAAAAGATTTTCCACCACGTACTTAATGTAAGGCATTTTCATTATATTACGTAGTTTCAAAATGAGTTTACACAACTCACTCTCATGAGAAATTTCATGAACGCATCAGGGAAGCGTTGTAAAATACGCAACTGACGAATTTTTGTAATTCGATTAAAAAGTGTACTCAAACAGGAAGGATTAATTATATTATAGAAATCTGAGGATTGCTAAACTCTATACGGCAGCAAGACCCCAGATTTTTCGTGCGAACCAACCTATATCACTATAGTTCTAATCACTGTCATCTAATATTTACTAAATACAATAAACAATGGAAATCATTGGGTATTGTTGCCTATGAACTCTTGTTTAATGCATGAGCTAGATAAGAGCTGGTTCCAAATTATTGTGACGAGTGTTCTTGGTTGAGTAAAATGCTTATGCATACTGTCCTAAGTTTATAAACTGAAGATATAAAAGATTTTCCACCACGTACTTAATGTAAGGCATTTTCATTATATTACGTATACAGTCCTCTTCGACACAATTTAAGAATGTTCGGCAGAACAAAAATTTACCAAGTAACATTTCATTCCAGTCACCGTTGTTTTTTCGACAAATCACCAAGATGGACAAGATGAAAGCTGAGTCCTGATTTCGTGTTGACATTTCTTCTTATTCCTTGAAGTCTAATACCAGACAACTGTGTCTTATGCGCTGTTGTGATTAAGTACCACAACAATGTTGAAAGCGAAAAAATAACGGTTTGAGTACACAAAATGAATTTGGATAGACTTTTACATTGAGGCAGTTAAAAGATTTATTCGAAAAATATCTTCCAAATCGCTCTTATTGGTTCAAGGAAGCTTTTAAAAGTCTTCCTAAGTCAAACGATCCTGTTGTTCAGCACAACAGGATTGTTTGAATTCGGAAGAAATAAGTATCTCAAATCATTAATAAATCATGAGCAAAACACAAAGGAACTCACTGCCCGACACGTTGTTGAGATATCTGACGAAGAAGTTACACAAATTAAGCCAACTTTCACCTCGATTTTTTCCTCGAATACAGATTCTTTAGAAATGCCACATGAAAATACAGTTTGTAAAAAACTTCTCGGCGTTTGCATATCGTTATGAAACACTCCTTCTCGTGTGTGATACATAACATAAAAAATTAGAATGTATTCCATACACAAACACATGACACACACACGCACGCACCCATACAAAAAGACAAAAACCTATCGCTACAGTCTTGTGACCAGCAGATTTTGGCATCTAAATAAAGTCATCTGCTAAACGCCGAAGAACGTTGCCACACCTTGGTGTAACGGGCATTGCTCAACAATTACAAGACGTTTTCAATGTGATATAAAATGTAATGCCATGGTAAACTATTAGTCGTTTATAGAGCAAATGTTTTCACGGGTATTTTGTAATAACAACTGATGATTTCCGCTCCAGTGCTTTATTGCTTACGGATGAACGAAGCTGACAGGTTACATTCCAATTCACGCATCCAGCATCAGTTATTTTGTCGTTGGACTACGGTTTTATGTCATGTAAGTACATTTTGTATGAAGTATTTGGAATTTTAAATAATAGTCCATATCATTTCACGTATTTCGAGAAAATAGAAAACCTAAGTAAACTTGGGACGCTTCGTTTGCTTTGTAATGCTCTTTAAACATGGCCATTCACCTGTAACCAAGCCAGAAACCATGAAGGTTTGAGTTATGACTATCGGGTCTCTTGTAATGCTTTAGACGTTCATCAGTTAATGCAGAGAGTTATGATATCCCCAAAAATTTCACGCTTAAGTTATTAATTCAGGCTTGAAATAAGCGATGTCAGTTATTGTTTGCTTGATAGTTACACCTTCTTTCCCTAATAGATGCTAAATTACCTAATATGAAACCTTGGCATTTGAGGTTATATATCAATTGGAATTATAGTAAATTGCAATGAATCTCTTTTAACAAGCATAAGCAATTTGGTCAAAGAAAAAATTCTTCTAAGTAGTCAAGATTAATTAATGTGACTTTATTTTTTTTGGTAAAAGTAAGTCATGCAATCTAAATTACTTTGATTCTCGTGAAATAGCTTGACAATGTCAACTTCCAAAGGGCTATATATATATATATATATATATTATACATACATATATATATACATACCTATATACACACATATATATATATATACATCGGAGAGCAGGAAAATTGTTGTATATATATATATATATATATATATATATATATATATATCAATGATGGGCGACTTCTCTGTTAGTGGGAATGCTCAATACGCGATTGCAGAGCAAATATTATATTCCAGTAGTTCAAAATTTAGAAATGTCGTTACACAGTGTTTCGCGCTCGACACGATCTTCAGGCGACTCTCTCTCTCTCTATATATATATATTCCAATCATTTTAGCATATTAATCTTTCCACCGAAACAATAACTCCAAAAAGAGTGAACATGGTTTCGCGTAAAACCACGACAAAAAATAGAGTTAAGAAACTGTTCATGCATGGGCTTACAGGACGCAACGCGTGATCTTCTCGGGATTTATTCGAGGTAAAACTTGGCAGCCATTTTAAGAAGTCAAGGATTTGACGTGGGTAAACAAGTGAAACAACTAGGAAAGAAGATTCTGAATAATGATTTTCCCCCCATGCAGTTATAATGCTTAATTTACTTAACACCCTTAGGTCTTTTAAGTTATTTATTTCTTATAATAAATTTACACTTACCTCAACAAGTACCTCAACGGTACTTTTCTCGCGCATATATTCTCCGATGTAATATGGTCTGCTATGATGTGTTTTAGCGGCAGTATACCCATTTTTAGTTGACGCTTCTATTTCCATATTTGCATTGCCCTAAACATCAACAGTACTACAAATGGAAATTCTCAAGCATTTTTCAATTCTTATAGAGCCGTTGTAACAAATCTCCCATATAATTTATACAATAATGCACATAATTGTGCAATCACACATATGTGTAGAACTGACACGTCATATTCGTGTCATGTATTCAGGCGTCTGTCACATTCAACGTAAGTTGGTTCTTGTTTATTGGAGTTTTATTTACCGGCTGTTACATGTGTTTCCTTTTAAATAACAAAAACAGTAAAAACACAGACGTAACCATTCAACTGGCGGAAGCGTTGCTTTTCATAATTTGTTCGAATCAACACCAGACAATTTAATTCAACCTCCGAAGCGTATCTGCTACTCATGGAGTTGACAACCGACTGATCTAAACCAACCGTATCACAATGTTAGTCTGCTTGGCACGTCCGCATGCCTGTCTTCTCTCCAAATTTCGTCGGAATTCTACCGACTTAGAAACTCATCTTCCCATCTCCCGATTCCTATCAGTAATAGTCCAATTCATACCTGGTATTTGGGCATTGTTGATAGAAATCGGGAGATCGTAAAATGAGTTTGAAAATCGGAAAACAAGGTCTCCAGTCTCCAGACGAGATCGAGAGAGCTGACAGCATTTTCTAATTTGGTCCAGCTAACACAGGGCAATTTATTCCGCTTTGGAGGTGCCTGTGAAAATCAAAAGATGAAGATTTCGAATAAAGTTTTGCCCACTATGAAATATTTGTGTAATAGTAGAATTTACAAACCTTTTATTATATTTGAAGTTGATTTTCTTTCCCTGTGCGATTAATTTATACAAAATGGTTGTCTTACGACTCACGAAAAAGCAAACATTGTCTGCCAATTTTTTTTGCCGATTTTTGCTCTGAATATGCCATAGTAACCCATCAGAAAAGGATGTGTATGTATCTACTCCAAGCGGGAAGCAACGTAGTTTGTAGGCGGTAGGTTGGCTCATTGGCAAGATGTCAGTGTTATTAGAGTCTTGATAGAAGATACGATATGAGCTCGATTAACTTCATTATTTAATTAAGCCATTTGTAGTAAAATAATTTCTTATTCATGATTAACAGAACTTTGAATGAACCAGACTTGACAGACGCCAAGCAACGTAGAAGAATAAACAGTCAGCAGAAATAAAATTGGCTCCAATTCGTAATTCCCTACTTCTCCCCGGCGATGAACCGTTGTGTCGATAAACCAATAAAGCACACCTGGTTTAATTAGTTAGAAACTACCCTTGGATTGTGTAATAGCCATATTATAGTCAAATACACCCTCCATAGATTATTCGTAAACAATCCGCGGATTAAGTACGAGTTGTTATTATAGTGGATTAAGTTTATTATAAATTCTGCATTAGACTTGAGCTATGCCATATGTCAGCAAAGCTAACAATCCAAAATAATTCAAAGAAAACATTCCATGTTATTTTCGCAGGTGGTTCCTCTTCTACTATGCACGGACCAGCTTTAATTGCAATTCAGAAAATCGTTATATAAACCATGAAATGATGGCCTACCACCATTAATGATTTTAACATTTTTTTTGTTATAACTGCCAACAAAATGCAGGAAACAGCGTTTTATAACCCTAGAAAATCAAAAATTTTACTCTGGACCAAGCCCCCGACCCCCCTGCTGGTTTCTTCTTTCTACACTTCGAATCTCGCTTTTAAAAATCCTAGTTACGTTACTGTTTCTTATACTTATGGGGGTTCCTACCAGAGAACCTGCATTAAAAATGTTCAATTTAACGCGCGAACGATGGGAGAGCCAAATTTATAGAGGCACCCGAGCTAAATCGTCGCCAATACGCCACAGAATACAATCCTTGTCCGGTCAAAAAATCGCCTGGCTAGTCCCTTGCGCGTGTTATCTAACGATTCGTTGTAAGTTGAATGACAGCACAAAGTTTGGTAACCCTTTTTTCGGGGTTTTTCTTGATTGCTCCGGAATCTACAAAGCCCGGAAGACCAACAATTTTTACTAAAACTTTGCTTTGCATTTTTCTCTTTGTTGTCATGAGGATTCAGTCTGGAAAGAATTTTGATTATTCCTTTCAGGCTTTTTTAAAAGTTTATATCTTATTGAACTTTCCTGAATGGATTTGTCGCTATAGCACGGTTGAAATTTTAATCTCTGTTTTTGTTCCTTGTGGCATGAGCCCAAAAATATATGACAGTGATCATTCCTTGGTATGGCCCCTTCTGTTCATTAAAATATCTATCTATATCTATCTAGGTTTCCATGCAAGTTTATGAAATAGTTCTCGTTCTGCGTATGATTCAATGCATATGTTATTAGACAACATTTTCCATTAAATATCAAACAATTCCTTCCGCTTTAGGCTAACAAAATCTTGTGATGATTACCAAAATTCCCGAAAAAGTTTTAGAAGAAAGTAGAAACGACTGTAAAAGGAGAACGTCAAGCATTAAGGAGATTCCAAGATGGAGCAGTGTGGCCAGTATCTCTTGCCCCAAACTCAATGAAGTCATATGCTGTCAAAGAATCGCTTACTCGTTGTTGTTTTACATTTTTGTCGCTCTGTTCCTACTGGTATTTGTCTACATTCTTCGTAAACTTGTATCTTTACCAAGCGGTTTGGTAAAGCACAACGCTCGTAAGCCAACTAAAAATACGTCCACGGCAATATCGCTTAGCAATCACTCCAACAACCCTTTAACAAAAAGGTTACCAATAAAATGGCCCAAGATCGACAAGATTGTCAATGATTTGGCAGCCCATTCTCCGGCATCTGCTACGGTAAAGTCGTCGAAGGATAAAAAGAGTAGAGTTTACCACGTACCTGATGGAACTGTAGAAAGTTATAAATCGTCTGGACTTTTCCCAAGTTATCCAAATCCTAGTGAAAATAAACCTACGCAGCGCCATTTACAAGATTTTCAGACAGAACCGACAGATTATGGAACAGTCTCTCAAGATGTTACAACTGCACCACAGGAGGACGCCAGGCAAAATAGTTACAATTCTTTATTTAACAGCGACATTCCAAAGTATTCTCAGACGTTAATTAAACAAAATAGTACAGATACTCGTAACGCATTTGGAATAGGAGATTCTCAATGGTCTCCTTGGAATTATCCTGAAAACAGTAGATTTGGAAAAACTCGTCCTAGTTCTTTTGCAATGGATAATCCAGAAAACAGTGGTTTCCTTAACACAGTTAATGAAGGGTCCGCATTGTCGGCATGGAATTATGCTGCTAACAGTGGTTTCAAAAGTTCAGACCATGAGTGGACTACCTGGAACTACCCCGCAAAGGCCGGTTTCAAAAACTCTCACTACCCAGCTTGGGATTCTGCATATAGTGGTTCTCATTTTGTGGAAGGACCTGACATGCGAGCGCAGTATAGTAGTGGATCGGGGGTACGCAGTCGTCTAACAGCTCCTGTTACAAGTGGTACTGATTTTGACAAATGGGGAACTACGTTTTCATCATGGCCTAAACTGGGTTCTGGTTGGCCCGCCGGCAGTGGATTTGGCTGGCTTCGATCGAGTGATTATGATTCAAAGAATCCTTACGGCTCTCGATCTTCGTTTTCTCCTCGTCGATTAGATTTTGACGAAGTATCCGGAAAATGGGCTTACTCTGGCAGTAATGAATACAACCACGATTATAACTATTATCCCACCGGTAAAACAAGAGATGATACTGACCATGACTACCCAATCCTCGATGAAACAATTAACCCGAATCACTGGAATCCCCACCACAAATATACGGAAGTCAAACAGAATGATGATTGGAGCAACATAAATGCTTTGAACGGCCAAAACCTTGGAATATTAAAAACATCAAGGGATGATGCGAGGAAAGACTATCAAGAGAGCTTTGGATCATTCGCTGCCACCAGCAATAGAATAGCCAATCAACAATATCATATATCACATGCAAATGTTAGAAAGGAAAAGAGTGATAGGATTCACAGATGGCCATTGCAAGAATGGGAAGAGGAATCGTCAGTAGATAATCCGTCAAGTCAACGTCATTCGACGTTAAATAGTCACCATCAGTTGAAATCTGGTCGAGGTACGCATAAGAAAGCAAAACATAGAAAACTTATAAGGAAAAAAGTTCACCAGGATCTCAAGATAAAAAAGAGAATTAAGCCTGATGAATCTAATAGGGAGAAAAAAGGACAAACCAAAAGTCGTTCACTTTCCCATCGGAAACTGAAAAAGATGGTCTCAAACTTACGGAAAACTCAAGCAAACAGTTCCATTAAGAAATCAAAGATTCCATACGATTATGCAAAAAAGATTCGTGTGAAACAAAGGAAAGTGAAATCGAAGATAAAATCAAAGCTAAAGGTAAAAGTAAAAGGTAAAAAATCTCCTGTGTCAGTTAAGGCAAGTCTAAGAACACGACCAAACAATAAGAGACGAAAGACAGGAACAACGATTAACCAAAAGAGATCTAAGAACTCGAATAAGCGGTTTCCAAGTTATGCTTCCTATAAAACTTTTCTTAAAAAACATAAAATAAGTGATATTTTAGTGGGAAAATGGCATCATACGTTACACCATGTAAGACGGTGCAAAAAGCTGTCTCACTTTAAGACAGACGGAAAGGTACAGTTAAGTAGGCGATATTTGCACCGCAAACGTATATACAGGTATACCGTACTGTCATGCAGGTACGTTCACAACGAAAACAGAGGGGACGATGGTAACAAAGACGCTGATGAGGACAGTCATAAAAACCAAATCTGTCGAGAATATTGGTACATTACAACTGCCAGAATTATTCTTAGGAAAATAACCAGTGATCACACTGGAAATAGTTACGTCTTAACAATGTGCAATAAGGCAATTTATACAGGAGGTGTGAAAGATACTCAAGGGAAAATCCTTGATGAACAGGAAGAGACTTTAGACCCTGATGATGATGAGGGCGACGATGATGATAAGAACAACACCGACTCAAATAAGGAAACTGGCGAGGAAATTAATCATACAGATGACAAGAACTTCGATGACGTTGGTAGTGACAACGATGACATTGGTGGTGACGTCGCGGAAGCAACTAGACATGTTACAAACAAACATAAAGGAACTGGAGTTGAGAACGACGAGGACGCTGATATAACTGACACAAATATGGGGACTAATAGTGATACCAAAGAAGACCTTGACAAAACTGAAACAAATAGAAGAACTGAGAACGATGAAGATAGAGACCTTGACGATGACAATGATGACGTTCACCGCAACGACCCAGGGCCGAGTGAAGGGGCTGGGAAGGTGAAGTACGGTTACGACAAGGACTATGATGGGCAAGATGACTTTGATAACTCCGATTCGGTTGATAATGTTTCCGAAAAACACGATGACAATGACAACTTTGAAGCAATAGACAATGAAATTGATTTTGATGATGAAATTGATAACAACGTAGACAGAAACGAGCACACGGAACATATCCATGTTTCACAAAGTAAACATAAAACTTTACCAAAGAGACGCAAGAAAAACAAACTAAAACCGAAAAGTAGGAAGTCAAAATCCAATGTTAAAAATTTCTTATCACCGGAGCTTAACGACAAGATCTTAAAGAAACGATACCAGAAAGCTTCGAAGAAAGATAAATACAAAAAACCTTTCAACAATAATGTTGTAAATCACAGCAGAAACAGTTTTGAACGCTTAAGCGACGATCTAAAAACAAACAATGACTCAAACGACACAAACAAGTCTCTTGCCCAATTAGTTGCTGCTATATTGCTGGAAAAATCGGCCTCTCGGGAACTAATAAAAAATCGGAAGCCCCAGAAGCACTCGTGGAACAAACGGAGGGTGAATTCAAGGTTAACTATTAAAGAGAAGCAAGCGTCATTTAGTAACACCTTAGGTGTTACAGACACAAACAACCTCAAAATTTTTCTGCAAAATGTTTTAACTAACTCCAAAAATGCTCAAAGTCGTTCACAGGTTATGACAAGACAGTCTAAACACGCGAAGAAGATGTCTACCAAGGCAACCAGAAAGGAGGGACACAGACTTAACATGCCTTCAAGAAAACCCTTGTCCCAAATTGATGAGAAAAACCTCACGAAAGAACTTCTTTCAAGATCGACAAGCTCGACTACCGCTACACCCATTCCTACGGTACAACCCGCGATGCAAACAACCCATACGTCTAACCAGGACGTCGTGATACATAACCTTTTAGGAAAACTTGCTATAAAAAGTAGTCTAAACGCCAACACGACGGATGTGTTACTAAGACTCCTTCCGAGGAAAAAAGCAGAGGACAGGTTCAGCGCGCAGAAAACATCTGAAACAGAAAGAAAGACTTTAGTGGGCTCAGAATTAACGTCTTCTCAATTCCAGCAAAAATTTCTCTTTCCAAAATCTTCCAAGCTACCATTACTTAATCCCAGTGAACGACAGTCTGAAACAGTAACAAGTCAAGACAATTCAGTTGTCTCTTACACTCCAACAGCAAAACCAATGCAAAGGTACCTACTTACTCCTCAGACAAACCAACATTTACCCTCTTCTACCTCATCGACGTATGGCAACGAAATAAAAGACCTTTCTCCATCCTTACTGGGGACTAGAGGAGCAAATCTGTTTCCTTATGGTTATTCGATGCTTGATTCCACGAACAACAATCCTTATTCCTACCAACCATCCTTGATAAACATACTTTGTTTCGGAGACAGTTTGACTAGCGGTTACTTCAACCATGGGCTCGGGAAGCATCCTTATAGCATTCGATTAAACCAGCTTCTTAATGCCGGAGGCCAGCACCGTTTCAGAATCATCACGCGAGGAAAGGTTGGCGAAATGGTTCACGGGAGCATGACTAAGAGATTGCCCAAAATATTGAATGAGGGTAGCCGTTTTGACTGGGTAATTATTCTGGGAGGTACAAATGACGTAGCTCATGTGAAGAATTTCGGAGATGATGAGGAGTTTACGACACAGTTGATCAAAGTTTGGAGCCCAAAGATTGTGAAGGATATTGAAAAGCTTCACGAAACTGCTCGGTGGTATGGAGCTAGGACTGTGCTGATTACGATTCCGGAAACGGCTTACGAACTATGGCCGGAATTCCAATCCATACGCAACATGAGATTGAGTGTGAATTCTGCACTACGACAGTATGCAACCCAAGTAAAAGATACCACTGTCTTGTGTGACCTTGCAACAAAGTTGCCGAGGAGTTCTCTAACATCTGAACTTCGAAAGCTTTATTGGAATGACCATATACATTTGAATCCTATAGGGTACGACAAGATGGCTGAGGTTATCGAGCAGTGTATTCGGCCATATCTCACAAAATAAACTGAACTTTGCTTGTACTCGAATTTGTCTCAAATATGACGTTTTAGGTTTTGAGAGTGTCTGTAAAATTAAAAACTGGTTTACTCTAGAGCGAGCCACTAATTACTACAATGACTGGATCAAGGGAGGACACAAAATATAATTGAAGAGGTACTTCATTTCAGTCAATAAAGCTTTAGCCAAAAAATATAATACAAATCTATCCAAAATTTTAATCTTTCCATTTTCATCCGACTTAATTTTCTATGTTAGTTTCGCTCAGTTTAGTGAGCAAGGGCAAACTATACGCATAGTGAATGATATTAATAACTTGAAATTTATCGCAGACATGATTTATTTAATGTTGATCAGTCGACACATTGAGTCAGCTTCAAGGAAACCTAACGTGGGTTGACTTGCAAAATAATTTTATTCTGTTATTTTCTTTTTGCCTCGGCTTGACAAAATAATGAGGAATATAAGTACTGATCTTACTATGTATGTTAAACTAATTCCACATCTATCAAAAATAATGAAAGGATCAAATCTTTGTTCACTTGAATCTCTAAGAACAAGCCCGTTCAAATAGAACACCAGCAAAAGTCATCTGGTTATACCCGTAGTGAAGCAAGTTTCGGAAACGCCAGACTTACATTGGTGTAAGATCCAGACTTCGCATGTTTAAGAAAACTGACTAAGGTTACTTTATCTGCGGTTGAACGTCATGTCGCAGGTCATACCCGTGTAAATGACTAAAGTGGATCATCATGAACCAACCCTGGTAAACGGTTCAAATATATTTACGTCAAAAATATTTTTACATGAAAGGCAACTTAGGTATTTCCTCATTTCTAGTTCGACAAAATTTGCTTGTTCGGCCCGAAATGTAATCAGGAATTCATAATACAGTAATTTTGTACATTCTTGTAGTAAAAAAGAAGTTATCTTTTGTATTAGCTTTTCTACTGTCAGTTTCTTTATTAGAATCTAGAATTCCTTGCACTTTCATACTTCGTTGTCGAGGGACAAATGGCCATGGATTCTACCCATACAAGTTACAGAAATTATGAAAGATAATTCATTGAGATAATAAATAATAATGAAGCTTAGCTTTTTCTTGATGTTTTGTATAGCTTATTTGTTGTCCGCAGTCTTCTCAGCGGTATTCTGGAGGTCCCTTCAGTTATTAATTCATGGTTAGGAACATGACAAAGGCCTTGTTTATATGCTGACGAATTACCCGAGCAGCCGAGTTACTTGGTATACGAGGTCGGAATTTCCCTTCTATCTATATGAAACCAAGTTACCCGGAGGCCAACGTTTGGCACCCATCGATCTACTTCAGATTTGGTAGCGCGTGTTCCCTTGATAGCATTCGATCCCCACATGCCGAGCAACTCGGCGAATAGTGTTTACGTGAAAAAAAAAATTAACTCATTCAAACAGTAAGCGGGAAAAAACTTATCACTTTAGCATGGCGAGATTTCGTTTATACCGGGTAAATCAGCGAGTCGGATAACTCGCCACCGTATAAACGGGCTCTAAATCGTGTTCCTCTGGGTGTTCCAAGCATTTTTCGCCGACAAAAAGCAAAGAAAATTGTCTACACGTAATATTGCAAAATTTGATGAAGAGACACTGATGCGAAACGGATTTCAGTGTGTTGTGGAAGTATAATGTTGTTCGACGTTTTTCATAAAATTGTTGTAAGAAATGCAAGAAATTGTGCCAGGATGCCAAACGCACTACCAATTCAGATCCGCCACTAAGTATAAAAATTAACATATGTTCTCATATTTTAATACGAATATTAAAATCCAGCATGCATAGAATGCGAAACAAAGGCATGGTATAAAGTGCTTAATAGAATCTTACGTTTTGTTGTATACATCACAACATCTTCAGAGATAATAATTAAGGTTACCGAAGCTACAGTGTATATTTACATGTGTCATGAATTAACCAATCAGATAAAATTATACCGATAAACGGAAGGACAAAGAGGTGAGAATAAAGACGAAAGGAACTTAAAATAACAGAGACGGGAAAAACAATTATAAAAATAGAAAAAGTGATGCGGAACTGATGTTGGCATTTAAAGAAAGTTTCAGTTTATTAATGAGAAGGCTTTCAGGAATCAGAAGTTCATACTCGAAAAAGCTAGAGGAAAGAATTTTAAAGTCATCAAAAGACGCAGGATGACGTGTTTCATGAAGGTGAGAGAGAATACTAGAAGGAGAAGAACAGGAGCGTTTCTTTCCCGTTAAAGAGAAATCCCTAAGTGTTCAGAAACACGTGTATTTAAATGTCGACAAGTTTCGCCGATATACGAAGCTCCGCAGCTTCGGCAAGAAAAATAATATAACGGGTGGAAGGACGTGTGATAAACCTAACATTAATATGGGGGTAGGCAGAATTAAAAAGCTTTCTTAACTGCGTACGAATTTGATCAAAATGTTGTCCGGTAAATGGCAGAGAAAGGTATATGATGCGTTTGGCAACAGTGGGTACTTTAGGCGGCCTTGAAAAAACGTTATCAAGAAAGGAAGAAATACAAGTATCACAGGATATCCGTTTAGCATAAAAATCTTCTTGAGCTTCTCAAGTTCCCCGTGAAATATAGTATAGGTGGAACAAATTTTAAAACAACGATTGAGCAATGCAAAGATGCGGCCTCTTTTGTAGGCAAAAGGTATAAATAAATCAAATGAGGCCAAAAGACCGGTAAACGTGGTTTTATGGTAAACATTAGTGGAAAAACAACCTCCGGAGTGGCTGATATTGATATCGAGAAAAGGTAATGACTGGTTAACTTCCCTTTGTCGGTATAATTTTATCTGATTGGTTAATTCATGACACATGTAAATATGCACTGTAGCTTCGGTAACCTTAATTATTATCTCTGAAGATATTGTGATGTATACAACAAAACGTAAGATTCTATTAAACTCTTTATACCATGCCTTTGTTTCGCATTCTGTGCTGGGCTTTAACATTCGTATTAAAATTGAGATTCCCGCCTGGTCAATCTCTGGCTTATGTTCTCATATAATTAATGTCATGAGTTAGGATTAAACTTTTTTCCCTCAGTCACAAATTTGTAAACTTCAAATTTTCCATCTTTTGTAAATTCATCATTTCGGAGCCCCACGGTATCCTTAAAAATTATGAAAATTGTACTTTTTAGAAAACTCCAGGTACCAGACTTTATGTTCTCTGGGTCACTGAGTGATCGAGCATATCTTCACTTCAACGAATATTGTGGCATTTACACTCGATTAATAACATTTAAGTGAACATTTTCAATGAAGGAAATTTTCTTCATTTCCTTCATCGAAAATGTTCACTTAAATGGTATTAATCGAGTGTAAAGGCCACAGTATTCGTTGAATATTCCCAATTCTTTTCATCGGCATTACCCACAGTAAATACAGAACTCGTGTCCATGCTCTAGGCAACGGTCTCCGTAGCCCAGTGATTAGAGCATCGCACTAGATTCGCGAGGTAGTTTGTTCAATTCCCAGCTGGAAATACCAATGTTGCATTTTTCGCAACAGGTCCCGGTTGGGTCTTAAGATTACGATATTCTCACACTCGAAAATTTCCTTCATCGAAAATATTTACATTATTAATCCAGTGAAATGCCACAATATTCGTTGAATATACCCAATTATCTTCATCGGCATTCTCGACAATAAATACAGAGCTCGTGACCTTGCTCTCGGCAACGGTTTCTGGAGCCCAGTGATTAGAACATCATACTAGATACGCGAGTTCGCCGGTTTAATTCCCAGTCGGAAGACCTGATGTTGCATTTTTAGCAACAGGATCCGGTTGGGTCTTAAAATTACAATATTCTCACAATCAAAAATTTACTTCATCTAAAATATTCACTAGGAACCGTTGGTCCCCATGCCCGCCTGTTAATTTTCTATGCTTATGCAACTCTGTATTTAAATTTCAGCCAGGTTGGCACTCTACCCGGGCTGAAAAATCCCATGTAATCGGTGCGCACGACAAAAGTTCAAAAACGTTTGGAAACTTTCTCCAAATATGAAAATAACAATGGCTACTGTAAAATCCACTATTCACTCAGTTCAACGTGTTGACACGCACGCATTAAACACCAACTCTCTTGACCGGTTCAAACCGGTTTCCCAAGCTGTAGGTCCACCGATAGTACAGCTACGTCACAATTTCCACGTGGATTCACTTTCGATGTCAATGTCAGCCCAGGCGCAAATTTCCCATGTAACGTGAATGCATTTTCAGACCTGGATGAAAACTCTTTGTAATCAGGTTCCGAGCTGGACAATAAGTATTCGACGCAAAGTAGTTCTCAAGTAGATCTCAGAAATATTTCCACCGCGGCTACAGCACTCTGTAAATTCACTATTGAATTAACTTTTAAAAAAAATACAAAATGCTCACATGAAAACATTGAACAAAACTTGATTTCTTTATAAACCGTGCAGTTCTCAAAGTGACACGTTAAGTTCTCTGTAACAAAGTATGTATTCATGCCTAGAAAATGACACTGCGACCAACTTACAAATTTACAATCGAAATTTTGCCATAATGAAATTCTTTTCATCGCTTGTTAGAGAAAACGTAGCAGATAAGAATTATGCCGAGACTCCCGAACAAGCAAGTGATTTAGTTCTTTACAATAACATACCAATTACAGCATTAATCGTTACCAGGAACCGGTACCAGTTGGCAGTCAGATCTTACGCAACTTATGAATAGGATTATAATCATTACAGAGGCCATGCTAGTCATTCGTCTACAACGAACATCACTCTTGAAAGTCAACTAGAGTGACAAACCAGAGGGCCAGTATAGTAATCAGACGACTGACTTGTACGATTCCAATTGCTTACTTATATGGCTGAAAACGATGTCTCGACTTCACAAACCGACAGCGAAGGGACATCAACAAATCGGAATTGTCCGCCGAATACAATCAGATTGATGCCTTACAAATGTTTTTATTTCCTATTTTTCTCAGCTGTGGGTTCTCTTTTCCCTTATTTGGCCATATTCTATAAACAGTTATGGTTATCTGCACAACAAACAGGGATACTGATTGGAATACGGCCTCTCCTACAGTTAGTGAGTAGCTCCGTTTGGGGAATAATTGCTGATAAATCTGATAAAAGCAAGTGGATCTTTTTGGTTTCATTGGTAGCGTGGTTATCCTCAAACTTCTCTTTGTCGTTGGTTAAGCATCCGATCGATCGCAGTCCTTGTAGGGATAACGGAACCCTTACAATGTTAGAAGATGCTCTTCACATAACTACGAAAACTGTGAAAAAAAACAGCACCGAATTATATAATAAAGCTTCGAGCGTGAGTACGGGAAATAGCCACGTAAACAGAAATGTATTCGGAAAAAATCTTGCAAGAAACAAAAGATTCATGGCATCCTTGGCACTGAACAAAAAACCCTTTGAGAAGGGCATTAGTCCTACTGGAAACAATCTTAGCCACAAAATCAAGGCCACGTTTCAAAAAGTGAAGAACGAACGAAAGTTTGATGAATTAAATGCACACGGTCATTACCCTTGGTCATTGCATATGATCTTGAACTTAAAGATGGTAGATAAAACTCGGATGCAGTACAAAGGGAATAACGGGATATTCTTCTTGCTGTTGATCATAACGGTTGTGGGTACCTTAGTCACCGCCCCGGCTATTCCTTTTGCCGACACGGCAACTTTGCAGGTTTTAGGTAAGTCTAATGGGATGAATGTATTAATGTATCTGGAGTTGGTCAACTATGTCTGCTTCGAAATAATGTAATTCTTAATCCTCGAACAGGAGAAAAACCAAACAACCATTGTTATCGATATAGAAAATGTCAGTTAATTGATTATTTTTTGTTTTATTCTTCGTATAACAAACTTAAAATAGCGCTCAAAAGAAAGTTAACTACAACAGCGAACGTTCACCGCGTACGTCCCTTTTTCCATGCAACCCCGCGGAACAAAGACACAGAGCTCCCCGAACTTGTTCACACAAAAGAAAAACAGGGGGGCGAAACGAGTCCAAACAGTTTGCATCGATTTCGAAACAATCATTATACTTTTTATAGTCCGATCTAGGGATCTAGTGATTTACATGGACAAAGAATCTCGTATTGGTTGGGATACACTAGGCATCAAGTAGCGGAGATATGTTATAGCGACGACTCTCGCAGACAAACCTCGGATGTACAATGCAAAAGTTTACTGCGGATACATACTTTTCTCTTCGGGACTTATAGCGACGGAAAAATCAGTCGGAAACCGTATTCGAGCGATAAAAATCAAAGTCTGGCAAGATGCATGAAGTAAATCCACGAACAAGATAAAGTATAAAATATTTAATGGATATATAATATATTGATTACTTATTAATAGAGTGTAAGGTCTGTACTCGAAAGTATTTGCGTCAGGATTTGGCGTACAGACCGAGCAACGAAGGAGCGAGATCTGTGCGTAAGTTCCGAAGGCAAATACTTTCCCGCACAGACCGAACAAACGAGGTTAATAAGGAATTTATTATGTGACCGGGAAAATGTATAAATTGTTAAAATATTTTAAATTTTACGCCTCAAATTGATAGCTGATCTGTACGAAAAATTTATTGCACAGCTAGGAAGCCAATCAGCGTGCGTCAATTTGCGTACAGACCTTTATTGATTTAAGTCAGAGTAGTCCTGTCAGCAAAACAATATTGCTGTTATCAATAGGAGCCCTGACAAACAATGAATACATTGATGTTCTAACTATTAATCTAATGACTATATACAGGATAAAAAAAAAAAAATTCTAAAAAATGATTACTAGAAGTAAATGAAACTAAGAATATTAAGAGCCTATTGAATTATTATAAACTAGGCAACCGTTATAATAAAACGATTTCTTAGCAGCTTCAAAATAACCTTCAAATTGTTTGCTCTTCCTGCATGTAAAAACAATGGAATATGTAAGATATAGCATAACATGAAATGAAATTTTTCTTCTTTCGCAGGTGATGACCTAGATTTCTATGGTAAACAACGACAATGGGGATCCCTTGGATGGGGAATCTCCTGCTTTGTTATGGGTTCTATCGTGAGCACCCTGCAGGAGAAATCCAACTGCAACGTTCCAAGTCATATCGATTACACACCATGTTTTTACGTGTTCGCCATTCTCATGACCACTGCCATTATCCCTGCAGCGTTCTTTCGCTTCGACGACAGACAGACGTCGAGTGAAAGCATTGTTGAAAGAGTCAGAGGTTTACTGAATGTTGATTGCATATTTTTTCTGGTGACGATATTGTTTTGCGGATGCTCTTGGGGCTTAATCCAGACATTTCTACTTTGGCATCTTCAAGATCTGGGAGGTACGCAATTTCTCTTTAGCATCATCGCAGCCATACAGTGCCTCTCCGAAGTGGTATGTTACCATTCCGCAGGTTACGGGATTAGAATACTTGGTCACTATCGTCTGCTGTACGTTAGTTTGTTATTCTTATCGTTGAGACTCGTCTTGTACGGTGTAATCAAGAATCCCTGGCTCGTTCCACCAATAGAACTTTTTCATGGCATGTCCACTACACTTCTGTGGTCACTAGCAGTATCCTTCATTGGTCTAAGGCCTGGAGTCGCCACCACAATGCAGGGACTTTTATCCGGTGTTCACTGGGGGCTAGGATTTGGTGGAGGAGGGATCTTGAGTGGGCTCCTGGTGACTTGCATAGGATCAAAAAATACATTTATTCTTTTTGGGATAATTTCTCTAGTCAACTTACTCGTGCTGGGAACGACTAGAAATTTAAAATGCTTTCATAACCAATCGGAAGAATCGCTTTCGTTACTCGAAAGATCTGATAACGAGAATGAGTCAATACCTTTGGAATCAAGAGCAATGTCGACAATTGACTGTCCACCTTAGTTGCCAGCCCGTTCCATGATGCTGGATTGTTTTGAAATGGCGCCAGGGTGACACAAAACACCGTTACGTTTACACGGCTCCACGAGATGTATGACAATGACACTTCAACCTGAGCTATTTGAAAACGGTTTCAAAGACCCCGTTCACACGATGCCGGATCGATTTGAAAACGGCGCTAAAAAGTCAAAATACCGTTGCGTCCACACAAATCCGGATCGAAATTGTATGAAAACGTCACTTCAACAGCAGGGATTTGAAAACGGTATCTAAATGGTGCGAAATGAAAACTGATCGTTTAGAGTAGAGGAGTCGTGTACAGTTGCGGTCATTCTTTTGCTACGCTTTCGTTCCCAACTCCCACTCATTACGGTTTTGGCCAATAAAATAAGGCGCTAGACCAGAAATCAAGCAACATTGCCAAACAACCTGAGCTAGTGTGAACGCTGATGAAACCGTCGGTAACTTATTAAGACGGATCTTTGTGAATGGAACGATATTCTGCCGTTTACTTTTTTGATCCGAATTCGTGTAAACGGTTTCAGAAAAGTGGTTTTTTACACATGTAAGATGTCACGAACATAAAGTTTAGCAGAAGATTTTGAATAGTTTTTTCAGTTTCCTCGGACCTTAATCTCCTTCCCTGCCACGGGGTCTATTATTATACTTTACTCTGGCTAATGCCAGACGATTGACTGGTCAAAAGGAGAAATATGGCAGTGAAGGAGTTAATTAATGAGTTAAATATTTATGTCAACGATGTTGGGTACACTAGTCTTCCAAAGCACCAATACAAGAAAGTTACGAAAAAACCTGCACTTTCGCTACGAGTTGTAGGTAAAATTTTACTTTAATAAGACTAATAGCTTTTTGTTCAAACCATTTTCGTCACTAGATATTCTTCAGATGAAAGACTTTATGATCTCACGTATATTGGCTTTGTTATTATGTGTGTAGATTTCAAAAACTGAAAATTTGCTGGTCGACCACAGCACCGAACACTGTTTTGTATCCTTCGGACTTGCATGGCTTCCTTCAGCGGCAGGAACTTCGTTAAACGGCGACTGGTTTAAAGTGACCATACAGCCAGGCTTATGGAGTTATTGCTCCAGTCATTTTAGAGTTCAATTGGGATATGACAGAATTGTTAACGAATGGTTGCCGCGTACAAATATTTCGTAGTCAAGATTATCTCATATTGTACAACTTCTTTTAATGCTGCTCAAAAACCTCTTCAAAGCAAGCGTTTTCTTATATGAATCCCGTGAATTAAAGCTTGCAGACCTGAAATAAATTTCTTCGTCCTGCGAGTCCAAATCGGAAAAAATTATATCGATTATTGCGTCACCTGCTTGCCATTTCACAAGCAAAATTACCCGAAGACTTTGAAAGCCTTGCTGCAGAGAAAAGACCATTAAGAGTCTATATTTAAATTACTTAAAAGAACACCGAACTGAGAT
The DNA here is from genome assembly GCA_036872915.1 of Nanipora kamurai. Taxonomy (NCBI): domain Eukaryota; kingdom Metazoa; phylum Cnidaria; class Anthozoa; order Scleralcyonacea; family Helioporidae; genus Nanipora; species Nanipora kamurai. The sequence goes on along the minus strand of JBAHVQ010000235.1, from coordinate 1,248,017 downwards.
GGTTTAATAATGGCTTTGCAATAAAGTCGAAATATTACTGCACCCGTCTTCGTCTTGTTTTACTAGTATCTCAAGTTTCAAGATGTTAATATGCTTACATTTGGTGAGGGAACAAAAAAGAATAAAAATTTATTTTTGAACTGTTTGAAGATCAGGCTAGTTCGTTCAATATGTATCTGCAATGTGCCTACATCTAATTCTCTTAAGGCTCGTTTACATCAGAGGACTCGGACTGGATTTAGACTAAGATTTCCCCACTTAAAACGCAATTAAAGTGGATTCGGAGTGGATTTGGACTGGATTTGAGTCTAACCGTTTAAGGTGGTCTGAAATTGGGCTCGATCAACTGTGAACAAAGTCGGACTAAATTTGGAGTCGAAACGACTAAGTTTGTTTAAATAAACTCTGTATCTTTCTTTCTCCTTCTTTACCAAGCACTTTTACGGGAAGCCCAAACCGTAATGAGAACACAACTACTGCAGCAAATTTCAGTCCAAATACAGTCCGAGTCCATTGATGTGAATGCAACTTAAAACAGCATACAAAAAATCTAAACTAAAAAGTCAAGCCTCGCAGGAAAGATCAAATTTTGCGTGAAAAGTGTTGCCTAGCTGGACGACTGTTTGACTTTGTCTACTGCACAAATTAACAAGGTTTCCTTAGAGAGGATGCCTATTTAAAAAGCTCATGATGCCACCCTTGAAACACGTGCATAGCTGAAAAGAACTCCATGAAAATTAAGTCAATTTTTATAACAAATTGATGTCATCTATGGCAAAGTGAACAAGAAGCCATTACCAGCCAATATGCCAATATACCAAATGTACCAAAAATAGATTTCTCTCGAATGTCGAAAATTACTTTGTGAATCATTTCTGATTCTCATGGATGATTATGGACGAACATGCAAAGTTTATTTATTCTCGTACGCCAGCGTATAATATTAGTTACTCCGCATGGGTCTACCACAATCCTACCGAAAAGTCATATATACAGTGTGTCCCACTTATTATTCTTTGCAAATCACCGATAGTACAACAGGTGATTTCCAATGAATAATCATTACAATTTTAAATAGGGTAGCCTTTTTTTTGGGATACGCTGTATAATGACAAATATTCCATACTTGAAGGAAAGAAATGGAAACACAAAATTCCAACAATTAATTACTGGCAACTTATAACAAGAATTGATTTCCGGCTAGCTTAGCGAGGTAAAGCAAATCCCGAATTAAGAATCAAGTTTGAGATAGTTTTTGGAATCTAATTAAAATTAGGTACTAAAACTAACCTTATTAAATCTAGCGCTCAATAAATCATAGCTCATGGACCTTTTATAGTAAAATTGTTGAAATCCTGACAAGAAACTAGAACCGTGTCGACAAGCTCTCGCCGTTATTTCGGTTATTTCAGGTCACTGGTATGTGTAACCTAACTTACTTGCTTTTTCTCGCCCTGGCCCAAAACTTACGAGCTTATTCATAAATATGTCCAAAATATAATAAGCCCATTAGACCAAAACAAAAACTAAACCCTATCGTAAGTCTTACCCTAAACCTACCCATATATCTTAACCGTCAATTGTTTCCGTTATGCTACGTTACAAGGGTCGAACTTCTAATCTGAGTTTGAGATTAACATGGGAAATATAAAATTTTTTAGAGTGTCGATCGTTCTGCGTATCTGTGCAAGTCTGCGCCTGTTTGTATTTGTCTTTCTTTGTCTTTCTGTCTCTTCGTAAAAAACTCCATTCGAGTAAACTTTCACTATAGGTGGACTAAAAGTACTTTGGACGCAATATTTGCACAGTAAGTTCTACTTATCATAATAGTTTACATGGCATTAATTATTCAAATTTCCTAAATTCAATTCTCTGACCTACCCAATAATCAGTTGCTGCTAGACACTCATTTTCGAAGAGCAGTCTCAGACTACGTCACCGTGAAGCATTAAGTCCCTTACGTGCCAAAATTAGCAAATGGAAGGCAGCTGGAAGTATTCAGAGGTGTCAACTGTATCTCAAATTAGAGTTTTAAAAGATCCAGAAAAATCGAACTGACGCAATATTAATATTATCTCATATGCAGCTTTATAAAAAAGTCGTATGCAAATGCCAAAATATAACAACAGATGGCGTCTATGAGTTTATCTCAACGGCTCGTGCACTAAAGGCCGACTTTGAATTTATCATGAACACCAGCGATGTAACGAGTCTCAGGAGACATTTAAATGACCTTCAATCTCGCGATTTCAGCACATCTATGTTGCTGTCATCAAGTGAAATTATAGTCACCACAGTTCTCACATTGATCACTATCTTTGTTGGTGTGATGGCAAATAGTCTCGTCATCATCTCTGGTCTCTTGAAACAGGGTTATTTTGACAATCCAACTAATCTACTACTCCTTAGCCAAGCCGTCTCCGATGGTGTGTTTTGTCTGGTTACCGGATCAACGTCCATTTGTAATCTGTACTACTGGATTTTTGAAACGCATTTTTTCATCGGAAAGAGCATAGCTTTAGCATCGATCGAAAGTACAGTATCGCTTACTATCAACAGATTCATCTCTGTGTACTGGCCTCTGGAATATCCACGATGGGTCACAGCAGGACGAGTAAAGTTTGTAGTCGCACTGAAATGGAGTTTGAGCGCTTTGGTGTGCATAACTAACTTGGTGGGACAACGAATCAAAGCTGGTGAACTCCAAAGAAACACGCGCTACCTCATTTTACTATCTTGCACTATAGTTCTAACTTGCCACGTTTTTCTTTACAGAAAATCTGTACATCATCGGAAAGCAATAAAGAGTCAAATACACGTAATAACCGGCATACAGGCTGGGCGAGAAGCTGATTTCAGGTCTGTTCGTTCTCTTGCTATAGTCACAATAACGTTCATTGGAGGCTGGCTTCCCGTCGCGCTTGTTGGTATAGTAGTAGACCGCGACAAAAAACTCGACGTCTTTTATCGGCACATTATAATGTTGACTATTTTCCCGCTGTTAAGTTCTGCCCTCAATCCATTTATATATTACTTTCGTAGTCAGAATTTTCGTTTGTTCAGCCAGCGGCTACTTAGACTTTATATAGCCCCACACCTAGAATTTGGAACTCGCAAATGCCGCACAATCGACTCCTTTTTGAGGCAGGAACGCTACGAACGCAAGTCCAACGTTTTCAATACGAAGTTAGAAAGAGTTGGTGCCGCAGTTATTCCCATCTCGGACAGATCAACTAATGTGTGTAACTAGAGAGTTGACAACAACAATTGGTATACATCAACGACGACACGGCCTTACGATAAGACTTCTATTCCGAAACAAAACAAGTTTCTTTACACTTTCCTCCCTCTACACAACAGGAAGGACATTTTCGCACTTTGAAGACGACGACTTAAAACACAGAGGGCGTTGGGCCCTACTAAACAAAAGACAGTAATCGATCAACTAGAATTGCTTCAAAGTGTTTCCCATAGAAGAAAAAATAAACCGAGCTTCACATGTGTGGTTTGCTTCCCGATCACCGAAACCAATTACAAAGTACTTTAATTTCCGCTTTGCAGCTTTCGCAGCCTCCTCACTAATTGTTCACCTTCTTCAGCCTTTCGTTGGATCGATTTGAATCGCTAGTGTGAACGGCCGTCAAACAGTCAAATTCCAAGCGCAGCAAACATGGATTCAACGGGCAAATGCCTTAAAAAGCCATAAAATTGACTCACAGAAACGATAAAGAAAAAATTAATAAAACTTCGCTGAAAACAATTTCTTTTAGGCAGGAAGTGTGGAAAGAAACCAGTTAACATGGCAAATCAGGACATGTTCGACTCTCTGTTATTTAGTTATATCTTAAGTATTTGTTAGATGTAAGCTGGATCGACCGAAACATGAAAAGATCAAGAATGCGCACCATATTACTTTACAAAAGCCCGCTTTAATTCACTAGTAACATCATCTTTATTGAAAGCTTGCATTGTTGTCTTCTCATAATGATCTCTGCCTTCTGTTTACTTTTTGAAACGCAGTTCATTATAATTATATGAACAAGTGTAATAACTATTAACTTAACTACACAACAAACGCAAATGTTTTTTGATGTACTTCCACTTCAGGCTTAAATTACAGAACATAAATTAAATAAAATCTTTGCAAAGCTATCTGAATTATAAAATACCAAATAGATTTCCGTGTCTGGATAGTTGGAATTTGCATCAACTTTGCTATTATTTTAGCAAATGTGCAAATCAATTTTTTCGTCCCGTGTTCGTAAAGCTATATCCTCTCTAACCGGCTCGTGTTTTTTTACACTTTACTCAAGTCTCGCAACATCCCGAGTGTTTGGGTTACAGTATCCAACTTAATTGTAAATAGGAAGTTGACATAATATAATATATATATTCAGAAATACGAAAGTATACTCAAATAGTTTGTTAATGGGACCTTTGTTTACTTATCACAATAATTAAGCCTCTATTTGGTGTTCATGGAACACGTAGTACCAAAGCAAAGTTTATTGTTGAAAAAAAAACACAAACGTAACGTAAACTGGCAAAACCCCTATTGCTTATCAATTTAATTATCTAATTTATTAACCCTAGCTGTCCGAGGTTTTTTGAGAATATTACTTTCTCCACTATTGCCAATTAACACCTAAGTCTTTTTGTTTTCAATTGTACTAATAAATGATACACCACACGCTTGCTCAAAAAATTGCGTTACTCGATAGCTAAGGTTATGATAGTTAAGATAGTTCAACGAAGAGTGATTTACAGGAATAATAATTTTATGACAGATCAGAATACCCCAACCCGTAATCGAATCCTCGGTCTTCTCAACCTCGTATCCAGGGCATGGAGACAAAATACTCTGGGTACGAGATCTAAGGTGTTCGAATCAACGCATCAATGCTCTGAGAACTGAGCTAGTGAGACATGGTCCGGACAGTCAGAAATTATCGTATTTCTACATTGCAGTTTTTCTCTATTAAATCTACCGGAAGACATCTCATCTTTACATATATTGGGCGTAGTCTGTTAAACGAATTCCTCAAGTAGCAGACCTGGCTTTAAAAGCTATTTAAAAATTTAAAAAGGATTTAATGAAATGGTGTTATACTTTTCGAAAACACATCTTAAGAGTATAAGAAAATTACAGGAGAACAGGTGCCTCCGTCCCGTCTCAGATTCTGGCCTAGAGCTATTTTGTCAACGATTGAAATTTTATCTTTTGCATTATTCATCATGACTTTGGTCACAGCATCAACACATTTGGGATGTTGGTGACACAGTGGTAGTGCACGTGTCTCTCACCTCTGTGACTAGGGTTCGATTCCGGCTACGCGGAGTTTTCTGATTCAAGTTACCTTGGTCACATTTGAGAAGAGTGTTGTCCAGTTTGACTGTACTAAACATCGCAGGTTTTCTCCGGGTACTCCGGTTTCCTCTTCTAGTAACACTGGACCCATGAGGGATGGCTCTTACTGGACCTCTAGGGATAACAGCCTAGTTTAGCTGATAGGGTTATCCAGTAGAAATAAAGGAAATTTTACTTACTTTACTCATTAACAGGTGCTCTAAAACTGTTATAACACGAAAAGTAAGTACTCTGAGAGGCATTACAGCTGATCCTTTCTTCGTAGTGATCATAAGGACAACAATTATATAAATTATTAAAGCAATAATAATTTAAAGTTTATAATATAAGTTTATATCTGAATTTTAATAAAACAGTATTACAGATAAACCACACCCAGTTACGGCAGCTTAGCGCACTGTACCCCTACACTTCAATCCATACACCCTTGACGCTACGCCTAGCTACCCCTAGCTAGCATCAACCCTAAACCCTTATAACAATAAACTCAACTGTAAGTCCTAATCCAACATTACCCTAACATTTACCATTAAACTTCCTTTTGTAATTTTACTGTGAATTGATGATGGACGAGAGAAGATAATTTAATTGTCTGAACCTGAAGTGAATGAAATAGTTCTATTTGTATTTCTAATGACGAACTTGGGAAAAAATACTAAGTGGATGCGGATAAAAGATTATATAAAACCTTAAAAGCTCACATGTTTTAGGTTTTGAACCCTTTGCCATGTTCAATGTTCTCATAGAATAAATTTTACATGTTATGAGAAATGCTGGCAAGCAATCAACCAGTTTCTAAAATAAAATTTAAATACCTGAATGATGTATCCCAGTTTTGAGGAGTGCTCTTCGCTGTAGCTCTTACAGTACGCTGATAGATGATTGATCAGTAAAAAAGGCAGTAAGATACTATAATCTTACCTACCTTATAAAGGAATATTTACATAATAATTACCTTAAAGATATATACATGTACATAATGTAAAGGTAACAAGTTGTTTGTATACACCAGGGGTCGGCAATATTTGCCACTCAAAGAGCCATTTGGACCCGGTTTCCAGTAAAAAGAAGACACCGGGAGCCGTAAATCAAACGGTTGTGACAATGTGCGACACGCGCCGATGTGCGAGACCCGCCGGCGGGAATATACCGACTTTCGGCGACTGTTATGCATATTTTGAGCAACAAAAAATTAAACAACTTAAGCTGCTTTTTATTTTAATGTTACAAGATAACAATAGTCTTCAAATTTAGAATTACAATTTTTAAAAAACTAACGAACAAAAATAAAATGCACTTGATTTGGTTACTCATCATTTATTTTCCAAAGCCACAGGGAGCTGCAGAATAAGGATGAAAGAGCCGCATGCGGCTCCAGAGCCCCGGGTTACCGACCCCTGGTATACACTGTAGCACAGCAAATGTTTGACTAATAATCTATTTTTCTCTTGTGTATAATAGGGTTGAAATACTAAAGATACTGTATATCAGCTACTTGAATACCAAAAATCAGTGCCAGGATTTGTACTCACTGGCATTTTACTATAATTATGGGTCATTAGAAGCAAATTGAAAAAAGAGATACTGGCAGCAAAATGCTAAATGAATAACTTTTATTTATCAGTTAGAACCAGTGTAGTAGATACTGTGTACAGTTGCATAGGAACACATGTTATCTGGCATGGATCAAGGCCATCCAGGGTTGAGACTACACTAATTTTAGTACAGAGCTGAGCTTCTTTTTGGATAGGTATGTGAAATTACATATTCTGATTTACTGATTGGTTGTGAAACAATCACGATTTTACAATATTGGCAGCCTGGTGAACACGTTTTTTATTCCTGATCCGGAAAAGTTCTGAGTTGATTTGTAATGAAAATTAAGGAGAAATAATGTAGGTACAGGGTGGTACAGTATCTACATTGAGGGAATACAAAGTACAAAAAGTAATGGAACATTAGCTATTTGTATAAAACAATGACAGATGAACTTTTATGAAACTAAGTGAATAAGTCACAAGGTTAGATAAACAGCAACATCTGAAGATAAACAAACACTGAAGGAAAAAAACAGATAATTAACCAATAGCTGTCTAAAAGGTTTCTTATTATTACTGCCTTTTTGCTTGGTCTGTATGGGAATTTGCGTTCAGTTATTTAGCACACACTGTGTTCTTTCACTGCTCAGTTTGTATATACCAAAACCTCATGTAGATACTTTCACATATTGACCTAACTCTTGGTTAATAAATCTTTTGAATATGAGAATGTGGGGTGGGAGGTTTACACAATTCATCTTGTGCTATCAGGGCCTACAGTTTCATGTTAACAAGGTTGGGGTGCAGATAAAGGGATTTTCCAAATGCTGCAGAGAAATCACAAAAATAACGAAATTAATACAGTAAATAAATATCCTTAACTTTGTTGCTATGAATTCTGAGGTAGTATTGTTGTTCTTTTAAAATGCAAGGCATAACGTCATATGTACTTCTATTGCAAATATATAACAGTTTTAATCAATATTATTCAGATTATTCGGAAAGATAGCATTAATTGTACCCCTCCAAACTTATATTGACTGGCCATGGCCCCAGCAGCTCACTTGTTTCCCATGCTACTGTACAGTATACACAGTTCCGTGTATTTTAAGGTACATGTATATTTTTCTAATAATATGGTAAACTCCCCATATCAAAGCAGCTTGAGCACTTTTCTTAGAAGCAATATTGTCTCTTGTAAACTCTGAACAAAGTATTTAGAATTTTATTCTGAATAACTTCAGACAATTTCATCCAGTTGAGGGAAGATGTATGACCAGTATGTCAATTTGTGGGTAAATTGTTTAAATAGAATTTCACTGCCCATACAATCTAATTTTTTTTAGTTTACTGGATATTTGTCTTGGTCTGCTACTTGTTATCCATTTAGTTCTTACTGAATGCAAAGCTCACATTGCTTGATTACATATTCAGTGTATAAACTTCGAGTACTTTACTATGTGTCAATGTTTGTATACTATTATGGGCTGCGTTTTTTTTTATATTGTGGACCAGCATACAGTTAGTTAATGCAGTTGGCATCAAATTCTGCTCTTATTCTGACAGTTTAACATTTTGATTTTGACTAATTAATGCCACACAATTTTATACGGCAGAGCAAAAGCTCTAGGGGGTTTAAAGTCAACTGGTGTAATTATCCAAGAAAAAATTATGAACACTTTGTCTTATGATTAATATACAAAAGAGGGAAGGAAACAATTGTATGTTATCACCTCAACTATCCTCTCCATGCCTGTAACTGATGTATATAGAAAACTTTGCTGCTGCCAATCTCTAACGGACATAGGAACCAGGGAGTTTGGAGAGCACAGTCCCCTCAAATGTTTTTAAGCAATTCCAAGCTTTCTCTAACAAAAGTGTCCTTTTTGTTGATCAAACATGTGAATGAACTATTCTTTTGTAATGGCAATACCAATAGTGCATCAGAAAATATGTCCACCTCCCACCTTCAATGTGTTTTCTATGTCACTTAAATCTCTCATTTATGTTGTCTGTACCTATAAGCTTTAAACTTAAACAGGTGTATTGTATAAAATGGTTTACGTAAAAAGGAAACATATTCTAGTCCAGCTCCGTGTTTCATCAATGCTTTCTGTTTTTTTCCTATGCATAATAGTGTGTTGACTAGATATTTATCCACCTAATGTCTCCAAGACGGAGGAGTAATGTATCCAATTCAATTCTTATTAGGTGAGATGGCGTAAGAATTCACACGAATAAAACGAAATTTGTCATGAAAGTCGTTGGAAAATTAAATCGTACCAAAAGCCTTACGTGGAATCCCGCTCAATTATGACGTGACAAACAGAAGCTTTGTTACGTCGACTGTGACGTCATTGATCAATGGAGTTCAATTACTACGGTAATACAAGATGAACCGATGCGGTTTGTTTAGCTTACCAAAGTAATTTAACAGTGGTATTTATAGATTTTAAATGGAAATGCGGTAAGAATCTTTAAGCCGTTTTCTCCAAATCCTATGGATATAATGAGAAAACAAAAATTTCGAAACGAAACGTCGCTTCTTCACTTACATTTTATAATTACATTTTAAAATTAACCGCCATAATAATTCGAAAGAACGGTCCATGCAGTGACCAGCATTCGAGCCTGAGTTATTGCATAGTTAGTAGAGAGTAACATGGTTAGGAAACGCGGCAAACTTCAAAGACGGATAATGATGTTAAAGCTACTCCGAGTGACGAACCATACCGGACAAGTAGAGAAAACTGTACTTGGCCCGGCAGGGAA
>JBAHVQ010000235.1:1221441-1238239 GCA_036872915.1 Nanipora kamurai | reverse complement strand
ATCGTTTTTCTGAGTAAACGAGCTTGACGAACGTCCTCTAGTTGTTCTGATATTTGCCAAGCTCCCACATGAGCAGACTTTCTGCTCAGTGTTTAAGAAGTCATTTTTGTTGGAGTAGGAGTTGGCTGAAAACCAGTGTACTCTGAATAAGTCCGTTCTCATAAAGGATCCACAGTAAGTACAAGTAATAAATAAGCATACGTAATCATATGATAGCGAGTGCAATTAAAAATTTACACCACGAGTGAAAAATTTGAAAATTGTACCAACGGCGAGTGCAATTTGGCACAATTGTCGAATATCACTAGCCAATTTTCAAACACCACGAAGACAAGTCTTCGGAGAAGCCAAAGAGTTTACTGAATCCACTCCTTCCGAGAATTTGAACTTTGAATTTTGTTGCTATGGATTCATTAATTGCGCTGCAGTGAAATTAATAAAATAACTGCACCCCTCTCGACCAATTAGAATGTAGTAACTTTGTCATGTATATAATAAAGACTGAAATAAACCACATTCGTTCAGTTACAAAGTGCGAAACTTCAAATCATGAACAACGAAACCGCTAAAAAATTTAACGAATGGTTTACCTATTTTCCACTTTCTTCGACAAATCAAGAACTGTCATACCAGATAACGAACCACATCAGTTGGTCGAATCTAATTTGAATGGCAACTTCTATCCTGGCGTTGTTCAGACGATCAGTTTAGAAGTCGGTATATACCTCATCGTACCCCTATCGTTAGTTTTTAATAGCTACTTTACACATAGATCAGCGGCGGCATTTCCCCAAGTTGGGGGAGCGAGTGATCTCTTATAACTTCTCACCACTAACGTGTACGTACACGCACAAATAACTTGATGTTTATCCAATAAGCAGTATCAACTGAAGAAGTATGGGCTAGATTAGTAAGTAAAGAGGGTCAAAAGTATTTTGATTGTTCACTCCCGTCTCACATGTGCTCCAAGAGAATTTTCATTCTACAAGACTTAAAATACTGAGGCAAACATAAAATCAGAATTTAGTTGACACCTCTGAATACCAACCTGACTAAGAGATATCATTTGATGTTCTGTAATCAGCAGCTGGTTCATTATATTCGCCAGACCGGTTGGATCGTTCCCATATTTAATCTTAAAAAAACAACATATTTTGCGATCGATAAAAGTCGATAAGTTTAGAAAAATTCAGTGACAATAGTCTCCCTAGTCAAGAACCGAAATTTAGTCATCACAAAATTATTCATTCAAAACCAAAAGTATAGTACCTCTATGCTATTCACAGTTTCATTAAGTTTGTTAATCAGAATCATTGCTTCTAACGTTCTGTTCAAGGATGTTGCCTGGATAAAAAAAGAAAGCTTCTGGTAAATCATGCGTGAATACCACAACTAGCCATGGATTTAATAAATAGTTATGGTGCCTTGTACGGATGACCTTGTGGGTTCACAAATCTAGGTGAGTAAAAATTTCTTTTGACTAGCGATATGAAAACAATATCCTAAAGTAGTCGTTAACATTTCGAAAATAAAAGTAGAGTTTAATGGATTTAACCCAAGCGTAACACATTCAGCACGGATTTTCCCTTTTAAAACTTCACTAAGGCTTTTTACATGGAGGTTGTGCTGAGGCGACAGGGATGTTCTTTAAGACAATAAAATAAAATCGTTTCCCTACATCACCGAAATTATTATTAATAAAGTTGGTATTCTATTCTTGTATTGTCCGAACTAAATTTAAACAAACAAATACCAAAAGACTAATAGCCTTTTGAAAATGAGCAACAAATGCTCATTTTTCAGTCACTCCTGAGGTTTCCATGACAATTAGGGTGCATATCATGGAATTATTTGACGTAAAATGCGAGCTCCAATCTCTTGTCAGGAATTCGGAGGGGTCAGCTAAGGGGATCCGCCATTTTCACTTCACTTGCCCTTAGATTGCCCCATATTGCCCTTACAAATTCGCCATTTGGTTCAAAAGGAATTTTTTCCGGGACTATTTTTGCACAAAAACAGACAAGACTCTTCCAGACATGCTGAAACTTTTTTCACTTTTTGCGTGATAATGCAATGAATGGAAGAAACTAGGTTAGTAGATCTGAACGTGGTATTGGTTTCGCATGTATATAATGGGTGAGTACACGTTTGCAAGTTTTTAAGAATGCCACCGGCGTATTTTAGCTCGGGCATTATAATGTACTTCCACTGACACATGTTTATTGTGTCGCTGTGACTCATGGTATAGAATACTTTTCTTCTCGCCCTTTTTTCACTTTCTGGTTAGAAGGCGCATGCTGTTAGTTGGATTCTAAGACATAACTAAGTGATTTTAAGAACCGCGGTACATCAAAGAAAACTGAGGTGATCATGAACTAATGAGAGTTAAGGTACGTTTACACACTGCGATTAATCGGGCCGATTCATGGTTTAGACGCACGTTAAGTTGAAAAATAGTCAACAGAACGCTCCCTGGGCGCGAATTAGCCTGCGTTTTGTTAAGTACCATGCACCTAAACCAGAAATCGACCCGCTTAATCGCAGTGTCTATTAAAACGTACTTCAACTCCCAATAAAAGTTGATGTGCCTTGCTTTAACCCCACCGAATGGATGGTCTGGCACTTCCTCGACTCGCAAAAAAAGTGTCGATTTTCGACTTGACACATATCACATGTGGAAAGCTGAATCGCGTATATGAACAACGGCTGGTACGTGTGACTGTCAAAAAAGGAGACAAAGCAGGCACGAGCTGGACAGCTTAATTGGATTTTATTACAGATCTCTGCATTCGATTATTCTCAGGTATAGTACTGTAGATCTCAATAATTGGCATTGCACGTCCTGAATTTAGTTTTAATAGCCGCTCCCAGTCTCCTCCTGTCACAGTATTTTTGAAACGCCATTTCTAGCATTTGAACGTGCTTTCGTTCCTTACGGGTGCCATACGGGTCCGGGAGATCACTGCGGTTGGGACAAATACAGTATTAGTATCAGTACTAGTATGATTGTGTTTGTGTTAGTGTCAGAGTTCACGTTGGTATTTATTTTGCTATTCATGCACATGTTTGTACTTGTATTATTAATGTTAGTGTTGAAATTAAAGGAGTTAATAAGGATACTTGTTCCCCCAATGGTGGCAAACTCAATGACAATTCCTTAAAACTCAGTCGTGACTCAGTCTATAAAACGCATCATGGAGGACACTTCGAATCTTTGAAATGGAAAATTTTTTCTAGGAAATTCCTCCAACCTTCCAGTCAAAGCAGGTAAGTACATGTACATTCTTCCCTACTCAGACATGGTTATACGCTTCTGGCTTAAAAAGTTTTGAACGTAGCTGACAAAACTACTGTTCATGACCCCACGTTTCAAGCGGTAGTTTTGTAAGCTACATTCAAAACTTTTTAAGCCAGAGTAACGTACAACCATGTTTGATTATTCACATATTGCGTTGGGAATTTCTTTACATTCTTCCCCCTCCTCTTTTATTAACATGAGTAATAGATTTACAATTCAGTGTTGTTTTTCAACAGGTTAGCAGTTAATACTGTAAGCAGTTGTTCTTTAAAAAAGGACTGGAAATTATCATTATCTTTTTTCTCAATATATTTGAATAATGCCGGTAGCCGTTTAAAGTGCTAGAGTTGGTAACTAGAGCAATAATGGGGCTGTTAATATGGAAATTTGGATGTGGGGATATGACAACAGTAATTCAGCAGATTAAAAGAATATATTGGATCTGGCTAAAGGCCAGGACAAAAAAGACAGATTCTCAAAGGCTGGTAAACACTGATCTTGCCGTAATAGCATGTTAATAGCTGCACAAAATTGCCCACAAATAAACCTAGTATTTTCAGGAATCGTACAGTTTGGGAACTATACACTCACTGAATCAATTCCTGATATCCAAATCAATTCCATCCCAACAGCCATCCCAACATCCATCAACATGTAGGAAAAGGCTCAAACAATTCAAACATCTCTTAATCTTCCACTGGTATGTTTTTTAGCAGATTGACAGTTCCATCTAGCCCACTTAATATACAAATATTACCATTCACATTCTTGGCCATAATATGTTGTTATAAAAATACAGTATCGGTCACTTAAATTTTTGGCTACAACTCAATAATTTATTACTTGTTAAATTGTTGGAAACAATTAACCACAAAGGATATGCAGCAAGGGCATTTCCTACCTACAGTACACAGCTGCAGTAATATGAACTAGCAAGCAAACCATCAGATACAAACATGTTCTGCATGGAAAAAAGATTTTGTTTTAAAAATTTTCAAGGTTTTGAAAAGGACATACAATACCTTAGATAATGCTGTAGGTGGCTAAATTTCAATGAAAATATCCCAAAGAAGATGAAGAAGTTTTAAAACTACTTGTTTTGGAGCCCTTGTAAGAAAGGTTCCAAGGTTAGTTTTAAACTTTCATCCCATTCCTAGTTTTCACTTGATTGCTAGCTGCCATATGATTATGATTACATCTTTCAGCAACAGTAGCCACTGTAATGATTGCAGCAATCAAATGGAAGTATTAGTCTTATTTTATTATATGCACAGAATACATTGTCAGTTCTTTAGTTGGATTACACTGTCAGTCATTTAGTCAACCATGTTGTTGTCAGGAGCTTCCATAAAGTTACTGGTGAACCTCTGGTCAGAGGCTAATCCATGTACAGTAATACAGTATTTGTATTAAGAACGGAAGACATCTTGGCAAGTAAAAAAGCATTTAATTCAATGTTAAATTAAAATGAACAGAAAATTATGGAAATAAAGTTAATAAACTTTGAAATTGTAAATTTTGAAAAAATGGCAAATTTGTAGACAGTACAATATCCACCTCCTGTTGATATGATCTACTCAATGTACAAACAAGTATGATGTGTGCAGGAATTTAGTCACAAAGGGTAATCAGTTATTGCAAAATTTTATCATTTTTAAAACATGTTGAATGTTTCAAGCCAGGAAGTATCAGAGAATATCCGATGCAAGCCTCAGGTTAACCAAAAACAAATAACAAGTTGACAATGAATTTTCTCATTTTGATATTCAACCAAATGAGAAACTGCTATTTAAAAAAAAGTACAGGTACTGTATTCTTATGTAACTTAAATGCATATAAATGGCACTTTCAATGCAATGCTTAAGTACTGGTACATTAAGCTTACAAATTCTTCCTTGTACATGTAAGTCTCTAGGAAGTCCCTCTTCTCCAGTTTTAACAGTGGTCAAATCAAGTCTCTAGTCATCATGAAGTGCTGTAATTCCAATGTTAATTGACTGCTGATTTTCAAACATACAACTAATAGTGCAGCAAAACTATTGAAATTTAATTTTTACAAGTCACATTTAATTTGCTAACCTGTTTAGCTTTTTCCCTGAGAGCTACCACAAGGTTAACCAGCAGTTCCTTGGCCATTTGCACCTGCTCTGGCACACTATTATCAGTGGCTTCACCCCTGAAAAAAGTTACAAATATACCATTTCCAGTTTGGCCTTCAAACAAGGTGAAATGACCACTTACTAACATACTGACTCATCCCTAATACTGAACATGAAATTGGTTCATATGGGAGCTTGGTAAATATCAGAGGACTGGCAGAAGTTTGTCTCATTATCTCAGAAAAACAATTTCTGAGCCCTAGACAGGAATCGAACCCACAACCTTCTGATGACCAGCGAGACACTCTAACCATTGAGCTACCACAACTCGCATGATGAGGTAACCATTGAGCTACCACGACTCACATGGTGAGCTAGCTGACCATCACTGGTCATCAGAAGGCTGCAGGTTTGATTCCTATGTAGGGCTCAGAAATTATTTTTTCTGAGATAACGAGCTTGACAAATGTCCACTAGTCCACTGATATTTACCAAGCTCCCATATGATCCAATTTTGTATTCATTAAGTATTTCCATAATTATCATATCATCACTTCCACTTAGACAGTACATATGACAAACCTGCACCCTAGCTCACCATCTGAGTCATGGTAGCTTAATGGTTAGAGTGTCTCACTAGTCATCAGAAGGTTGCGGGTTCAATTTCTGTCTAGGGCTCAGAAAGCGTTTTTCTGAGATAATGAGCTTGACAAACATCCACTAGTCCTCTGATACTGACCCGTCCCACTATTTCATTTCATTGATTTGACAACAATATCAGTTTTTACAAACCAGTTCATTTCAACTCCTAAAATGCCTCCAGTCTGTTGAATAACATCATGATTCAACATTACCCAGAACAAAATTTAGAGTTTTTAATCTTGACGGTTAGTATCTAGACTACTTTTAAGTACCCTCTCTTTGTTTACACTGGATATCCCTATCAGCTAAAACAAACTTTTCTCCCCAAAGGTCCAGTGTGGGCAACCCTCCTGGATCAGGCATTACCATAGGATGAAACATTTCTGGAGTACCTGAAGAAAACCTGCAATGCTTGGTAGAGTCAAACTGGACAACTACATGGCTCGAAAAATACTGTATATAGCTAGCTGGTCACTGGTTCAGATGACCTCCAAATCAATTTTAACTTGAACACACCACTTATGAGAAAAATATGTAGCCTTACGAATGTGATTTTACTCCTGTAGCATTATAAAAAGTGTTATAATCTGTAACTAAAACTCCTTCATATTAATTGTCTTACAGCAGCTCCATGTTATTGGCAACTCAATCAGTTTTAAAGTGGCTGCTCAAAATGACTAGCCAAGCAAAATATTAACCAGGTACACGTATCTCCTAGTTTTGGCCAGTCACTGGCTTTTGACAAACTGTTATTTCAAGCCCTGCAATACTGTTCTCACATGTGACTAATAATAATAACAATAACAATAATAATAATAATATCAGTAATAATAATAATAATAATAATAATAAAAATAATGATAGTAATAATAAC
The DNA here is from genome assembly GCA_036872915.1 of Nanipora kamurai. Taxonomy (NCBI): domain Eukaryota; kingdom Metazoa; phylum Cnidaria; class Anthozoa; order Scleralcyonacea; family Helioporidae; genus Nanipora; species Nanipora kamurai. Next base: position 1,231,326 of record JBAHVQ010000235.1, on the reverse strand, counting down.
AACAACAAAGATATTTACAGCAGGAGTTGCTATCACCTGAAGGTGTTTTTCATGACAGCCCTCAGGCATCTAAAGTCAAATACCATAAATTTAAAGTAATATTAATAAATAAAAACATTAAAAGTATGTAATACCAGTATTATACCATATAGTTACAGGTTCAAGATAAAATAAGTAAAAAGATAAACTAAAGTAAACTACATATCATGACTACTCCAAAATTTCGCCCTAAAATCAGCACAACTGTAGTAGGCCAACTATTCCAATTTTCAACCCACTAGAGAACAAGGGTACACACATACAGTACTTTAGTATTTTACTGACATTACATGATTTTACTCATCACAGGGATGAGCCTTGGGTGTTAAAGGCTTAATAAAAAGAAATGATATCTGTTGACTTTTTGGTCTGATGATGAATTTGCAATACATTCGAAATATTACCATTTAAACATTCTCTCTTGTTTTTTACTCATATCTTGAGTTTCACAAGATGATTTTATTCGGTATATGTTTTGTTTTATATTTCTTCAAATTATTGGCTGGCTATGGTTTTTGAACTAGTCTTGTCGCTCAGAAGAAGCCTAATCCAAATGAAAGTATTAATCTTCACAAGCCACTTCCTGCTTTACCTAGCTAGTATATTGAAAGCTGCAGTTATTAAATTACTTTTTTATGCTAATACTTACCTAGGGCTCATCCCTGTGGCAAATACTATAAAACAATCTGGGTTTGCCAGACTAAAATCTACTAAAATGTGCTCTTGTCCCTTAATGGCTTAAAGAGACAGTTTTTTAAAGAGATATAAGTAACCAATAGAGCTCTTTATTAATCATCTGTTTTTAAAAATATTCAAACTTTTAAAAAAGAAGCAATGATGTATGTAAGCTAAGTAATTATTTTACTTTACTTTGCTTTATTTTACTCATAACTCAACAAATTGAAGCTTTGACACACTTAAATAAATACATTATTATAAGGCACCTGTATTTGTAATATTCTATTATATTCAATAAGTGACTAACATACATACAAAATACTCCAAAATTATGAGCAAAATTCTTGCTATAGTCAATTGACTGAGCTAAATTTCATATTGTACTTACTCTACAAAAGCCATACAAGTCATAAACATAATTGTTTACATTGACCTGTTTCAAAGTGAAAAGAACTGTGAAATATTGGTAGAAAATCTGGTTCATGTAGCATTTTTTACCCCAATCAGCTGCTATAAACAATACCATCAAAGCCTATATTTACACGCAAGAGCTATGTTTCAAGGCATCAGTTGTACAATGTTCACACACCAGAAGTTAACCTTAGCACTTAAAGTTCAGTTTAAGTCCTCAGACTAAGTTATGAAATTGATGCTACCTAAAATGGGTTGTCAGTCACTTATTACTGATCTGCTATACTCTCAGAAAGTTTCAGGCAAGCAGGAAGTATTGGATTAGCTATGCAAGAACACAACAAGCTGTGCTAACTGTCCACAGTAACCCCAAACCAACACATCAAATCTGGTACCAGGCTCCAAGAATCTCTTTTCGGATCTAAAGCACCAGATATTTTGCTGAGATACTTTCTAATAATACCTCCAAAACAAATGGATCAGAAGCTAATGGATAATCATTTAAGCTACCAAGTCTTAGACAGAAACTCCATTGCAACACAACTGGTTACATAGGAAAATCATTGATAGCAGAACCACTTGATGTATAACCTTTCACATCTACTGCCAAGTTCTATAAAGACCGCCAGTATACGTAGACCTTATCACAATACTTATACGTTGAAGTATAGTTTTCTGAGAAAACCAAAAGATTTCAAAAGGTCACAAGGTCAAAATAGTTTCTTCCCTTTGGTTATTTAAGCAGCCTACCTAAAAATCATCATAAAGCAAAATCCTGGTGCATTTCAAGCACATTAGCTAGTAACTTCTCACTGCCACATTAGTTAGACAAAGTTGTGAGCACAAGAGTTTCATCATATAATAAATTTAATTTGTCACAGTGGTATTGTATATAGTCAGATCACGATGTGGTGTATTCCAGACTAATTCCCACATATGTACACATACATATGTAGCCACCTTCGGTTGGTCCAAAACGACCAGATTAATCAGTTATATATTTGACAACGTGAACCCCAACGGAAGAAATTACGGAAAATAGTAAAGCAGTTTGACCAAGCATTTTAACGTATCATCAAATGAACCACGTGCATTTAGGTAACATAACAAAATGACTTCCGGACAAAATGACAAAAGTGCAGAAACATTATTGTGAAAACCTATGAATAGTGTGGTTTAATAATATCTGGTAATTCCAACAGATAAAGAATTTGGTAATTACCCATGTTAAAACTGCCTATACACAACCTCGATTGTCAGAGCTACGGTATGCACGTGAACTAATTTTAGATATACATCGTAAGCCTAACTCCAACTCCTCGTCTGATAAAACTTCCGAGCTCGCTCTGGGCACAATTTCTATTGCATAGGAACGTCTGACGATTTTATTTTAATTTTTTTTAGACAAACCGCTGTAAGCTCATGTGATCGAAATATGTAAAGTGCGCAATACCCAGCGAAATACAATTGATACAACAAGAAAGTAACAAATTAAGTTCCCAAGGGAATCCACCTGAACCTACCAAGGCTGAATCTCAAGCCATGCCGCCAGATGCGACTGGACCTCCAGTTCCAAGGAATATTTCACGAGAAGTTCCCCGATTTTGGCTTGCTCCTGGCCCTGCAACGATTGAAGCTGATCCCACAAAGTCATTTTGATTACAGGCTTGCTAGTGCTTGCTTACACGAATCGACATTGACTGGCTTCAATGACTGTGTTTTCTCATGAAATGTACCCGTAGACGCACGCGCAAATGACTACATTTAGTTCCAGGAAGAAGATCTTAATATTATTTCCGATTTTCAAGTGAAACGTGAAACCATGAAGTAGCTAACTGTTTTAAAATTTAAAATTCTTACTTTTGTTAACTCACATTTTAACACGAAAAATATCATTCCAGCACTAGTAATCTATGTCTTCTTGGCAGTTTCTTGGTCAGAAGGATGAGAAACAAACGAAGTGTATGTATCCACCACAGCAGCCCTACGTCGAACTTTACTTCCGGTAAATATTAATTGCATTCATCTTGTCTACCGAGAAATTATAGGCGACAAAACGCGATTGAAATCGATCATATGACAAGGGTTTGTTACCAAGAAAATGCCATAACTGCTCAGCAGTAAATTCCGGGCTTATTGTTTCGCAGAATTTCTTGGGAGAAATGCCAATAATTATTTAGCAGAAATGAAGTGTTTCAAGTCCATCAACAGCCTACTTGGACAATAGCGCTACAAAAGTACAGCTTCCTCCAGAAACGTTTTACCTATAGCCCCGAAATCAAAAGATAATTGAACAAAATTTTCTTTGTAACGGAAGACCCTCATTCTGATAGTTACGTCCACGTGACGTCACCCACAACTTGCCCATTCATATCGGTAATTAATGCTCTGCGATACTTCCTCCTGACATTTAACTGAATGTGGGGGAACGCCACATACAAATCAAAAACTTGGCAAAGAACGAGAGTTTTGTTTTCAATGAAAATCAGTGCGCTCTTAAAGCATCGTAAGTCATTGAGAGTTCCTGGAAACAGCTTGACGTCTCAAATTTCATACACCTTCGCGCAAAACTTCTTCTTGGAATGTTTTGCAAGGCCGTTGCTTAAGGAAATTTTAGAGTGCCAAAATGATATGTGTTAAGACTCAACCTGGGCCAGCTACTAAAGATTGGAACTCTAGAGCCTCCGGCTGGGAATCGAACCCTCAGCCCTGCAAATCTGGTGCGTTGTTCTGCAGTGGTGCGATGGCCCTAAACTTTTATATATGGGGGGCGGTATGTTGATATTGGCGCCCCTAGGACTAATTTTCATACTGGCGCCCCCGCTCAAGTTACCTGTACCGAATTTGCCAAAATTTTCGTTTTCCCGTTAGAGTAGTACAGTCTCTTGGTTAATTTAGTGCAATTAAAGTTGAAATAATCTCCACTTTCAGGCTTACCATAGCGATCCAAACTTGTAAATCTAACTATCGTTTTACTGTTCTATATTATTGGTAATCTGATTTATTATTACCTTCTGAATGATTTTGGCGCACTTCGTCATTTCGGCGCCCTCTTGAAACCGTTGCTCGGGGCTGTGTCCCCCGGCCACCATGCAACTGGTGCTGACCCACGTGAGACACGAAAGCCGTTGGGTTACGATCGTGGTTAAGAATTCTGTAAGTAAAGGGGGGTGACTGGAAGTGTTTTACGCGCACGTACATACCGTAATGGAATATCGGAACTATCTACGGTCAAGAATATAAAAATTTCTCGCAAAACCAGAAGTTTGGAAATAAATCGGATCTTAACTTTTATTGGACTCAACAACTGTAAAAGATATAGCAGGATGATTGCCCTCCAATGGCGGATCTAGGGGAAGGTCAGGGGTCCTGATGCCCTTTTTCTTTTCTGTTTGTTTGCTGGAAGTGTTCTGAGATCATAGGAAATCCCTTAAATGGAGTCTTCTACCCAAAAATTCGAATTTTTTCGGTTTATTATTTGTTCCTTTTCTGTTTTGTCGTGCCAAATCTGTCGGATTTACACTGAAAGTCATTAAAATTTAAAGAATAAAACCGATGTGAAATTTGTCTTTTTAGGATAGTATGGACCTCCGGAAGCTATCGTTTACAGTTTATGTTGCGAAAATTGTACCAAATGCTTTCATTTTGGTTCCAGCCATGGAGTAGTTAATATTAAATAAATACGTAAAAAGTCTAGCCGATCCGTTGAAAAAATATTGAAATATCATTGTTATGAATTTGCGTATTTTATGATGAAATTTGATATTTTGATGAAAGTTGAGGTAAAGTGTGTCAGCTGGCTTTTTTGGGGGCGGCAAAATCCGTTTTATGAGCTGGAACTGCTCTTGATTTTCTTCTTACCTCATGCCTGCATAAACGTCAACCTTACGACAGCTTGAACTGTTGAAGTTTTGAATGTTTTACGATGCAAAGTTTTTGTTCGCTTTTAATTTCGAAAGAGTTGTTCTCCGTATCACGCGGCTTATTTGCGTACACGATGTGCGGGCTTTATTCGCACAGAAGATGAGATATTTGTAGAAACGGGATTTGTTTACGTCATGACAAGTTTAAAATTTGAAAACGACAAGAAACAAGGCGGTACCTATAGAGCAAGGGTGGGTTATATCGTTTTGACGTCAATCAATTTTTTAACAAAACTGGGTGTTCGTGAGACGATAAACTTTCTCAAAAAATACTAGTTTTCTTTTTAACGTCTTTGTTTATTCACACTATGTACAGACTTCTAGTTCAATATATACACGCCCAGTCTCCACTAAAAAATAGACACTGGTGCAGTGCGTGAGACTTTGCGAAATGACTTAGTTCTTGGTGTGACGTGTAGCGTGCACATTGTAGTACAAAGCTTGAGAGGCGTAATGTTGTGAGTCAAATATATCAGATATTGCAAGGACTTGATGGGGGACGAATTGGGTCCGTTGCATCAAATTTCACAAGCTTATGTTCGAGAGAGACTGCGAGCGGTGAGAAAGGCGGGTGGGTTCTTGGTCACTCTTCATACATGCAGCAGTTCTGGCTCTGTATATCATCTTGTATTCGTTGCATTTTGCCTTCTATGCAGGAGACATTTTAGCTTGAAACTGTTTCATACAACTTCTATTTTTAGCTTTACTCTCTTTACAGTTCTTTGCTGCATGATACTTTTTCATATATTCATTATGTTTCATTTTATTCTCTAACGATTTTCTTTTCAGACGATAGTTTCTCTTGTATTCATTCTCTCTTTGATTCTGCTCAAGTCACTTATTTGATGCCCTATATTTCTTTTGGTACACATGTTGTTTTTCATTCTCTTCAACAGATCTTCGCTTTGCTCTATACCATTTCATATAAACACTCCTACTTCTGCTGTTGCTTATTACAGGTCCATTGATTGCTCCACTAGTATTGTTCACTGTTTCAATTATATCATTATTTTGTGTTTCTGTTCTTTAGTTGTTTGACTTTAGTAACATTACTGCAGGGCCTTTTCTGCCTAGTGTGAGCAGAAGTACTGATTGGCATGTTTGATTATCGGACATTGGATTCTGTTCTGAGCAAACTTCCGATTTCGAGATATAATGCATCTCACCTATGTGTCCTATAAACAAAGACCTTGGAACTTCTATTGCATTTTTTGTTTCAACCAAAGTCATGTCTGAAAAATTTGCATTTGATTCTACAATGTGAATTTGCGAATTCGTTGCATCGGCTACAGCCTGAATTATAACATGATCAGCCCAAGTTTCTTGTTAGGACATGTTTGATAAATACCCCAACTATGATGTCTCAATACTCTCTATAAACCGTTTTGGATTTTCTCTCAAATATTGAATTCCTATAGTTCTAATTTCGAGATGATGACTCGAGTCACCGTATAACTGATGTGATATTGACCTGAAAAAGCAATCACCCCCTCCACCAACATCATGAGATCTCAAATCATAGCTATGTAATCTACGAGAAAACAGGTCAACCTGCTCACTATGTGTAGGCGGAGTAGACAAGTAGCTTGACATTATAGGACCTGGGTTTAATTCTACATCTCCCGAAAGTGAAATAATTCTTTTACAGACATTATATACCATGATACAACCAGGCACAACACTCAAAAAATCAATAGTTCCCTAGTGGGAATTTATAGTTTCCCAAAGGGAATTCACAGTTCCCCGAAAGGAATTTATAGTTCCCTAAAGGGAATTCACAGTTCGCCGAAGTCAATCCAAGCCCTAATGTCAACACGCCCTAACCAAGTACGCACTTCCGCTCAGCAACGTTATATATATATATAGTAAATTTAAACTAACGAATATAAACTATACACAGGCTCTTCATAACATTCCCTCTACCCACACTGGGGGTTAACATCCCGGTGTGATCCTATATGTGTTCATTTTCGATGTTCAGTGGCACAAGCTTGTGAACTGGCCTAACGTAGATCTGCTGTCCACACTGGACTTTTACGATACGGGTATGCCCATCTTTTCCAGGGAACGTGTCCACTATTCGACCAAGAGGCCAACATCTTCTTAGGAAGTCAGGTTGGAATACCAGCACAACACCGTCTCTTTTTCAGTTGGTGACGATTTTATTCCACTTTGGACGCGCTCATAACATCGGCAAATACTCCGAGATCCATCTTCGCCATACTCGGGATATAAGTTCCTGAACCTTTCTCTTTCCGTTTACTTGGGCTAAACGTCGTCAATTCAGTTTCAGGAGCGAAATCACCTTTTATTAGTCCGTGAAGGAAATGATCAGGAGTAAGGTGAACATCATCCCGAGGATCAGCTGTCTGGTAGGTCAGTGGTCTTGAATTGATGAGACTCCAGAAAATGCGGTGATTGATTCTTCGTCAGTGACTTCGCTGTTTCCGAGTGCTGCATAGACTGCCCGTTTAGCTGCTGTTACCATTATTTCGTGAGCTCCACTGAAATGTAGCGCTGAAGGTGGGTTGAAGATCCATTTTACTCCCTTGTCGGCTGTAGCTTGCTTTACCTTCTCTTTGTCAAGTTGACTGTGGAGTTCTTTCAATTCATTTGTGGCTCCGACGAAGTTTGTCCCGCAACCACTCACAATCTCCTTGGGGACGCCTCTACGACTTGTAAAACGAGTAAAAGCGTTAAAAAAACGTGTCCGTATCCAGGTCCCAGGCCATTTTGAGAAGAACAGCTCTTAATGACAGGTATGTAAATACGCACAACCATCTTATCAAACGCTTTTTGTCACGCCTTGTTTTGTAACAAATAGCCTTGCAAGGGTCGTCGAAGGGTCGGTACGTGAATCGGAGCCTGACATTCGGTAAAGGAGTCATGACTTGCTTAGCGGTCTTGTTTTTCCTCCTTTTGCACTCGTTACAAGTTTTTCCCACTCTTGTATCTCTTCTCTAGCTGCTATGATCCAGTATTGCTGACTGAGTTGTGCCAAGATGAAGTTGGTTTCTCCTGTGTGACTGGCTCGCTCATGATAATGTTTTACGATGAGCTTTGTTACCCAGTGTCCTCGGGGTAGGATTATAGGAAACTTGGTATTAAACGGCAAGTATTCAGCACTTTCCAGAGGACTATTGGAACGAATAAGGCGGTTTTCATCCATTCGCGAGTTCATCTTAATTAACTGGCTGTTCGCAGTCAGAGGTCGTCCGCTAGTCAACGCTTTGTACTCTTCGGAATAAGCCAGTTTTTGCGCCTCTCTGATGATGGCTTCTTGGGCATCTATTATTTCATGTGGTTGTAACTCGGTACTAGTTACTTTGTCAACTTTGTCTCCTCACCCTGGCATAGATGTGAACTAATCTTGTAAAGCTGGAAAAACCGGTAGGATCCAGTCACCATTCTTCGCGATCGGGTGTATCACCGGCCTTGGTTAACAGATCCCAGCGATGACTCAAATGCGACGTGGTCTCTTTCGTTGCCTCCCTGTTTGATGATTTTTCCTCATCAAGACGATTCTTTCGAAGGTAGCCTTCCTTCAGAAAATTTTGGGTAGTCTTCTGGCACTCCGTTGCCACGAACTCAGTTTGTTTCAATTTCTTCTCGGTGCTGTAAAGACGGGAAATTGCTATACAACGATTGTTGCGAAGCTTTGGCTTGTCGGCTTTCCATAGAACCGAGATCTGATACCTTCCATTTTCATAATGCAACGATTTCTTCAAATGCTGCCATTTCAACGACTCTGATGTGTTGCCTAGTCTTTAACTCGGTAAATGCCAGTCACGCTTCTTAGACACGTTCTAACTTTAACTTCCTTGCAAAACTGGCCATCTACCCTTTCTACCACCACAGTAACGGGTATTGATTCGAATGTCTCGACAGAGTCATTGAGGACATGGACTTTAATTTTCTCATATAGCTCATGTATGCCTAACATCCCGGCCACTTCTTCATTTAAGAATGTTTCATTTGAAGCATCGTCGAGTATGGCGCTGATATTCACTTTCTTTCGGTTGGCCTTGATCCACACTTGAGCTATTCCTAAAGAGTAAGGCTCCAAAGGGTCACCATCATAGGTTGTCATGGTTACATCAGGCGTCGGTTCCTCAGCCCCCTCCCGTGAAGACATACCCGGGGAGTCGACCTCATTTTTCTTCACTTCTTCTGTTTTCTATTTGATTTTCTTGCAATTTAGGGTCGTGCAGTAGCGTGTGGTGGGTGAGTTTGTAGCCATCAATACCGCACTTCTGGGATCTTTTACAATCTTTACCTTGGTGATCATTACCAAGACAACGAAAACATAATCTCTTTCCCTTCGCTAGATGCCATCTATCGTCCACCATCATACTACGGTACTGCTTACATCTCCAGATTTTGTGATCATTTCCACCACAGCATACGCATGGTCGGTTTCTAGGGTTACCTGGTGCTTCCTCTCTGCGCTCTGAAAAGACTGTAAACGGATTCCTTGATCTATTTCTCCCATTTTTCTGCCTTGAATCACTGTTATCTCCACCAGAATTATGTAGAATTCCATGTGCCATTTCCATCGCTTCCACTCTGATTCTCGCCTCTTCCTTCAGCCAGTCTCTGAGGCTAATCACGGACTGCTCACGATTATTTTCACCAAGCCATCTGCTATCCATTTCTCCTTCGTACCTTCTCCGACTGATACTCGCAATACTGGTGCAGATCCGCGGCCAGCAGCGGTCTGGAACCCACAAATTTTTTGACATGCGTAATAACCATCTTCTTATTTCGTGGGCAAGCTTTCGGTTTGAACCCAATTACAAACAAGCGAAGAAAATCGCATAATCCATCATAAATA